>JAQFVV010000213.1:592500-1192500 GCA_028023455.1 Epiperipatus broadwayi
TTCTTTCGATAAGCTTTCAGATTTTCCCTTTCCAAAAACAACAGTTAAAGTTTTATTAATTAGAAAAAAGATAAGGATTTCCTCATTAAAATCATTTTCTGATTTTAAGAATTCATTTTCTCAACACCACCAAACAGTTTTAGCATTCTATTCCTAGATGCCAATATTATTATCATAGAAATAGACTATTGGGGTTATCCGATCATCATAGCTTATATATATATATATACAGCCAAAGACACCTCTCATTATCTAAAAATAATCCATATCCTAAATGCCATCAACGCTAACAGAACCTCCCCTACTATTCTTCTGGGAGACTTTAACACCACATACAATGACTTCAACAAGAGATTTTTGCATCTAATAAATCACAGATTAATGTGTGAAGAGGGCTTCTTCCCTCCTGAAGCCTACTCTTTCTATACTAAAACTAAAAAGTCCCTGATTGATTTGGTTTACTACACCCCAGACCTCCATTTCAACCTTGATGCAGCCTTGGCCCCTGTTGCTTTCCCTGATCATATGGCTCTAATCTTACAACTTACACCTATTTCAATTCCTACACCTATTGATGGACCTGGTAAAACCATGTCATGATCACCCAATCAAATATGACTGAAGCGATAGTGTCTGAGGCATACATCCTTTTCCAGAAAATAAATATCCTTTCCCTTCCTGCTGAGGAGGGCTGGTTTTCCTTCATCGGAATACTTCAGTCCATATTAACTCACCACACCAGGAAAATCAAAGGACCTAATGGCCTTCTAAATGACCTAACAGACATTAATACACAACTTAAAGCATCACAGCAAAATTTCACAAATACAGAAAAAATTATCTTCCTTAAAAATCTCTACAAAATCAAGCAAAAGTCCCTTGCAGAATATTATATCCATCAGAAGAGCCAAATGTTTCTTAGCACAACAACACTGCTGGACAAGAGACTACCTCAGATGGGCACTGGGGTACAATAAAAAACAAATCACTCCATTATCCATTAATACTAATGGAACCAATCTCATTGGCTTTCCAATGATGCAGCACATCAGCAAACAATTCTGCCAATTAATGCAAAAAGATGGAGCTCCTCCTATAAACAGCTGGTTGTATGCTGGTGACCCCGGCAAACATGGCATCACAGAAATCCAAATCAAAAAGAAGATAACATCTCTCCCTGATGGCATTCATCCTGACCTTCATGGCATCCCAAATTTCCTTCTCAAACACCTCAGTCAATTCACTGTGCCAATTATTAAAAAATGATTGATCACCTAGCCTCCAGCAACAGAAACATAACAGATCTTTACCCAGTGGCACTCATGCCTTTTATTAAAAAAGAAAAATCACTAAACAACATTAACATTATCCGGCCAATTTCCATGACCCCATTACTTATTAAGATAATTGAGTCAGTCATTAAAGATCAAATCTAAACTCAAATTCTTAGCCATATCTCATCAAACCAATATGGAAAAAAGGGATCATCAATCTCGCATGCCATGTCCAATGTAACTGCACTCTTCAATTACATCAGAGTTCATCGTAAATCAAAACCTATTGTTGTCCATCTGGATGTTGCGGCAGCATTTGATTCAGTCCAGATAAACATCCTCCTGGATATTCTGTTGGAATGCGACATTCCAGCCAGGATTGTTCAGATGGTCAGCAATCTGCTCAACAACAGAGAGATTTTTCTCTCTCTTGATGGCAAGATCACACCAGGCTTTAAGCCATACAAGTCAATCCCTCAAGGATCTCCACTCAGTGCCCTTTTCTTCACAGCATACATCAACCCTCTTCTGACGGATATAGAAAAAAACCTCACTGGGATATTCCTTCCCTCTCTCAATAAAAACTTCAATGTATTTGCATATATAGATGACATCATGGTTGTGCTTCCCACCATTAAAAACCTTCCCCATCTCATGAACATCTTAAACAGAAATACAGCGAAACTTGGCCTACAAATAAATTTTAACAAATCTTCCATCTGAAAGATAATGTCTGGTAAACAAATTAACTCTCCCTTTTCTGCAAAACCCCAAAGATACCTAGGTTTCCCAATCTTCAAAACTCCAACTGCAATGGCAAGAGAGATTCAAGATGCAATCCTACATTCAACTGAAGCCATCACCACTTCACTCTCTATAGTATAACTTTCATTATATGGAAAGGGTTGGCCTCCTCAACATGATCATAATGCCAAAAATTTTATATTATCTTCCATTCATAAAAATGTCTAAACAGTTCCAAAATAAAATTAACCAATTATGCACCAAACTTCTCTGTAGAGGAAGAACAGTTGCTATTAAGTTGCGAGGTATCCAACGACCATGCAAGTTCAATGGACTGTCATTCCATTCAATACAAGCAATCATTTTACAGAAAACCCACAACACTCTACATAATCTGACCCTCTCCTGTGGATACTCCAACATTATTAAAAAAATTACACTGACAGATCGTCCTCCGCCCTCTTCCAGTTCATGGATAGCATCCCTAATAAACCACCTACAACTCTATAACCCGATTATGCCCTTTAACCTTAACCAAAAAAATCACCTTATGGGAAGCATACAATATAATCAACAACCCATTAAAACCAGCCTAAAAGTAACCAACCAAAGACTCATTACTCACTTCAAAAGATGGAGTCTGGAACCCAAATTCCTTGACTTCATCATTAAAATAAATCTTAATGCACTTCCCATGAATTGGTTTCTTTATCATCGAAGAGGTTTTACCAGCATTGACCCTATATGTGGTCTGTGTACTTGTGAAGATGAAACCATAAACCATATTATACACCGGTGCCCAAGACTTAAAACACTGAAAGATATAATCAATTCCAACATAACACCTGATATGATATTCTCACTTGAAAATGCCATTCATAATGGATTTTTTTTCAATAATAAGGCTTTCTACCTTTATCCTTTATTCCATATGGATAATGAGATGCAAAACTCTCATGGAATTACCCCTGCCACTAATTATACCATTGTTTTATCAAATACTCAAAAAAGTCAAGAAACATGATCAGCTCCTTGCCTCCAATAAAGTCTTTGATGACACCTGGTCTTTAACTGCTCTGTCCTTTTCCTGATTATCAACTCCCACCTACCCAGCATTACAGTATAGGCAATTCTAAAAGAAAATATTTATGTTTATATTCAAAATGCTAATACCATTAAACAAGTTCTTAGAATCTCTGCAATATACCTAACCACATAAGAATATGACAATTGTGCTCTCATAACATAATCTAGCCAGATGACAAATAAAACATTATATAATCATATTATTGTACAACTTATTCATTTATTTATTCTTTATTAGTATGTAATCACTATTTATTGTTAATAAAATTTTTGTTGAAATGAAGAATTCATTTTCTAATTAGAAAATGAATTCAAGTTAATGAGTTTGAAGGCCTTATCGAGGGAATGTATCTAAAAACAACCAGTAAATCTAAAAACATTGATAATGAAAGAAGCACTAGCCTGAAGGCATCAGAGGACAGATATATAGCTCTGAAAAGTTTGGAGGAAAAAAGGCCATCTTTGTTGTAGAGAAGTGCAGTCAACTCTGTGCATTTTTAAATTATAAAATTAAATAGTGTTTTGTTCATGGTGAAGAGCTAAAACATCAGGAATCTGGCTATGGTTCCTGAAGTCCCTTAACAATCTTCAATGAGGCTGCTGAATCTTTTCCGGACCAATCATGCTGCTAAAATTTTGAAAATTCATTAAAATACTGTTCAAGTAATCGACCAAATGTGTGCCTACGTTTTTTTACCAACTCGGACGTATAACCTAAGAACTAGCCCGAAAGAAATGGGTAATATGTTTTCATAATGAACCTTAAACTTTTTGGCCAGTTTCGAACTTTACTTTACACTCCCTTTTATAGCTCTTTTATTTTTTAATGTAACAATCTTTATAAAACCTTTTATTCATGCTACTGTAAATTTATATCGTAGTTCTCTCAACCTCTAGTCTTTAAACTTTCTCTTTTCTTACTTGGTGGTTCATTTACTATATATATATATATATATATATATATATATATATATATATATATATATATATATATATATATATATATATTGTGTGATTTATTAATGTCATTTATTTTTAATTATATGCCAATAATCTTTTGACTCGATGATCTCCTTTGTTTCCGTTGCCTTGTGCAAATAATAATATATTAATTCTAATAGTAATTCTCGCCCATTGGAACTAGATTTACCATTCTATCAATTATCAAGTCGAAAGAGATTATTAAATGTGTGTGTTATTTTTATAATTGGCTAATAATAAATTATTAGCTCCATTTTTAATCTATGCCCCAGCTATTTTTTGTATTCACCAATATGTATTTATTCATATCTAATCTTAAAATGTTTTTTACTGCAAAAGGGCTGATAAAGGATCAAATATATTCTAATTCAACTTTGTTATTTAAGATTCAGGAAGGGCATGATGATTGGGGCATAATTAATATGATTTACAAATACTTTAAAATAGTTTTCGTTAAAAGCTCATTTGACTTTAGTTAATTGATCAAGTCATCATGTAGAGCATTCTATATGGGTTTAGTATTCAAACAATGACTATCAAGTCATCATCTTCAAACGTTGCAGATGTAGGGCAATCTTCCGCTCCGTTAGGCTGGGCGGTGATCATATTTCTGTTATTTTAAATTATCGAGGAAGAAAGCACTTCCTCTCCAATTCATATTAGTCAAAGGGCATAAGACTTGTCAGATGCAAGCTGCCATAGGACTTCGATTATCGACTAGCTATTATCTTTCAATTTCATTTTATAGCTCATAATTCGTCAGCACCGTTACCTCTCTGTTCCAGTAAAGCCCGCTCTGATGCTCATAATTCGTGATGAAGTAATTCAATTAAAGTCGAACAAATTATCAGTTATGTTTGATTAAATAAGTTTTTCAATAAAGATTAAAGTTATGCCCTAAAATACGTATCTTGCTCTTCATGAATGGATTTGCGAATGTGAAAATAAATATCACATTCTTTCATATAAAATTAGAGTAATAATTCTCTTTACTAATGAATACCTTTATCTGCCTTTTATTTATTGTTGGGAGCATAGACATAAACTTTCAAATATTGCGTAATATTCATTGGCATATAATAAGGATCGCCACTCATATTATAATTATAAACTTTGTTTAAGGACTAGAATTAATTAATTTAATCTTCATTTAAAAATTCAAACAAAACAAATTATTATTATCAAATATTTTTTAAACACACTTGGTTTCTTAGTTCTTAATTCTTTTATTCAATAATTATTTAATGTTAAGGCTCGCTGTCTGTGTTGGCAACCCGAACATATACATATGAGGTAATTTAAAATTATTTTTAGTCAGTTTATTATCAGATATTAATGTCAGTTCAGGGCTTTCTGATCCTCACCAACCATTGAGCTAGTTTCTTGGTGCATAGCACTGTGCTGTCAATTTAGATTTCTACTAATCTGAGCTGTTGAGTTAGGTTTGAAGTCAGTTTGGTTCAGCTGAGTTCGGATTCGACTTGCAGTTTAGGTGGTGGGTTTTTCAACTGGTACAATACAGTTGTGAGTTTTGTCATTTTGCTGATTCTTTATTCTGAGAAAACTGTTGAAGATTTCACACAAACACTGTGTGTTTCTGTGCTAAAATTAAAATGAAATTTTAAGTTCATAAATAATTTATAGTTTATTTTAAGAAAAAACAATTAAAAAATGAAGAACAACATTCTTGAATTGGTAATGACAATCATATTCGCTGCTATTATTTGTTCAATTTTTTTTTAATGGAAATATTTTGAAACATGATAAATTAGCTTAAACATCAAAAATTCTTATTGAATTGTATATTGTGCATTTGGACTTTTGGACTTTGTGACATAATGTTGTGATGTGATGCACTGTGACTTCTCCTTATAGGGAATCAGAAATCTCTCAGCCACTGTATCCAGAGAAACCCATTAGCTGCTTTTCCTCCCTTTCCATTTCTCACCCTATTTCTGTTATCTCATAACCCAACCTGCTATCTAGAAATAAAAATGACCACAAAATTAATGTTTTACTACTACTAATTGCAAATGTTTAAAACAATCCTACACAAATCCCTATTATTATGGACCATACAGTACTACAGCAATATATCAAAAATGTCTGGAATATTTTATTTATTCCATTAAATAATATATTTAAGAATTTTAAACTACTGTAAAAAAGTTCTTTATTTCTCTTTTCGATAAAAATCTAAATTTTTAGTATAAAAAAATAAAAATATTTACATAAAAACAAGAATGATTTTTTTTTTGTTATACAAATTAATTATAGATCTCAATTTATAAACTATTTTTACTTAAAATATTTAGAAAGAATTTATTTAATTAAAATATTTTTGGTTTTGATAAATGTAAATTAAGAAACAGAACAATGGTGATTTATTTATTCTCTTGCTTTTATTAATCAAAAAAGACAGTGTTAATCTTCCTATTTTAAAATTTTTTGGTATCTTTATAAATAATAGATTCCGATCAACTGCTGGAATGAAGATTGCATATAGAGTCAACTTTGAGAAACAAAATTTTCTGTTAATCTCGTGTTGATTGACTTTGAATTCCTGGAGAATAAAGTAAAATGACTGTTTTATGCTTTCATAATTTTATATGTGAAAAGTAGACATTATTTGCCTGGATAAACTCCATAATATTATAGAAGCTGAGCTATGTTGAAGATCATCAATATTACTTTAATTATATATAAACAACTGGCAATCTATAGACCATGAGTCAAAGTACAGATAAAAAATATTATCTAGAAAGTAAAAATGTATTGACACATTATTTCCAAAATTATTTATGAAATCAAAAAAGCCTATTTTTTACTGCCTATCTACCCCCAAATTGAATTATTCTCCACTACACTAATTTGTTTTAAAATGAAACTGATGTGGAATAAATTTAAAGAAAAAAAAAATTGTTTAGGAAGAAAATGAAAATTAGCAGACTAAAGAAAGATCTCAATAAGTTTGAAATCCTCCAGAAAATAGAAATTCTGGTACTGGTTTATTAGCCACTGTACACTGCTGGATGGTGCTGTTTCTCTGCAAAAAATTTACACAGCTGAACCTATAGCTAATACAACACTACAATCATAATACCTATTTATGGTCCATTTGATGGTGGTGTTCTCTATGCATATGCACAGAAATAGTATGCCCAGCTTTGTGTGGTGACCCTTTATGTATATGATTAGTAATGACAGTTCATTATAGTTTCAAATGAGGGTGACTGGACATAAACTTCCCAGAACTCTTCAAATCTGCTTCCAAATTCATTGTCTTACACCCCAACTGACATAGTGTTACATAGTGATAATTTTTATCCTGTCACCATGCATTCATAGGCAAATTTGGAAGGGGTCAGGCAAAGCATGATTTGAAGTGTTCACAAAAATGTCATGTTTTCATGATAATATGTATGAGATGAATAAAATGGCTGAAGGCAACAGTGAACATTTCAAACGGTGGGACTTTCCCAATGCAAAAGTTGAAACTGTTCCTTTTCTGCAGTCCCAAAACATCCTTCCACATATACCTTCACAAAGATGAGGACCTCTTCATGGCCATACTAAGCAAGATGATGGACAGCCATAACCAGTAACTACTTTAAAGCAAGAACATTATTTTATTTTTTCTGTTTGTGTTATTTGTCCCATTATCTGCAAAATTGTTTATTGAAATGAATGTTTTCAGCAGCCATAGTTCTTTATTGCAAATGAATTGGACTAGTTTCATAGTTTTCAATAAAGTTATTTTTGTAATCAATGTGGGTGTGTGTGTTGTGATTGATTTGTAACACAATCAATTGAAATAGTTTTTTTGGTTTAATTTTTCCCATTTTTGTTTTAAAATGTTACAAGAATCAGGTCAAGTTAGTTTTGAAATGAATTGTTTTCTTGGTTATTGAAATGTTTAATGTACTATTGAGGAATGGGATCAATTTAAAAGCATAAATTTGAACTCCAATAACATAAATTTGAAGGAAGGAACTGAAAAAATATTTTTTAAATGATTTTATTTTTGGTTTAATATAGAATAGTGTAAATTTAAAAGCATAAATTTGAAAAAAGAAAATCCCCTCAGCATAATTTCCAAAAAAATAGTTTTTAAATGAATTGACAAAAAAGTAGTTTTTAAATAGCATAAATTTAAAATGTAAATTTGACAAAAAGAAAATCCCCCAGCATAATTTTCTATTAGAAAAAAAAAGTCGGGCCAGCCTGAAAACATTATATTGATATGTTTTTGGACAGAAACAGCACCATCAAGCAATGTACAGTGGCTAATAGATCAGTACTGAAATTCTATATATATTATTTAAGATATGTTTCAATGGGTAAAAGTGTAGAATTTGCATTGATTCAGTATATTTCTATTTTTTTCTAATTGGATTGCAAAAATAATTCAGTTTAAATGTTAAGATAATTAATAAGTGAAATATTTATATTAGAATATGTATGCTTGTCTGTGGTTTTATTATAATATTGTTAATATTATTTATATCTTGTTAAAATAATATTGACCTACAAATTTAATAAATTTACTATTAAAAATAAAACATTATTTGTATATTACAATGTTCATGTGTGTGCACATATCTTTTCTTCAGCACTTATATCTAAATTAATTGTATTATTAATTCAGAATAAAATAAAATAATTAATGATTGAATTATTTTGCATTACTAGACCAATTTATGCTATTATATAAATGATTT
Organism: Epiperipatus broadwayi; assembly: GCA_028023455.1. Taxonomy (NCBI): domain Eukaryota; kingdom Metazoa; phylum Onychophora; class Udeonychophora; order Euonychophora; family Peripatidae; genus Epiperipatus; species Epiperipatus broadwayi. Next base: position 601,307 of record JAQFVV010000213.1, read on the forward strand.
TTATAACCATTTATAATTTATGTATTTCATTCAATTATCAGCCTTTCTAGCTAATTGTGCATGCACTTTTTGCGAGTGTTAATAATAAATGAATACTTTCCTTTACAACACGAGATATAGTATTTATGAAGGAATAAAATGAATCCACTTATTCATTTATTATTAACACTTGCAAAAAGTGCATGCACAATTAGCTTGAAAGGCTGATATGTGAATGTAATACAATTGTAAACATAGTGCTATATAAAAATAAATGCTAATTTATGTATTTGTAAACTACAATTTAAATAAAGTTGTGAATATAGTTTTGCTTGTCAATCTAAGGAAACATCTGACATTTTTAAGTCAAAATTAGAATAATCTATTTGTAGTGTAAAGTATTCACCAGATCATTCATTTTCATGATTATATTATTGTTACTATTACTATTATTATATTATTTCTAATAAATAAATTTAACAATAATTATTTTTAACTTATTAAGTTGAAGACATTTAAGACTAACATAGTTACATCTTTTGTACACTTTTTAGTTCCATTATCAGAACCATTGAAATAAATCTATTTTAGAACTAATGGTATGAATATATATATATATATGACTATAGATGGCGTTATACCAAAAACTTCAAGCGTTTGTTTACATAAACATCAGAGCGAGTATTTCACTATCTCTAACTTAATTTCCACCTTCATATCATGATTTCAAGCTATTTGCTATCGTCAGTGAGGGACAGGATTAAGAAACTAGATCTAAAACACAAACTCTGAGCGTTTAAGAAACAATTTCTATTCAGCTTGCAAGCGTGAATCTTTTAGACACGTAATGTCTTCAAACTCAGCATAGCATGCCAGATAGCTACATGGGTCTGATATCAGTTCAGCATCACCACATAGTAGAAGCCTCTGCAATATATATCATTGCAAGAAAGACCTCAAAGGTACATTTATGAAAAACAAAAAAAACACAAGTTAAAAACTTGCATACGCTTGTATTTATGACTATAGATGGCGTTATACCAAAAACACCTTCAAACGTTTGTTTACATAAACATCAGAGCGAGTATTTCACTATCTCTAACTTAATTTCCACCTTCATATCATGATTTCAAGCTATTTGCTATCGTCAGTGAAGGACAGGATTAAGAAACTAGATCTAAAACACAAACTCTGAGCGTTTAAGAAACAATTTCTATTCAGCTTGCAAGTGTGAATCTTTTAGACACGTAATGTCTTCAAACTCAGCATATCATGCCAGATAGCTACATGGGTCTGATATCAGTTCAGCATCACCACATAGTAGAAGCCTCTGCAATATATATCATTGCAAGAAAGACCTCAAAGGTACATTTATGAAAAACAAAAAACACAAGTTAAAAACTTGCATACGCTTGTATTTATGACTATAGATTGTGTTATACCAAAAACACCTTCAAGCGTTTGTTTACATAAATGTCAGAGCGAGTATTTCACTATCTCTAACTTAATTTCCACCTTCATATCATGATTTCAAGCTATTTGCAATCGTCAGTGAAGGACAGGATTAAGAAACTTGTGTTTTTTGTTTTTCATAAATGTACATTTGAGGTCTTTCTTGCAATGATATATATTGCAGAGGCTTCTGCTATGTGGTGATGCTGAACTGATATCAGACCCATGTAGCTATCTGGCATGCTATGCTGAGTTTGAAGACATTACGTGTCTAAAAGATTCACGCTTGCAAGCTGAAAAGAAATTGTTTCTTAAACGCTCAGAGTTGGTGTTTTAGATCTAATTTCTTAATCCTGTCCTTCACTGATGATAGCAAATAGCTTGAAATCATGATATGAAGGTGGAAATTAAGTTAGAGATAGTGAAATACTCACTCTGATGTTTATGTAAACAAACGCTTGAAGGTGTTTTTGGTATAACGCCATCTATAGTCATAAATACAAGCGTATGCAAGTTTTTAACTTGTGTTTTTTGTTTTTCATAAATGTACCTTTGAGGTCTTTCTTGCAATGATATATATTGCAGAGGCTTCTACTATGTGGTGATGCTGAACTGATATTAGACCCATGTAGCTATCTGGCATGCTATGCTGAGTTTGAAGACATTATGTGTCTAAAAGATTCATGCTTGCAAGCTGAATAGAAATTGTTTCTTAAACGCTCAGAGTTTGTGTTTTAGATCTAGTTTCTTAATCGTGTCCTTCACTGACGATAGAAAATAGCTTGAAATCATGATATGAAGGTGGAAATTAAGTTAGAGATAGTGAAATACTCGCTCTGACGTTTATGTAAACAAACACTTGAAGGTGTTTTTGGTATAACACCATCTATAGTCATAAATACAAGTGTATGCAAGTTTTTAACTTGTGTTTTTTGTTTTTCATAAATGTACCTTTGAGGTCTTTCTTGCAATGATATATATTGCAGAGGCTTCTACTATGTGGTGATGCTGAACTGATATCAGACCCATGTAGCTATCTGGCATGCTATGCTGAGTTTGAAGACATTACGTGTCTAAAAGATTCACGCTTGCAAGCTGAATAGAAATTGTTTCTTAAACGCTCAGAGTTTGTGTTTTAGATCTAGTTTCTTAATCCTGTCCTTCACTGACGATAGCAAATAGCTTGAAATCATGATATGAAGGTGGAAATTAATTTAGAGATAGTGAAATACTCACTCTGACGTTTATGTAAACAAACGCTTGAAGGTGTTTTTGGTATAATGCCATCTATAGTCATAAATACAAGCGTATGCAAGTTTTTAACTTGTGTTTTTTGTTTTTCATAAATGTACCTTTGAGGTCTTTCTTGCAATAATATATATTGCAGAGGCTTCTACTATGTGGAGCTGAACTGATATCAGACCCATGTAGCTATCTGGCATGCTACAGTTTGAAGACATTACGTGTCTAAAACATTCACGCTTGCAAGCTGAATAGAAATTGTTTCTTAAACGCTCAGAGTTTATGTTTTAGATCTAGTTTCTTAATCCTGTCCTTCACTGACGATAGCAAATAGTTTGAAATCATGATATGAAGGTGGAAATTAAGTTAGAGATAGTGAAATACTCTCTCTGACGTGTATGTAAACAAACGCTTGAAGGTATTTTTGGTATAATGCCATCTATAGTCATAAATACAAGCGTATGCAAGTTTTTAACTTGTGTTTTTTGTTTTTGATATATATATATATAATCAAAACTACCCCAAATCCAAAATTAAACAAGACCAGCATAAAAATAATATTAAAACACAACCTAAGGTTTCACTGCTACAAGCATACTTCTCAAGTGTAAAGAACTACAAAAACTACACAATATATATAATATTAAAAACTACCCACAAATCCATTCACTTCCCATCCACCCTTAATATTAAAATAACTCTGAAATAAGTTAATTGCTTCAGAATAATAAATTTTCAATAATAAAGACTCTTTAATTCTTCTTTTGGTTTCATTTCTCTCAAAGAAGACAACCTTAGCTTCATCAAAACTAATAGTGTGGCCTGTAACTTTTTCATGGACATACAAAGCAGAACTAAGATATATATTTTTAACTCTACTTTTATGAACCTTTAATCTTTCATTTACATAGGTCAGCGTAGTTTGAGTTTAAATGAGAGATTAAATGTTCATAAAAGTAGAGTTAAAAATAGATATCTTAGTTCTGCTTTGTATGTCCATGAAAAAGTTACAGGCCACACTATTGATTTTGATGAAGCTAAGGTTGTCTTCTTTGAGAGAAATGAAATCAAAAGAAGAATTAAAGAGTCTTTATTATTGAAAATTTATTATTCTGAAGCAATTAACTTATTTAAGAATTCTTTTAATATTAAGAGTGGATGGGAAGTGAATGGATTTGTGGGTAGTTTTTAATATTATATATATTGTGTAGTTTTTGTAGTTCTTTACACTTGAAAAGTCTGCTTGTAGCAGTGAAACCTTAGGTTGTGTTTTAATATTATTTTTATGCTGGTCTTGTTTAATTTTGGATTTGGGGTAGTTTTGATTATATATATATATATATATATATATATATATATATATATATATATATATATATATATATATATATATATATATATATATATATATATATAATTATAATTGAAATAATATTTTTAATGGTTTACAAACAATTACAAACAATCCTTAAAACCGCAGAAGTACTTTCGGTTACTTTCTAACCTGCCTCAACTGCCATTAAATTCAAAAACCAAAAGTGGAAGCAATCAATTCAAATTCCATGAATCAATTCAAATTCCATGAATCTCGTGGAATTTGAATTGATGATGTTTGCTTCTGCTTTTAGTTTTTGAATTTAATGGCACTTGAGGCAGGTTAGAAAGTAACCGAAAGTACTTCTGTGGATTTAAGGATTGTTTGTAATTGTTTGTAAACTGTTAAAAATATTATTTCAATTATAATTACAATATTGTTTTTAATTAATGGATATTTTATTTATTTTATATATATATATATAATGGATATTTTATTTATTTTATATATATATATATAATATTTCTGGTACTTAATATATAAATAATATTAGAGAGTAAAATCCATAACATTGTACAAAAGCATAAATCAAAATTTGACTTAGAGTTTTTTTCTGGAATTTTTTTCTACAAATTATCATTTTTCTGTATTGAATAAATTCTAGTGTTTTTATTAATATAAAGCAAGCTATCCCAACTCAAACCATGTCTACATACTCTAAATTCATCTATGAATGTATGAATTATAACTGATTGTTATGCGGTTGCAGTCACAAACTCTTAAACTACTTGTGATTGATGACCTGTTTTAGTGAAGAATATACTTCAGTTTCTGGTGAATATGATCTAAATAATTTGATTACTCATATATACAACATAGTCTATTGTGACATGGATTGCTTCCATCGATGAACATAAGATATCTAATGCATACTTTATACTTAATATTATTACAACTTTCAAGCAAAAAAAGCATCACATGATTCAAACTAATTATCATATTTCCTCTGAGCTTATGTAACTCTATACTTGGCTTTATATTGATTGAACTTACCAACTTAATAAAAATTTAGTAAATCATTATCAAAATTTGCCTGTACAATATATATATATATATATATATATATATATATATATATATATATTATATGAATTTTTAGTAATATATATATATATATATATATATATATATATTACTAAAAATTCATATAATTGAATAAAATGAAAAAATAGAGAGCAGAAGTATACATTTTACAAATGTTGCTCCAGCCTGTTACAAATATAGAAATCCTATTGTTAGTTATCTAATCCAATGTGCAATATTTTATAACGAACATCTATTTTTAATCGTTAAATCGTATATTACCCAGATATGAAATTTAAAGTATATTTAATTATGAATGTGTATGTATGACATTAAAATGTATAAAGAATCTGCAAATAGCACTTAGCAGAACAATATTAAATTGGCAATATAAGAAACCATTTCTTGGATTTTATCATTTATTTCCTAACTTTAAACAATAATGACATCTATATGTACCCACAGTATTTAACAAACATTGAGCGTTAAATAAATACCAGGAAATTAAAAAACCTGCATATATACTTTTCTATGCTTATAACAATGAATACAAAGTTACACACCATAAATAATGACTAAAATCCATGGATTTAAGAGGTAATATAAAGCAAAACACCAGCTTTTAGATAATGAACTTACTCTGATAGAAAAAGATACTACAATGACACTGATTTATAGGCTGTAACCATTTTATATTTTATTTTGCTTTTCAAATCAACAGATAGAAAATCCAAATACGTTAAGGTTGTGGACCAAGCCAACAAGCCTATTCATCTGTATAAGTCTGTCTCTAACTTTTTGTTGTATGTCTATTGACATTAGTTTTAAGTTAATTACAAATGACTTTGATTTTGGTGAGGGGAAGGACATTAATCAATAATTAAGGTAAATACTTTTTGGGGGGTTTTCTTAAAATTATTTATACTATATTATACCCCCCCCCCCTGATATTAACATTGAGATTTTTTCTACATTGAGAAAAGAGATTTTTTACTAATGTCCTGGTAGGGAAGCAGTTCAAAATAAACAATGGAAAAGTCATGAAATATAGCATTTATATAAATATCAAATTTGCATAGCTTAATGAATATCAAGTTCAAATGGAAGTAGGTCAACTTCCCTATTGTCTATGATAAATAGCACTTATACATTTATAAATGATAAAGAATAGAAGGAATGCACTTATCTTTTCTGCTTTCATTCTTTATAATATTTTGGTGCCAACATTGCTGGAAATAAAAATAACAATAATTATACATTAACCAGATTCAAATATGACAGTATTAATGTTGGGATTAGAATTGTGCAAATTGGTTTAACATAAGATTTCCATTTTTTTTTTACAGCAACATTAGCAAATGAAATCTTATCTAGAATAACAGTTGAAAGAATAGGTGAATTAGCTTTATTCTTATCAAGTGTTATCAAGTAGGAGCATTTTTATTCATACCATAAGCAAGAATGTTGGTTTACCTCTGTTTGAATTTTATATACTTTAAGCTATATTTGATTATTGTTATAGAACTTTTTAAAATTGAGATTAATTTGTCCAATTATACGTTTATATTGCTTAATGCCTATTTAAATTGGGTTTTCACATAAATTTCCATTTTTAATTTCCAGCAATATCAGCAACTTACAGCTTATAACAATCAAAAACTAAAAGAATACCTGAATTCATCTATTCTTTATTGTTCATTGATGTATGAATATTATTTATCCACAGATTATGGGATTGTGGTGGAAATAGACTTACTTTTGTTTGATTTTAATTTGAAATATATCATGTATCTATCCCCTGTCAGCATGAGTTAAAAAATATATAGTTTCTAGTTTCAGATTTATAAAAGTGGAAACAGTCAGTAAAAACTTTTAGATGATTATATTTCATAGCATAGTACAAATTAAATAGGTTCTAAAAGTATAAAAATTTCTGTGTATCTACTATTCTATTGGAATAATAATTATCCAAAAACTGATTTTATGAATGTGTAGGCACACAGAATATATCAAAACGTAAAATTTCCTGTATATCTATTAGATCAAAACATAGAACTGTGTCTAAACTGAAACAATATATTTATTAAGTTTTATGTAATATTGATAATATTAAAATATGATAAGTTAATAGACTACAAAGCATTTTACTAATAATGATAATTTAGTATCATCACTTTATTAGATTATTTTACTTTATATATATATCAAGCTATTTTCAAACACATAAAATAATACATATTTAACATGTTTGATGATAATGCCACAATACCGAAAATAATATAATTTAATAGTGTCTGAAAAAAATCCCACTAGAAGTGATGTAAAATATTAGTAAATAGCAAGACCTTAATATCATTTGAAGTTTTTTTTTGTTTGTTTTTTAATAAAAAAGATAAATTTTATGTTTAGTAATAAAAAAAGATAAACATTCACATTAAATATATGATATCCATTTGGTTAGGTTTTATAAGTAAAATAACAGCACTAAAAAAATTCAAAAGTGCTAAAAAAATTATTTTCAATAGAGATTCAATTTTTAACTATTTGATCTATTAAAATTCTAACACATATATTTTCGTCTCTTTCGAACTTGAGGAGACAAGACAGCTTATTTCCAGAACATAAAAAGAAGTATAAAATTACCATCATTAACTTTTTAGTAAAAAGAAGGATTCCGTATATTATAATCAGTCACCTTTACATTAAACAACTTCTGATACACAAACAGTTCATGCATATACAAAGAAAACTAAAAAAATAACCAAACTCGGTAATTAAAAATCTAAAACCATTAATAGAGAAAGATGAGGCGATGGCTGCTCCCAATATCTATACAATTAGCTGTCACTACTTCAAATCAAATCTCTCCTAGATGGTCCTTCTTCAATCAAATAAAAACTAGAAAAGCCACAATTTCTAATTAACAAAGCAAAATATTTCTTTTAGGAAAAAAATAATATCTGATACCAATATAACATGCTTAAAGGCTTTTAGTCATACGAAAATCGAAATAAGTTTAAATGTCAACCCAAACTATGGAATTCCAGGCACAAACAGAACCGTTCTAAATTGCAAAGGTTATAAAATTAACCATGAATAAAATTTTTGTGAACAGAATTTTATGTTATTCAAATATGAGAGAGGTATTAGTCATAACAATATTATCATTTGAATTTTTCTATCTCAAAACACTAAAGAGATGCGTTAATTACATCAATTATATTCAACTTTCATAAATCTTAGAAAGAAAAGAGCTGTTTTAGATCAATAAACAAGTTGTTATAGCAACAAGTAAAAAATATTAATGTTGGTGAGACTTGTCTTGTATGTGGATTTTCAACACTATTGTAAACTTTTTACTCCTGCTGTCACTTTTTATGACTACACACTATCATATAATTATGATACAGTAATAACAAAAATTACAAATAAGATAAATTTGTTTGAATTCAATTGCACGTTGTTATTAAATCGTTTACTTTTCTTGACATAGACTAAAAAAATTAGATGTGTTTATTTCACTTGATTTCACTTAGCACTGTGATTATTAATTAAATAAATCATTATGTTTTTTTATCTGAAGGTTGTTTACCTTTACATTTGCTAACAGCTATTAAGTATTATATTGTATTTCCGCATTAATTCCGTAATATAATTGCTCAGTTTTTTTTTTCTTTTATCCCTGTAACTACTTTATATATATATTGAATAATAAATATAGTTTGATTCTCCCAGATTACAACACAAACAAATGAAATGTAATTTCTTTTCATAGACCGATAATTTGCAATTTTTAGTATTTTTTTAAAAAATTTGGAATTAATAATTTTTAAAAACATTATGTCCACAATAAGATGTTTGAATCGACTGAAAGAAATTATTTTCTTTTAAGTAAAATTATCCCCATTCGTAGGCAATAGATATCGAGTTATTCATAGCTAGAGGGTAAAACGAGGTTGATTAACAGTAAAATCCTTATTAACCAACAATTATCAAACCTAGAGAATATTGCTTTTCCATTCACCCTATTTTCTAGAAATATATTGAATGATTTTGTTGTTTAGACGTTTATATGTAATTCAAAGCACTGGAAATGCTAAAACTGGAGAATTAATCACCAAGGACTTTATACTCATACTCAATCACCACCCTAAACCACATAGAGCATTGATCTTTTACACGGAGTTGCTACAAAAATGTTTTACTTGCAGTTAATGTCTTTCAGTCTTCTTAAAACATAAAGTACATGGACAAAACTAATTAACTCACATACTCATACACACATAAATACTCAAATTACTACAAATTCACATCTTAACCAGATTAGCCAAAAAAATAAACTCTAAAACATTACCAAAGAGTTTACTGCTACAAACAAACTTCTCAAGTGTAAAGAACTACAAAAGAACAACATATTTAAACTAAATATTACCCACAATTCCACTTACTTCCCATACACCTTTAATATTAAAATAACTTTTAAATAAGTTTATAATATCAAAATCATAATTTTTTAATAATGAAGATTCTTTGAATTCGTTTTTTTTTCCTATGTCAAATGCATTGTCAGGAAGCGAACCTGGCCCGCTGCTTGGAAAGCAGCTATGCTAACCACTAGGCCACCAATGCTTGACATTCATTTTTTTGTACTTCATTTGTCTCAAAGATGACAACTTAGCTTCATCAAAATTAATAGTGTGGCTTGTATTTTTTTCATGGATATATAAAGCAGAACTAATATATCCATTTCTAACCCTACTTTTATGTACTTTTATGTTTTATTTAAGCTCAAACTACTCTGACCTATAAATACCTTTTTTAAAAAAACAAGTGATAATATATGCTACTCCACATGTACTCTTTCTATTAAAAATTTCCTTTATAATTTGAGCTTAAATGAAAAATAAAGGTACATTAAAGTAGGGTTAAAAATAAATATCTTAGTTCTGCTTTACATATCCATGAAAAAGATACAGGCCACACTATTAATTTTGATGAGATTAAGGTTGATTTTTTTTGAAAGAAATAAAATAAAAAAAGAAATTAATGAATCTTTATTATTAAAAATGTATGATTTTGAAGCTATTAACTTATTTAAATTTATTTTAATAATGAGGGTGTATGGAATATAAGTGGAATTGTGGGTAATGTTTAGTTTAAATATGTTGTTATTTTGTAGTTCTTTACACTCAAGAAGTCTGTTTGTAGCAGAGAACCCATTGGTAAAATTTTAGAGTTTATTTTCTTGTCTAGTCTGGTTGAGTTGTGAATTTGGGGTAATTTGATTATTTATTGACTAGTTTAGCTTTATGTTTTTAATGTTTACACACACATACGCACACGCACACACACACACATACACACATATATATATATTGTAACGGGCACAGATATCATTACATTGTTTTTTATTATTAAACTTGAAAAAAAATAAAAATTCGCAAATAAAAACTTCTTTTTCAAGAATTAAAAATTTAAAATTAAAAAATCATCTTAAACTCGTATATATATAAAATCACACAGACAAAAAAAAAATTATTAAAATAAAACTTTATTAAAAATAGAAAAACTAAATCTTTCAACAAAAAGATTTAGAGATAAAAATATCTTTAAGTTTGGAAAACACATTAATTAATCAGAAATGGAAATGATTATTTTAATTAGTCAAAGTGAACTAGCCTTTGGGCATTTAAATGTATAAGCAACAGTCAAATAGGAAAACAATAGAAACTAATAGCAAATGAGAGAAATCCATCAGGAAATCGGACCTCAATGGAAGGATCATCATCAACAATGACGTAATGTCCATTGGATCCTAAAGGTAATATAAAAGGAAAAGTTTGGAAATTAGTAGTTAGTTATTATTATGATGTGACTATAGGTGTTAGTGTGGAGTTGAAGGAGAAGGGATTGAAAGACACACTTTCAATTCCTTCAGTTGTTCAAAAAAAATGAAACATCGTTTTTCGATATTGCGGGCCACAGGACATCAAGGCCCGGAAGAATACCATCAACCATAAAGGACCAGCAATTAACTGCACACCGATCTCCTTATGACTTCATGTGATTAATACCTTCCATTACAAGAAATCAGAGAAAACGGACATTTTTCAAAACAGTAAGAAATATATAATTTATGAACATTTCTAAACAAAAGAACTCTAAATACTGAACTTTTCAATATTTATAAGTATAAGAATTTCCTATCTGACTAAAGTAGTTAAAATGTTATTTGATGTATTTCTTTTGTAAAATCATTTCCATTTACATTTTTTTTGTTCTTTAAGTTTTATTATGATTTCTGTTTTCCAATAAATTAAAATATATCAATGATAAACTTAAGTCAGGCGTGAATGGCTGTATAGATTTGTAAAGTTATATTAGGGGAGGGTAATCTTAGGTTATTCGTGTCATTGTTGAATTGGGTCAATGGATTGGATATATTGATGTAGTTAGTAGATGTAATGCAAGATTCGCTATGGGCAGAATCGCTTGTATACGCCGCACACTTCCTCTTGCCTAGGGAATGCGATCGTAAGTCGGCAAAATGACCACAGTCCGTTTCTATGGAGTTTTTTTTAATTGTTCTTCTCATTAGATAGATGTAATATTCCTATCTGATGAGAGTCAATGTCTTATCTTAACCTATTTTGTATTGCTGTATTCGTATTACATTGAATACATCGATATATCAGATGGATTGATGCCAGTTTGACTGCGAACTTTTAGCCTAAGGTTAAATGGGGATAGAATGTTTTATCTTCAAATGCAAATCTATGTAGTCTATTCATACTCGACACTAAATAAAAATGCATTAAATTTAAATTGTTTATAGATGCTTGCATGGATTCGTTATCGGTTAATTGTGTTTTGGGTTTTCATATTGGATCAAAATATATAGACCTTCGATAAATAATGATACCTTATGGTGAGTATCTAAAATGTATTTATGTCAGATGTCTTTTAAGTTATTGGTGTCTTGCGGCATCTTATGATGAATGCCATTGGGTTTCTTATAAATTTCCCTCTGCATTTCCATCAATGACTTTATATTTTGATCGTTTATGTTTACTTTGGAATGTTTTTGACCGTGTAATCTATGTAACTGAGCTATACTCTACCTTTATAAAACAAACTTTTATAAATCCATCTGTGTGAACTTAACTAAAATGTAAACTTATAATATTTTAAAAATTAAAATGTAAATTTAAATTCTAAAATCAAATTAAAATCTAAAATAAACATATTAAAATAAAAATGTTAAATTTTATATATATATATATATGCGTAAATAAATGTTTGTATGTTAATTACTGGCAGTGGCTTATTTTATTCTTTTTTTTTAAATATTCTTAGATAGGAATTTATTGTAAATATAAATCTCTGCTGTTCCATTGAGCTAGTGGCAATGGGATAACGACCGGATATCAAAATATATAAAATAATTTTTTTTTGACTTACATATCTGCCTACTTTATAAATTTTTCTAGGTTCAAATGCCTAGATGGCGCCCTGTAGTGCAGTTTACATTAAGCTCTAAAATCTGGATTGTTACAATATATATATATATCTGGATTGTTACAATATATATATATATCAGGGATAAAGTGTCCGTGTATTGAATGGAATGAATGCTTCCATAAAAAAATTCACTAAAAATGTTCAAAAGCTTTAATTAAAATTCAGTTTAAAAAAATCACTAAAATATGTACATATTCAATCTCATATAATTGATCCATCAAGTCGCACATACAATAGTGTAATAAGAACAATAAGAACATTAGTGTATATAAGATATTTTGGAAAACATAAAAAGAAAATCTCACCTATTTTGCTAAACATAAAAAAAAAAAACTAATCAAACTTTTTTTATTGTATGGAATTTTTGTGACTTGCAACTTTTTTTACCAACAGATGAACTGTTTTTATATATGGCCAGGAATGAATTTGATGAACTCATTATTGGTTGATTATAAGAAGTTTGCACAATGCTAAAATCTAATTTATAATTAAAACTTAAGAATGTTAAAAGCATTTGCAAGATAAAAATATATTGATAATGTATTATCTATATTTAAACTAATCATGGTCTGATTAACATAAAAAAAGAATGAATAATACAACTCATTATTTTTTGAATGAAATTTCTGTTAACTTTCAATTTTTTTACCTACAGTTGAATTGTTTTTATATATGGCAATGAATGAGTTTGGCCAATGCATTATATGTTGATAATAAGAAATTGACACAATGCTAAAATCTAATTTACCATTAAAACATAAGAATGTTAAAAGCATTTGGTAGATAAAAGTATATTGATAATGTATTAATCTATATTGCAACGGAGAGATTTGTACATTTTGTATATTTACATAACAAAATCCAGAGTCCAATACACTAAAGTCAGTCAAAATGGGTTAGTAAGCCCCAGAGTTTGAAACGAGCTCCAACTCATTCACCAGCACTCAATGATTTAACACCATATGAGTGACATTTCTGAGATTATACACAGGCCTTAATTTTATACATGAGTTGGCTCCAAACAGGGAGAAACATGAGAACCTATGGTTAACCATACATGCACTGCATAAAATTTGTCTAAACATCTATTAATGACTAAGCTAATATAATATTGATATTTTGCATAATATCTGGTAATATAATTAATAAGTAAGTTATTTGGATTGGAATATGATAAAGAATAATGAAGGCAAGATACATTTAAATACATTTACTAAAATTATTATTAATGAAAAACAAGTAAATGAAATTACACTATTTAGGTAACACATTGAGATCAAATAGATGTTTGCAGGCATTATACAATAGAATGTAATCAGTCCAGAGTAATACAGTGTTAGGACTCATTTAACTATATTAACTAACTTTTCTGCTCTGGGAATAATCTATGCATATAAGAATTTAATATGCCATCATAATATTCATTTAATGTCATGGTTTTCCAAGTGATAATTGAAAATGCTAGCCAGAAATATAATTTAATTACTACAGTGATAATATTGGGACTTGTTTACTAAGTTTCTCTAAATTTTGAGCCTAATAATATAGCTAGATAATGATGAGAATCATCATCCATCAAATAATGGTAATCTTAGTTTTAGATAAAACCTAAATAACATATATTATAGAGAGAACTGGTCGAACTAGTCCTACATACATTAACTATAGGCACTTGAAATATTTTATAAAAAGAGAGGGTTTATTTAAATATATTAATATCCTTGTTTAACAAACAATTAATTCACCTCTCTAATCAGAATTAAAAAAGGGAGGGAAAGCATATTTAAGAGGATCGGAATTGATGAAAATAAATAATATGCCTTATTAATATCTCCATGGCCCAAATTCTATTGCTAATTAAATAAAACTATGCTTCAAATCATAATTTATCAGTATAACAAAGCAAATCATAACAATTATATATGAAATCGAATTCAGAGTTGATTTAAGTTACTGCAATGACCGCTAGGTGATCAGTTATTAATGAATTTTAATTTCAAAGAGCGATTCGGATGTAAGATAACTAAACGTTATATTATAATTACTAAATTGAAGATAAAAATATTATCTTCGGGATAAAATTATTAAAATATATCCATTCACTGGTTCGAAATATATTTGGCATATCATCACATATCAAAATGAAATATTAAGAACTTAAATATATAAAAGAGCATAGATTTCACTGCAAATATGAGAGTAAAACAGAATTTAATCAACAAAATAATTATTAAGTTTATCTCCTTAACAGATTCGAGATAATAGATTTTACAGAGCTAGCTATTTTACAGTAAATCAAGTCAGTATTTATTATTGGTTTTTATAGGTTGAAGTAATAGAAAGATTTGAACTATTAGACTTTAAACTGGGTGTTTATTTAAATTTATTATAGCTATAGTTTTGAAAATTAATAATTAAATTTCATCTGTGAGCTCTTGCAGTAGTCATGAGTGTTATTACCTAACTCTTGGGCAGCAGCTTATCACTTGGATTTGCTCTTTGGATATGCCGCAGCTGTCTCTTGAAGTACTATTGTGGTAGGTTTCTATCAGAAACGTTATCCATTGCTATGTTGGCTTGTACCATTTTAGCACATAGGATGGTGATGAAGATCACTGTTTTTTAGGCATGAGGAACAGCATAATCAGCCTAACTACTCGGCAATCCTAAAATTCAAACGTGCATGAATTCAACTTGCAGACCTTTCTAAAATTTGACTGAGTATATATGCAGTAAAAAACAGCATATTTACACTTGTTCATGATAAAATTACATTTTTAATAAACAAAATTTTCCCAGTGAAATTAGCAATTAGTATCTTTAACATTTGATATTTTTAGAGACCAAAATAACTTTTAGCTTTTGTTTTCATCCACGAACAGAATGTTGTCTTATATTTGGCTGTTTACTTTCCCACAAGATCCACACGGTTGGCTAAATCTTGTTTACAACTTAAAATATATTTCGACAAACATTTATTATTTTTAATAAATTTTGATTTCATCATGGCATAATATAATTTTTACAGGCATGATAATAATTTTTACAGATTGTTTTAAAATATTTTAAAAAATAGCAAATGATTAAATAACAATACGCTATATATATATGAGGGTGGTATGTGTAATATACATATTTATATGAAATCTAAGCAACATAAGTATAAAATTGATTTATAATTTAAATTAAATCGCATTTTAAATTATACACGATCTTTTAAAGATAGTATGTGAAAAATGATGTGGCAAGGAAAACAAAAACATTATTTAAAAAAAGGTGTAGTGTGCTTTCGTTCCTAAAAAAAAAGTAATACTTTGTCACTGATATATATATATGGGCTGCAGAAAGGAATTTGCTATTAACTGAAAGGAGACCCTTTGATTCCTCTTGGAGGCCTTAAAGGAACCGAGCAGGGCAAATTCCTAATGTCCACTTCATACGTTCTTGTCGTTGTAGCTGTTATTACTATGAGATTATTGATATAGTATACTGACATGGATGGGCTGCTCACCTACACGCATTATCCAGTGTGGTGATTTTATTGGCTTTTTACCTCCGAGTTTAAGAATATTTTTTCAATATATACAATCATGACAGACAAAAATAAATCATGGCCCTTATTCCCAGGAGGCTGTAAAGTCACCAACCAAGGCAGCGGTTGGTGGCCAAGGGCGGAGGATGCTAAGAATCCCCTGATTGCGGATTTAGGCTGCCATTTGATGACAACTTTTTATTTAGGTACTTACAACTGCAGATCACTTTCAAGTGAAGAAAGATTGCAAGAGTTAGAAGAAGAAATGTCTTATATTAAATGGGACATTATTGGACTTTATGAAGTTAGAAGAAAATCTGAAGAAACAATTGATTTAAAAAGTGGACATATATTCTACTATAAAGGCACAAATATTGGAAATACAAGTGGAGTAGGGTTCATTATAAATAAAAAATGGAAGAATAACATTGTGGAGATTGATGATGTATCAGACAGAGTGGCAAGATTAGTTTTACAACTTAATAGCAGATACCCAATGCAGATAATTCAGGTTTATAGCCCAACAAGTTCCCATAGTGATGAAGTTATAGAAGGGATGTACAAAAGGCTTTTGATCAGAGTAAACAACATTTTAAAATTGTTATGGGAGACTTTAATGCTAGAATTGGTAAACAAATGAAAGATGAAAATGCTGTAGGTAATTTTGGTTATGGTAATAGAAATGAGAGAGGGCATAGACTTGTGGAGTTTGCAGAAAAAGAAAAACCTTATATTATGAATTCTTTTTTTGAGAAAAATATTAAAAGGAAATGGACATGGAAGCATCCAAATGAAGGTATGACAGAATTGGATTATATTTTGACTAACTGAAAATACATATTTCAAGATTGTAATGTTCTTAATAAATTTAACACAGGAAGTGATCATCGATTAGTAAGATGTAAGATACACGTTAATGCAAAACTAGAGAGAGAAAAATTATTAAGAAAAACAATATTTACAGTTGATATTCCTAATCTTCAGAAACATTCTAATGAATTTAAATTAGAATTTACAAATCAGTTTCAAGTATTAGTACATTTTGAACATAATTCAGATTTGAACGATATGAATAGGAAAATAAGCGATACACTTTTAAAAACTGCAAGAAGATAGCTGGTAAAAAAAGTAGCAATTGACCAATAAAATTTCTACTGAGACTAGAGAATTTATGAAGAAAAGAAGGAATATGAGGATATACAAGGATTGAATATCTCGAATTTTGTAAAATGGTGTGGAAAAGAGTTGAAAATGATATAAGAAAGTATAATTGTGAACTAGCAAGGAAAGCTGTAGAAGAGAATAAAAGTCTAAAGAGTGTAAAACAACATTTTGGTATTGGTAGGAAATTTATATCTGCAATAAGAAAAAAAGATGGCATTATTACTAAAAAGAGAGATGACATCATAAAATGTGTAGAAAACTTCTATCAAGAATTATATAGTAATAAAGAACAAGTGCCTCCTAAACATATTATATCTTCCGAATTGCCCAGAATTTTGAATGAGGAAGTGAGACATGCAATTAAATATATGAAGAAAGGGAAGGCTCCAGGTAATGCTGGAATTGTAATTGATATATTAAAAGAAGCAGGTGAAGAAATATAAATTTTTTTATCAAAGTTATACACCTAATGTCTAAATGATAAAGATGTACCAGATGATTGGAAGAATGCAGTATTAATATTAATATTTAAAAAAGGTGATAAAGAAGATATTAGAAATTACAGACCTATCAGTCTTTTATCAGTTTTATACAAGATTTTTACTAAGATGTATACAACTCGTCTACAGAAAACACTGGATTTCCACCAACCAAGAGAACAAGCTGGATTTAAAAGTGGTTTTAGTACAGTGGATCATATCTGGGTATTGAGAGAATTTATAGAAAGTACAAATGAATATGAGTTGCCATTATGCTTAAGATTTGTAGATTATGAAAAGGCATTTGAGTCTATAAACATTTCTTCAGTGATTAAAGCATTGGATCATCAAGGGGTAGATCCAGGATATTGTCATATTTTGAAGAATATTTATAAACATGCAACAGCAACAATTAGATTACCTAATGACAGTAGGAAAATCAACATTGAAAAGGGTGTAAGACAGGGTGACTCCATATCTCCAAAACTTTTTACAGCAGTGCTGCAAGAAGTATTTTGCGGATTAAAATGGGAAGCTAAAGGAGTGAAAGTAAATGGAGATTATTTAAGTCATTTAGATTTTGCAGATGATGTAGTTGTTTTTTCAAATAATGCTTTAGAGCTACAGGAAATGTTGCAGGAGTTATCAGATGAAAGTAGGACTAAAGATAAATGTTAAAAAGACTAAACTAATGTTTAATAGATTTTCTCAAAATATGAACATAAAGATTGATTATGATGAGTTAGAAGAAGTTAACAGTTACAAATACCTTGGTCAGATTATTAATACAGATGGAAATATAATGGATGAAATCAATCATAGAATTAAACTTGGTTGGAGTGCTTTTGGTAGAAATAACTTGATACTAAAAGGAAATATGCCTATGTATTTGAAAAGGAAGGTTTTTAATAAATGTGTTTTGCCAGTTCTTACTTATGGATCTGAGACTTGGACACTTAATAGAAGAGCAATACAGAGACTTCAGACCACTCAAAGAAGTATGGAGATAAGCATGTTGGGAATAAAAAGAAGGGATCGAAAACACAATGTATGGCTAAGAGAACAAACAGGTGTTACTGACATCATTGAAAAAGTTAAAAGACTGGAGTTGGGCCGGACATATTGTTATAAGAAATGATAACAGATGGACAATTAAAATTTTAAACTGGATTCCAAGAGATTGTAAAAGACCCAGAAAGAGACCACATGTGAGTTGGGTGGATGAAATAAGAATGTGTGCAGGGGTGATGTGGAGAAGAGAAGCTAAAGATAGGAAAAGATGGATTGAACTTGGAGAGACCTTCATCCTGCAGTGGATTGATAATGGTTGATGATTATGATATTATATATATATATATATATATATATATATATATATATATATATATATATATATATATATATATATATGATCACTAGATGGAGCTTTACCAATAGCCCACAATCAAGCTTTGTTTACACAAATGCTGAGAGAGATAGAATTCAATATCTTTTTCCAATTGTCTCAAACCTTTAAACTATGGTTTCAAGCTAGTTGGCTCATGTAAGTAAAGAGTAGGTAGACCAGAAACTAGATCTAAACACCAACTCTACTAATCAGCATTTATGAAACACTTTTCTATCAGCTTGAAAGCATGAATTTTTCCTATACATAAATATCTTCAAACCCAGTCAAACAAACTAGATAACTATATGGGTCTGAATTCAGTTCAGTTTCACCATATAGTAAAAGCTGCTGCAATCTATATTATTGCAAAAACATTCAAGGGTATATTTATGATAAACAAAACAAGTTATAAATTTTGTAACTTGCTATAGCTTGCATTTAATGATCACTAGATGGAGCTTTACCAATAGCCTACAATCAAACTTTGTTGCCACTTTTGAACTGAATGTTCCTATTTTTCACATCATGACAATTGGTCCCAGGGTACAAGTGTTTCTTGGCAGAAGCATTGATTCACTAATCCATGCACAGAATGACTTTTGTTATTCTTATTTGCCTGTGCCATCACACATTGGTAAATCTGAAGCAGCCAACTCTACCTCCTTATAATGTCTCATTCAGCATTATCTTGAAAATATTCTTGAAAACCATGTTTGAACTAACTTACTTGAGCTGATTTATGTGCACACCTGTTAGATATAAATATGTTTGTAATAATAAAATGCATAATTAATCATTAATCAAGGTTTAGTAGACTTACTTATATATAACAGCCGCATGTCTAAAATAAGAATTGGCATAATTCTCTCTATAGAGATAATGTAGTGATTATTGATACATATCTTCTGTAATTAAATCTATAATATGAGAGCTTGATAAAGCTTATCTCATGAAAAGCATTAATAATTACTTGAACAAATATCTCCATAATTAATCTGTAAGAAGAGAGTACATGATCTCTTTTCAGTTATTCCAATGCCCATGTGCATTTTAGTATGGTAATGAATGATATATATATATAATTATTATTTTAATTTTGATTTCTCATTATAAAAAAACGTATAGTTAAATTAATATATTCATTCTCGTTCTCATTACTAATCCAGTTTAATTCAATCCAATCCTAATTGTTTATAAAATACATATGTGAAACCTATGCATAATGATAATAACCCAATTAATTCATTATATAATAGATTTAGTTACTAAGAGCATTTTAAATCTCCAAGTCTCATCTTCATGTTTCTCCCTAACCTATGTCACTCATGGGAAAAAGTTATCTGATTGTACTATCAAGCATGTCATTTGTAGGGTATAGAATCTTGGAGCATGGGTGAATGAGTTGCAGTGTGGTCAGTCTTGGATCTTACCATCTCACACTGGCTAGCTTTGGTCTCTTTGCCTGTATCCTTGATTTCCTTACACAAATATACAAACTTGACCAGTACAATATATATATATATATATATATTATAATCACTTTAATGTTGAACAAAGGATTAAAATTAGAATGAATTTGTCTATTCTTGGGAGCTCTGATGCTTATATGCATGTCTTGTGAATATTGTTATAATTCAGACTGATGAATTAATTTTACTCTGAATTATTAACAATGTTGATTGGATATGCTTATTAACATCATAGCTTTGAAGAATTGGTGGAATTATCCTGTTCTTGATCTTTCGTTCAACATATACAATGTTTTTAATTCAGAGCCTGGGGAAATGTGATTTACCTCTCTGTTTACATATACATTAAAATATCTTTAATTTAAATTTTTTATATAAATTTATAAATATATTAGACCATTATAAAGATGGATTCAAAAGTTTATTGATTAAAGTGGTTGCCATGTCAACAGATTGAGATTGTTCATTGTTTTGATATTGACATTGATTGCTTCCATGTATTATATATAAATGCACATTAAACAGACATTTAATAAAGCAGTTCTGGAAATAGACTTCAAGCATTTCCACACAAAGAAACAGTGAAAAAAATATTTCATTATATGGCTTTATTACACAAAGTAACAATTTAAGTCTTCTCTTTTGTTTTCACTCTAACTAACAATATGTAGGTACCTGTTTAATAATCAATAATTTTATGATTATCTAAGTTAGCTACAGACATTGTATCGTAAAGAAAATATTTAAGCTTTTCTGCAGCCTAAAAAATTTAAAGTTTTATCTGGACTCCTTTTTATATTTTCATATTAAAAAATTATTATCAGATGTTAATAGACAGAATCAATGAAAATAATAATTTATAAATTCTTCCTACATTCAAACAAATATTTGCAAATATTAAATTATTTAAACAATTTCATCTGTTAAAGATTAATTTATTATAAATATATTGTAATATTGTAGATAGTAGCCAATACTGGCCATGCCAATATTATAAACTTAAATTTGAAATTATTTTATTAATGGGTAAATAATGTTTAATTTTTTCATATATTTTATAACAATATTGGGTATTTGTTTTATTTAAATATTTTCTTCATCAAATAATGATGTTTTTCAAATATTTTTTAACATAATGTGTTCAAAATGTGATAAATTAAAAAGTTTTAAAAGAGAAAAAATATAAAATCAAATAAACAATATCTTTTGTTCCCACTTTTCTGTAATTTTAATTACCTACAAGTTTGATTTTAGTTTTAAAAATAAAGTTCTGAAAAAATAAATTTTCTCTTCAGTATGTTCTGGAAAAATTTATTGAATAATTTTGATTTTAACTTTTTAAGAGAGACAAAGTAAATAACATTCTATGTTTAGTAATAGTTTTAAAAGAAATAAAAAATAAGTTTTAAAATTTTTGTTAAAGTTTTGTTTTAATTGGTTAGAATTGTGTTTTTTTCTTTTTTGTTTATCTCTCTTGAATACAACAAGCAGTGTTTATCAAATCAGTCTGATTAACTGACTACCTTGTTTTTTTTCTTTTGGTATAAAAATAATTATAAAACATTTCAAAACTATCATTGTCATTTTTTAATTAAAAAGTGAAAAATAAGTACAGAAAATGTTTTTGTTTTGTTTTGTGACTTTAATTAGAAAAAAAAATGAAATAACTAAACAATTGTTTTTTGTAACAAAGAACCTAATTGGTCAGCATTTAATTTGGCCATATAGGAGACAGTATTGTGATTGGTGCAATGCAGAATTGTTCCAAAAATAAAAGAATGAATAAATTATTAGATCTCAGTGTCTTGTAAGAAGAAGTCAGTCTTGATCAAGATACTAAAGAAGACAGTAAAAGAGATCTTAATCCAGCTGCTGAAGAAAACATAGAAGAGTCTTAACTGCTAAACAAAAAGCAGAATTGTAGCTGTAAAAATGTTATTTAAAATAAAATTGAAGACAAATATGTGCTAAGTTTGGTTAAAAGCTAAACATCATCTATCTCCATGTAACTTGCTTCCCTGAAAAAAATGTAAAGATAAAAAAAATATGGTTCTTGTAACTTATGCCAATGTGGCATTTGATGGCACTGTTGCTTGCAAAAATAATGAAATGTAACATTACTGGGTCAATAATTTGTTCCTTTCTGTTTTTCAACAATTTTTAAAAGTATTTTTAAAAAAGTTACAAACCAACATTATTTTCTAAATTACATTTTTTAATTTCATTATACATTTCAGTGCATATCACTGGAATATGTGAGGGATTCTCTGATGGTTTTGATGATCTGAAGGATTGTCCAGTACATGCACTACTTTGAGCAAACCAAGCTTTCAGCAGGTAGCACTGGAATGTGCAGGAGGGTCTCCAATGGTTTTGCCAATCCAAAGAATTGGCTAATACATGCAAATATCTGAGCAAACCAAGCTTTCTACATATAGCACTGTAATATGGGGTGGATGCATGATGGTTTAGATGATCTGAAGAATCAGCCAATACATGCACTACTCTGAGAAAACAAAGATTATGATTTCCAAAACAATGTACAATGACAGCCATTTCATTACTTTCATAGCTGTTTTTCTGCAAACATTCCTATTCATGTGACTTATGTGAAATGGTTCTGGGACATATCATTTTGCAATTTCTTCACCTTTCAAGGTGTGTAGGGAAATGCACAAAAGGCTTAGTATATCAGATAAGGTGTGAAATTATTACTTCCAAGGCACATAAAAACACTTATGGCCAGTTGAATTCCTAACACCCTCACATCCTATGGTAGCAATATGTGAAGTGTGCACTATTTCCATAATGACATGAAGCACAGTGTATAATGCCATATAGGCCTGCTGATGGCTAATATGGACAGAACTGTTCTATAGGCTGCAAGTGAGCCTCATAAATGCCATATTTCTCTGCTTTTGCAGAGAACAATACCATCAAGTGGTCACATTGGGTATAACACACAAGTATTAAAAATATTTCTAAAGTATGCTGTCATAAGCCTTGTCTCCAATCAAGAGCACGAATGTACCTGTCTTTATGTGTTAGCCTGAGTGAAAAATTATTAGAAAGAAAATTGAAATCTTTTTGTGTTAACCTAAAAATGTTGTATCGAAAAGGAATAAATTAATTGTGTATATTAACTTGGAATTGAGAAGCTTTCAAAAAGTAAACCTGCTGGAAATTGGAAATTTTAAGGGTTAAAGAAGGAATTGAAAATAAAATAAAACCATGGTAAAAGGTATTTTTCAATGTGCACATTATCTTTACAACTATAAAAAAGATTATAGAAATAATAATTGATAACCATGAATATTTTTTTAAAACATGTTTTTTATTCATTTGATTTGTCTTTAAACTGTTAAAAAGTATTTTAGTGAATTTAAATTTTTATTAACTGAACTTTTATTTTTATAAGTAATACTTATCTTTGTCATTTTTCTCTTTAATATTCTGAAAAATTTCTTTCTTTTCACTAGATTTAATCTTTCAACTTTCATTTTGATATTAAATCATTATTATTAATCAGAATATAAAAAATTTGACCTCATTTGATAGATGTTTTTGTTTAGAAATTACATATTTTTTTAAAATCACATTTGATATTCAGAATTATTTTTAAAATTATATTTTAGTCAAAACAAAATGCTGCCATGTCATCAAATTTCAGGTGGAGCTGATTCCATAAAATCTTCTTTGTTTGGTGTTTGTTTTAAAAATCTGAATAAATTATTTTTAATATCTAGTAATTTTTATGATATCATTATATATTATAACAATCAGGTGAATATTCTCATTTTTAAACAGCTGTGATTACTGCAATGATAATCTCTAGAGTAACAATATTCAGAAAAAATAGACTTTTATATTTAAAAATAAAACATTTCTATAAAAAATAAATATGCAATCATATTTATTTTTGATCTTTAATAATTATTACACAATTATGGTACAAATATAATCATAAATATTCCAAACAATCAAGTTTTTAGACTGTCATAATATTTTCTTGATGATCATAATATTTCCCTGAAATATACTTGGAAAAGTTTGAAATCACTGAATATACAAATTTTCTTCTTATCATTGCATTGTTTCAGTTTTTTTTTGTAATATTGATTATTCAATTTTCTTGCTATCTTTTGAATTTTTTTGTATTTAAAATATTAAAAAATAAATATGCATGAATGCTAAAGCCATAAAAGAAAGTTTTGCAAAATTTGGAAAAAAACACAAATTTAATTTCTATAAATATTAAACGAAGCTTGACCAAAATTAATAAAAGTACCAATTAATCAAAATGAATGTTTTTCTTTACATTTTTAACATGTTTTTCTATTCATTTGATTTTCCCTCCAATATTATACAAAGGTTAAGCAAATTTAATTCCTTATCTCTGATTGTAAAGTTCTTTTTTATTTTTTTCTTATTGAAAAGAAAGTAATTTATTGAAACCAAATACCAATTAACTTAATAAATAAAAATTCACAAGTTAATCATATTTTTTATAAAATCATATTTTTGATAAAATCTATAAGTTTGAATTATCATATTATCATGTCCTGTTTAATTTTTTTATTATTAATCAATTAACTTATTCAATAATTGGTTTTTAAAAATGTCTGAATGTTAACATATTTATTTCTTCAGCTATCTGTTATACAAACTGGCAATATGTGTGATTTGATTTCATTATAGCTTAGTGTTTAGGTGTTTTTTTTAATTAACCCAGTAAAATTATTTAAAATAAAGCTGTTATATTTAGGTTTTTCTTGTTCACAGTTGTAGTCTTTTAAGTTTTATATTCTTGAGCTATAACCAGAAAACATGATGATTATTTATATGTCATAGGGTTTTATGTTGACTTTTGAACATCCAGAATATCTCTGGATGGTGCAAAGCTATTACTTTTAATATATTGTAACATTTATTTATATACATTGCAAATATATTGGCATTTGGTAAAAGCTAAAAAAAATAAAAGTAAATTTAGATTTTTTTTTTACTAATTTTTATTTTAAAAAAAAAATAACGTACAATGAAAGTTAAATTATTTTTTTGTATTTTTTTTTTTAATGTAATTAGAAATAAAAGTAGAATTAGAGAGAACAAAAGAATTCCAAAAGTAAAAAAAAAAGATAAGAGAAAGTAAAAATATTTTGGCTAATTAAAGATGGCCGAAAAACTTGATAAGAAAAGAGAACTTTATAACATAAATTTTATAAAGAATCTATAAGATTATAAACACAAAACACCATGATAATAGCATGTGCAGAAGTCGGAAAACTGGGCCTCTAGTATAAAAGGCAGAGGTCAGTTTGAAGAACATCTTGGTTTGCCTGATATTCTTTTGGTTGGTTTTGGATTAAAGAATCCAGACCACTCTATGATGAAAAAGTTCTTCATATGAGAGTAGACCAGAGCTTTAGCTGACATTGTTACCTATGGACACCAGAGAAGCTTACGCAACTAGCCTAT
Source organism: Epiperipatus broadwayi (assembly GCA_028023455.1). NCBI lineage: Eukaryota > Metazoa > Onychophora > Udeonychophora > Euonychophora > Peripatidae > Epiperipatus > Epiperipatus broadwayi. Next base: position 627,408 of record JAQFVV010000213.1, read on the forward strand.
GGAACCAGCACCAAGATCAATTTATAATCAATGGCCGTGAGCTCATGTTAACCCTGAAAAACTATGCATAGTTATCTACAACCATCATAAATTTACTAAAACTTACCGGTAAGACTACTTATTTCTGATTGTGACAAAATTAAGCATTTGCAAACAAGTCTTAAAATAATCCCGATAGAGACTTTCATTTTTTCTGTACAAGAGACTTTTGTTTATACCAGAACTTTTTAATTAATTATTTTATTTTATTAATTGCATCACATCTGAATTAATATGTGTTCTCTCTAATTTACTTGATTAGGAATTTTCATTTTAATTTAAACAGGTTTTTAACCCATTATAATAAAAAATATTTCTAATATCAATTTTCATTTGTGCATTATAAATAATAGTTATTATTTTTTTTATTAATTTATTATTAGTTTAATAAGATTTAAAACGTAATTTACCTTTGCCAATATGTTTGAATAAGCCCAGGAATAATCTTAAAAAAATAATTCTCATTGTGGTATGAAGCAATACCGATTAAGTTAAAAGTATTTTTCTTTTTTTATTTGTGAGATGTTATTTGACTATTTCAGCGGAACCTTTAGAATAAAAGGTCCTGGCACCCATATTAAATAAATTAAAAGCTGATTTTGTCAATAGCATAATTCTTAACTATTAATAGGCCGAGTTGATCAGGAAATATAGCTATGTTTTTAGAATAGAAATACAACTTTCTTCTTTTTGACATAGCTTGATCAACTCGTGCACAGTTTATATTAGCGTGTAGAGGCCTAACAAAATGGAAAACGTTATAATATATTGATTGCACTTTGTGTTTTATTAAAAATAAAGTTTATAGTTGGCCTGTACATTAGTGGTATGGCCAGACCATTGGTAAAGATCAACATGTTTCAACATCTCACCATTATTTTTTATTTTTTACGATTGATATTTTTTCACCTAGGTATGTGCACCCTTAGTATTATGTTGTAATCAGTCCTAAGTTTTGCAGTAGCAAAATAAGTAGCTTGTTTAAAATGCATGTCATTTAGATTCACTCAAGGTTGACTGGTGATTATTGATTGTTCATGACTATTAATGATGTGACTATTTTTCTTTAATGCTGGGATAGTGTGTTATAATTTGTACTTTGTAATTTATTATTTGATTACTTACTTATAGTTGTTCCAATGCTGATACCATGTTCCTTCATCATTTTATGTTTATTTTATGATATTTATTTAATATCTGAATTATTTGGGGAGGATGAGGAATTTTCTCTTTCCATATTCACCCCTATATTCCCTACCATTACAATATATAAACTATCTTATTAAAATATATCTTTGCTGTTTTCTAAATAAAATTATATACGGAAAGTAATAAAATATTTTCATACATGTATAATTGGATCAATAAACTTCAAAATGTTAACTATATTAATAGAATGCTTTTAGTATCAAAGTAATTTAAACTTCAACTGAAAGAAATTCAATCTGCTGTTCCAAGACCTTATGTGGATTTTATTAGAACAAGCAATAAATATGACATATCCTTACATGCCCGTTTGAATCAAATTGTTTTACAAATTATATTCATTCACTCTACAGACAACTTCTACTCATTTTAATAACCTTTATAAGCAAACAATCATTAAGATTTTAGTAGATGAAAGTGAATTTAGTTTTTAGTTGCAATGTACATTGTTTTAATGCCAGAAATGTATAGCACTTTGAAATTTATTGATTCAGACATTATAAGTTATTAATGTCTGCGTAATTTAATATTTGTATATATATATATATTCAACTTTTATTTGTTTTTATCAATGCATCTCTAATTTAATTCTACCATATCACAAATATTTACTAAAGCAAAAAGTTATATATATATACATCTGCAATTTTTTTTTTTCAGTTTTGTAGCCGCAAGCATGGTTTCTGCGAAGCTTGATGCCCTTACTATTAATCAATGTTCTGACAATAAAAACTTCAATGTCTTTGGTAATACTCACAGATGCAAAGAAGAAACAACATATGTAAGTGATTTCTTTCTCTGCTTTGCTTTATATTCGGTAAAGAAATAAAATATTCTTATATGGCCACTAATTATATTTTATTTTAATAAATATTTGTTTACTGAAAATAGTGTGAGCCAACTACCAGTTCGGGATTTCAAAGAGGAAGCTACATATGTAAATGCAAGCCGGGTTATATTTTACCTGAAGGTTATCAAGATGGTTTTTATGGTAGAGATGTTGAATTAGCCAAAGAAGAAGAATATAAGAAAAGTGAAAAGTTCAATTGTGTCTTAGAGGATCTCGGTAAGCTGTTTATTTCAGTAATATTGTATGGATGTATTATTATAAAAGACTTTTGTAGAACAACTGTTGTACAGCTACTAGTCATATTTAAGATGCAGTTTTGAAAAGGGGACAAAAATTTGAAATTTGTTAAACAAACTTAGAATTTTCATCTCAATGAATTTGTACTAAACAACTCAGCTAGTCATCCCCTATTGGTTATAAAATAGAGACATAGTTATTGTCAGACAGTGCATAGAGCCCACATGAATATTTAAAAACACATTCAATCCTTTACTATCTAGAATTTGGCAATATGAATATTGCTTTTTTATATATTTTTATCTCTGAAAGGCTAATGTAGAGATATTGCTATGCTGTGGGCTATTTAAGTAATGTTTTACATATATACACATATATTATAAACGCGTGTGTGTGTGTGTACAACCTAGAGTTTGACAATGTGTATATTGCTTTCTCTTTTATTTTTTTATCTCTGAAAGACTATTGTAGAGATATTGCCATGCTGGTGAATATTTAAGTAATGTTTTATACATACACATATATACATTTGATATGAATGTGTGGTTATGTATTGAATGACACTGTTACATTCCATGTTGTAATTCATGTTCAAGACAGAGCAATATCTTTAAATCTATATGTGAATGTGTTAATTATATTGCCATATAACATATGCAATGATTGAAAATTGGAACTAAAGATAGATTGGAGAGAGAACCAGTTATCACTGAAATATAATATCAACATAGTACAAACATTTTGATTGGATCATAACAGTTACCATGTTAGATAGTAGAGATTAATGAATAATTTTCAAGATATGTCTGAAAAAGCAATCAAAAACATTTCTGCAACATTCTCAAAAGACTTATGTTATCTAAACAAGTGTTATTGCAATTCAGTCAAACATTAGCATAATTGATAATATTAACAACAAAAAAATATGTAATGCATTTCAAAAAAATATATTCACATTTTAAGTCTTTACAAAGAGAGAATTAATATATTAGTGAAGACTTGAATTTCATATTAATTGTGTTTTATTCTATTATTCCATTGCTTTTCTAAACTTATTTATCAACTTCTATTTTTTTTCTTTTGCTTTTATTTTTCACATATAGTTTATATGGTTTAAATTATAAAATTATTGCAGTTAAATGCAATTTGCCATTCTAAATTTTTTAATATTCTGATCAAAACTTTTCTGTTGATCTTTATTTTTTTAAGCAAAGCATTTCCCTGATGTTATACAATTCTATCTTATTTAAAATCCAATATATTCTTAATAGACTTGTATTTTATGCAATTTTTAAATACATATTCCAAATTAAGAAAAATGCTTATTGTCATAAAATTTAATACCATAAAAATTTTTGTTATAAGTTAAAAATTATGAAGTATATACATATAGAAATGTTTATGTGCATGTGTGCACATATATATTAACTTTCCAAATTGCGGCATCATGCCTCTTACATTTAAGCATTTCTGACATTTTTCTTCACATCAACGTAAAATATATGATAAAATGATTATTTCTTTTCAAAAAAATAATAAATTTGACTTCATTTGATAGATATTTTTGTCTACTACTGAAATAAATTTTAAATGTTCACATTTTGTTTGTGCAAATATTAAAAAAAATGAAAAAGTAATCAAAACAAAGATTTTACACATCATCGTTTCTACAAAGATTATTTTCAGTTTATAAATATATGACAAAAAGATTATTACTCACCAGAAAATAACAAATTTGACTTCCTTTGATAGATATTTTTGTTTACTACTGAAATAAATTTTAAATGTTCAAATTTTGTTTTTGTAAATATTAAAAAAATTAAGATGTAATCAAAACAAAGACATTACATGTCATCATTTCTAGAAAGATTATTTTCAGTTTATAAAATCAATGAAATATTTCTTGTTTCTCATTATTTTTAAAAACATGAATAAAATTTATTTATTTATTTTATATCTAATCAATTATGCTTTAAAAGTTTACATTTTTTGAATATTTATTGCTAAATTATGATATTTTCTTACTGTAAATAATACATAGATCATTTACCATCAAAGCTAGAAATTTTTAATTTGCTTGAGGCCATATTACATTACCTGCCAATATAACATTATATTTTAGAAAATAAAGTATTTCAAGTCAAAATAAGTTATTAATAATTTATATTTCTTGATATCTAATAAATAAAGTGCAAATTATTTTTTTTTTAAATTTAAAACCGTAATAAATTTGCAAATAAATATGTTTTTGCATCATGAGAAACTGCAATGTCATAAAATGCTGAACATTTTACAGCCTAGGCAAGAGACAATGGCTGAACATGTCAGGGCAGGGCCTATATCTATTGTAAAAATGGGAATTTTGAATTTCCCACATTTTAGCATGGAATTTTTGAAAAAAAAAATTATTATACTAAAATATACCATTTTAAACACATACTTATGAAAAAACTCACTAGGGGCCAAATTAGCCAAAAGACAAAATAATTCGGTTCAACCAGGTGTAAAGTTAAATACATAATGTTTTAGATCTATACATAATTTAGATGGAAGTAAGCTAACTTCATATATTGAAGCAGTTGGATCTAAGTTCGATCCTTGCTTCATGATCTTTCACATGTAGCCAACTTCAAACCCTTGTACTAACCTTGAATTTCCAATGCAATGGGGCTTTATACGTTCAGTCCACACTAGTTTCCTTAAAGAAAAACTATTATAAATGTGTGTTAAAATTAACTCGTTTGAGATTTAAACTAATCATTTCTATTAATAAATTCATGATAGAATTATTCATGAATTTATATATATTATAACTGCGTGGATATAAATATTTAAATGTACATATTCATTCTAAAGTTTCATTGCATTGGGAATGTTTTGTTTTACTTTAAATAGTTTGTTCAAATTTTTAGTGATTAAAAGCTACATTCTTTTGATAAGCTTTCAGATTGTCCCTTTCCAAAAACAATGGGTAAAGTTTTTATTAATTAGAAAAAGATAAGTATTTAAAATGTAAGGATGGTCCTAATTAAAATCATTTTCTGATTTTAAAAATTCATTTTCTAATTAGAAAATGAATTCAAGTTAATGAGTTTGAAAGCCTTATCGAAGGAATGTATCTAAAAACAACTAGTAAATTTTTGTAAGATTGATTAGGAAAGAAGCGCTAGCCTGAAGGCATCAGATACAGTATAAAGAGCCCAGGAAAAGTTTCCAAGCAGCTATTATTCCTCATTAAGAGAAGCCATATATATTTCATTAGAGAAGAAGCCACCCAGTTAAATTATGAAATAAAATAGTGTTTCTACCATGGTGGGGGGGGGGGCTTAACTTCAGGAGTCTGACTATGGTTCCTGAAGTCCCCTGAAAATCTTCAATGTGGCTGTAATATAAAAATTCATATACCAATCGTAAGCTGCATAAACCTTAGAGAAATCCTTCAAAATGTCATTCAAATAATTTTCCAAAATGCACATCTATATTTCATTCAACTGGACTCTGCCATGTGTAATCTAAGAAGCCAACCATGAAGAAATGGTAATATCTTTCTTATATGAACCGCTACTTTCTGGCCGGTCTTCGAACTTTATTTTACACTGCCTTTAAATTAAGTACTGGTAAAAGCTCTTCTCTTTCCTTAATGTATTAATGGTATTTTAAATTATGTAGTAATTCTCTATCTTAATCTCTAGTCTTTAAATTTAATATTTGTTAACTTTCTCTTTTCTTACGATGGCGGTTCATTTATTATATTATATATATTTATCGTGTGATTTATTAATGTTGTTTATTTTTAATTATATGCCAGTAAAACTTCAACTCGATAATAATTTCTTTTGTTGCGTTTGCCTTGTTAAATAACATTAATTTTTATAGTAATTCTTACCCACTAGAACTCATTGGATACAGTTCTATTAATTATCGAGTTGAAGGATGTATACAATTTTTGCTATTTTTATTAATGGTTAATAATAATAAATTATTAGCTCAATTTCTAACCTATGCTCCCCACTTTACTGAGTTTATAATATTCATTTATTCACATTAATAATATTAAAATGTTTTGCCAAAGGTTGATAAAGGGAATAAAATGAACATATTCTAATTTAAATTTGTATTTCTGTATTAATATTCAGGGAGAGCATGATGTTCGGGGCATGATTAATATGATTCTATAATTGCATTAAGTGCTTTTTAGTTAAAGCTTGTTTCACTTTAATTCAACTTGGTCAGGTCATCACATAGAGCATTCTTTATATAAAATGGGTTTTATTAATTAAAAGATGATTACCAAGTCATCATTTTTCCGAAAGTTGGTGACGCGAGCCATTTCCTGCTTCACAGGCTTGTCCTCGGTGATATTACTGTTCGTTAAATTACATAGGAAGAAAGTACTTCCTCACTTGCTCGTTTTATATTTGGAACACCAAAGGTTAGAGGCTTCGACCCAATCTGGTTTTCCATGTTCTATGGATCCTTCATATAGGGCATCAAAGACTTGTCAAATACAAGCGCCCTGCTATTTTCTCAAATCACAGACAAGCCATTATTTTTCATATTTATTCTTATAGCTCATAAGTCGTCAATACCGTTTATTTCTCAGTTCCAGTAAAGCCCGCTCTCATGCTCGTAAATCGTGATGAATTGATTTTATTAAAGTCGAACAAATTCATATTTATTTATAATTAAGTAAGTTTTCTATTAAATATTAAAGTTAAGCCCTAAACATGTATCTTGCTCTTTGTGAATTGATTTACGAATATGAAAATAAATCTCGCATTCTTTCTTTTAGAATTTGAATCATAATTTCCGTCACAGCCAAATACCTTTATCTACCTTTACTTCCTCATCGGGGCAAAGATATATATAATTCTCCTAGAATATTGCATAATAGTATTGGCATATAATAAGGACTGCCATTCTTATTGTAAATATAAATTCCATTTAAAGACTAGAAGTAATCTATATAATCACAATCTAAAAGTTGAACAAAAAAGCTAGAGTGAGTTTGGAACTTAGAGACCTACTGTTCAGAGTATTCTGGTAGAATTCTTTTAGGAACATTTGGATCTTTTTTTTACTTTTTTTTATTCAAATTATTTTAATATTAATGCTCACTGTCTGTATTCGCAACCCAAACATATATATATATATTCGCAACCCAAACATATATATATATATGAGTTGACTTATAAAGATTCTTAGTTATTTTATTATACTTTATTAGAATTAAATCAGGAGTCTCATTAATCATCATCATCCGTTGAGCTAGTTCCTTGGTGCATAGTCATGTACCATCGATATATGTCATCCATTGATTTGATCTGAGCTTGTTAGTTGGGTTTGAATTCAGTTTGAACCACCTGAGTTTGAATCTGACTTTGAGTTTGTGTTTGTTGATGTGATGGCTTCTTTTTGACTGGTACAATATGTGCCATAAGTGTGAGCACTGTCTGTCAATAAATATTTTAAAAAACACAGATGGCCACCCATTGCTAGAGCTTACTTTCAAATAAATCAACATTCATTGACAGAGCTGTTAATAGAGTGTAATTTTATTAAACTGCAAGATGTTTAAATCAGCTTATTATTAATAAACTTGAATAATTAATCCCATGTAACAGAATGTATCTCATTTTTCATTTTTAATCACCTGATGATAACAAACCCTAGTAATGTAAAATGTGTAAATATTAAATAACATCACTTTTTTGGATTTATGGGTATGAAATGTAGTTTGCTTCCATCTAAATTATACATATATATAATCATTAAAAACCAGTCAACACTTAGACAATCCCAATATCAATGACAATCAACAATTTCTAACTGGGGTAAAGGCAACCTTTCTTTAACAAAAAATTAATGGGATAATAGACTTACATAGACACTACAAATTGCAACTTAACTACAGAGATTAAAATTATTGATGACATCAGCAGACATTCCCTTTAGCAGACTGAAAAAATATAACATTAGCAATGGTGATAAAAAGACATGGACAACAATCTTTAAAATATAATGCAGCATGGTAATTTGAATAGGCATCACAAGTATCATACTAAGAAGCTGAATCAATAGTCATAACAACCAGAATAATAATGATAAGCCAAATCCAAATCAGTTCAAAATGTGGGGCCATTTATGTGTACTCTTATCTCCTCATCATCTTTAATTAAAAGTTTTTTTATCAGGGCAAATCTTTATCTCCTACTTAATCTTAATTAAAAAAACATCTGATCATGGCTCTTATCTTATTAAAAAAAATAAATGCAAAAATAAGTCTCAGTTTTTTTAAACAGTAGATTACAACCAAAAATAAAAAACATGAATGCAGGCAAAACTTTTTAAAATTAAAATGCTTTTTCCAAAGATTAAAACTTTGCTTGCTTTTAATTACTTTTAAAAAAATAAGCGACAGAAGAAAACTATTTTAAACTAAGATTTATTGAAAATTAAAATCATTGAATTTTAAAATATAAATGAGTATGTGTGATATAACATACAAAACTTTTAAATAGTTTTTTTTTAAAAAAAAACTTTATAAAAATAAAAGTTAGTTTTAATTTCATGATGGAATTTTTGAAGTGGATAAAGCATCTGGTTCAATATATATATATTATAATGGGACGATCCTTTTCAGGACTCGAGGAAGTCGCATCTAACTATAGTCGGACTTTGAGTCTTCTTATTGAATGCCATGGATGATATGATTTAAAATACAATCTAATTCACTCCTCTATTAATAACCTCGTTACTCTCGGAATTCGATTTCAGAGTAGAAATTTGCAATCGACTCTCTTCAGGCATTTCCACAAATATCCCATAGTAATAATAAATTTAATATAAGCTATATATAACTTCTTTATAAATATTAAATCATTAAGTTGATTCAACATATATATGCATGAGTATGTATATTTATAATTATTGGTTTTATAAAATGACTAAATAAAATAAACAAACGAGACCTGTTTAATTTTAAAATCAAGTTTAACACATTTTAATCAGTAATAAAAAACAAAATATTATCACATAAAAACATTAAAATTTAGAATTATAATCTGTGCTTATATACACTAATAAATTATTTAATATTAAAAAAAAATAATAATAATGTAATCATTTACATATATATATATATATAATTTAAAATCATGCGTATAATAAATACACATGACACATTATAAATCTACCTATTATGTCATTAAAATAATTTAGTGTGTGTTGTATGTTTATATACGATAACATTCATTCACACTAGATTAATAATAGAATGTATTCTGATATTAGTTATGTATGTTTAAAAATATATTATGTTAATTGTCATGTAAGATTCAATTTGGAATATAATAAAACATACTTCCAAGTTGAAATAATGTAAAAACATTTACCTTAGTCAGCTGTCATTTCCATCAGAATATATATCAAAACATCAATATCTAAATTTTATTAAATAAAATTCCCCACTTTAATATACGAAGTAATTTTTCTAAGTAAATATAATTATCCACAAAGGAAATAAAGTTTAAGAGTTCTTAAATTATACAATGAAGTAATCCAAGACGAGAAAGAATGCGGTTTTATATCCCTCCTTAGACGAAATAAAATGATGATGAATGTTGAAACATAAAGTTCATTGATCATCCTTTGAAGAGGCAATCCAGATATTCATTCTTTAAATATTTATGTAGTAAAATATTTAACATCTTCTTCAATATAATACTCCAATATTAAAGCAGCTTTTTAAATGAGAATTACGACATATTTTAGGCATTGATTAAGTAGGAATAAATTTACATATTCAGGTTTAAAACATCAGCAGAAATCTCTGGCATAAATTATCTAGCCAAAGAACATCTTTATAAATTTTTGTCTTCTTAAATTTATATTTTGAAAGCTCATTTCGAAGACGTTGATAACTTTTATAACCTTGTTAAACTCACTGATTATTTTTTTATAGTTCTTTATAATATTCAAAGGCAGTAAATTAATTACTTGAAGCAGATTTTAAAATATTGAATCTTCTTTTTTTTAATTTTTTTTAAATGTATTCTAAATTCGAACACATTTAAATTTACAAACGTAGTTCTTGCCTTGATAACTAAATAGAAGATTATTGTTGTAACAATATTAGTTCGTTTTTATACTGGATTAATTTCAGCAAGCATATCACATAATCACGCTCATGCTCTATTGTTTAAAATATACAATTTGTAATGAATCCCAAACTTTTATTTCCTTTGTTTCATCTGACAAAAATGCGATGTTGACTTAAGGTTTTGTCAAATGTCAAGTTTTATATTAACAAAAATATATATATACTATTAGTTAGAAACATTTTATTTATGTGTGTGTATATATAAACTAGAATTATTCATTTTTAGAATTATTCTTTTAATACTAACTAGTTTATATATATATATATTATATATATATATATATATAGCTGATACATGAAAAGCTTAAGATAGGTGTAAGTTATTTATATCTATTGATTCGATATAGGCACAGTTAAATTCACAAAGAAACACAAATTGTTTTAGGTGAGGCTCATATGGTATTCTCACTATATATATATATATATAAAGATCATGCTAATAAGCTCTAAGCAAGTTTTGTTTTTGTTTTTTATGATAAATGCTACTACAAGAGAAGGCATTCAAATCATCTTTATCTAGGATTATCACCATTGTCAGACTGGTTTCAAGCCATGGCTCTCTTCAGTGAGGAGCTAGGACACCAAATTCAAAAAAACCAACTCAAGCTAAGCACTTATCTAATAGTTAACAATCCTAGATAAAGATGATTTGAATGCCTTCTCTTGTAGTAGCATTTATCATAAAAAAATTTAAAAAAGCTTGCTTAGAGCTTATTAGCATGCTCTTAATTTTACATATTTGTAAATGCAAGCTATATATACAATATATATATGTCATGTGGCATCTGACTTTTTATTATTACTATATATATATATATTAGTAATAAGAAAAAAAGAAATGAGATAATATCCACATAAATAGAAAATAACCTTTAACCTTTGATGTTCCCAAAAAATTATCAATTACTACTAACTGACAATCCCTGAGACCAAACCAGTTTTTTGAGTTTTTTGTTGAAGTAAAATAGATCTTTTTTTACTTCAAACCCTAGTTATTATATGGATTTAAACCCAGAAAACTATATTTTATAGATGCAAGAATGTGAAGAAATAGCATATTTCTTTATCTTCTACAAATATTTTTAATTTCTTCAGAGAGTTGTATATGTTGAATTAAATCTTTTCATGGATTGTTATTATAATAAAGAATGGAATTGAGAAAATAATACTCATGTAAATAAAAAATAACCTTTAACATTTGATGTTACCAATAAATTATCAATTGCTACCAGTTGACAATCAAAGATTAAAGGTTATTTTCTATTTACTTTGATATTATTTCTTCATAATAACAATCCATGGAAATATTTAACATATATTAGTAATGTATATACCTAATTCATTAATGAAACAGATATAAAAAGAGGGCATTGTTTACAGGTTTATTTAAATGATTTATTAGAAATTTTACTTGTGAATTATCTTAGTAATATTTTCAAACTCATTTGGTCCATGAATGGATATACATTTTTAAGGTTACGTATTTCATAAGCTGAAAAATTATTGACTTGTTCATTATCACTTCCTTTCATAATTATCCCTGATTGCTCTAAATAAAACATAATCAATGATTGCAAACAATTTTATAAACTATTCCTATTTTGTTCACAATAATATCTTTATTTCTAGTATAATCTATCTATATACTTAATTATCTAATATTCTTCAATCTATTTTTATATTTTCTACCAATTTTTGTATTCAATTTTTATAAACTCCTACTGAATACAATATTAAAATCATATTTTATTATCATTATTTTTTTTACCATTTAATTCATTATTGGAAACTTTAATATTTAAATGTCTTTTTTATATTATTTATTTTATAACTATTTTCTATAAAATAACTTTCAATTTTTATTTTTTATAAATTTGGTCTTCTGCATTTAATGTTAACCTGCCCTTTTTCATTGTTAAGCCTTTTCATGTGTTTGACTATTGTTGATGTAAATTAGAATTAATTTTCTTGTTGTCTTTTTCCTTTATCTTTGATATAGTTTTCTCATTACGTTCTAAATATTTCATTTTTTACTCTTCTATTGTAAACATAATGTTTATCTTAATTTTATTTATTAAATATACCAACTACACTTCTATATACAATATAGATTAAAAAAATAGTAAGATCCTATATTTTAAATTATGACCACTAAAAGGTGTGACTGTATTCTGGATCTAATTCTTATGAATTCCCGAACAATAATCACATTTATTTATTTTTTTTTTTGAGCAACAAATGGTAGACACTTAAAAACGTACCTGAGAGGAATGAACGTTAGCATAATGGTATGAATGGATTTTATTTCAAAGTTAAGTTGCTGATTATAAATTCAATTTAAAGTTGATGTATTATTTAATTCTATAATAAATACAGCACTGTAGATAATTTTATATTTAAAATTCTCCATTAAAAATAAATACATGCACAACTGTGTGTATTTTTCAAATATTTTTGGTTTACATTTTCCTTTCGTTTAGAGCTTGTTTCTACTATAAAATTGTATATATTATCATATTTACAAAGTAAGTTAGGCTGCTGTTTTGGCTAATTGTCTATTTAGAAATTTATGTATGATCTTATTAACTAGATGATATTTATAATATTAAAGGAAAATAACATTTTTTGAAATTTCTATATATTTAACAGGAAAATTATATATAGAAATTTACACTATTTTCACGTTTCAGTTATAAAATCCATCAACATTTTGAAATATAAATAAATAAATAGATAGGTAGGTAAGTATGTAGGTAGGCATGCAGGTAGGCACATAGGCAGGTAGGTGAATAGCCAGGCAGGTAGGTAGATAAGTAGGTAGGTAAGTAGGTAGCTAGCTGCTAGATAGATAGATAGATAGATAGATAGATAGATAGATAGATAGATAGATAGATAGATAGATAGATAGATAGATAGATAGATAGATAGATAGATAGATAGATAGATAGATAGATAGATAGATAGATAGACAGACAGACAGACAGACAGACAGACAGACAGACAGACAGACAGACAGACAGACAGACAGACAGACAGACAGACAGACAGACAGACAGACAGACAGACAGATAGATAGATAGATAGATAGATAGATAGATAGATAGATAGATAGATAGATAGATAGATAGATAGATAGATAGATAGATAGACAGATAGATAGATAGATAGATAGACAGATAGATAGATAGATAGAATTACTATCTTATACACTCATCTTTTCTTTCATAATAGTACCCTAATATCTAAACTTTTAAGCACTTTGAAAATAAAAGAAATTTAAATACATTTTTTCTTTAAAGAATGTGGTACATTTATATAACTAATACTGGGGTAGTTCATTTATCTAGTGATTACGTATCACTAATGTTCTATTAACTAGTATTTACATATTTAATAATGTAATTATTTACTCACAAGAGCATTAAAATGAGTAGAAATTATATTTACCTTATGAAATTAAATTTGTTAGCTATATTCAGTGAAGTATTGTTACATCTATATACATTTGGATGTTTGTTTTTATTGGGATCATTTGTCAGAGAAGTTATTTTTACAATCATTAAAAAATGCAAATAAATGAATTCATTTTTACTTTTACAAAAGCTAATTCTGACGATAAGGGGCAGAACATTTATATGGCAAATACTTGGATAATTTATTGATCCCGTGACTTATTTATTATTAGTTCTGTATTAATTAGTATTTATATATGGGTATTTTCTTCTGTTTAAAGTATTTATTATATTTAATATGTCAATATATATATATGTAGTTTTCCTATGTTCTAGGGGAACTTATTCGAAATTCACGTCTAGACCCATCACTAAAAAAAAATGTGACTGAAATTTTTAACATTTTAAGATCAATTCAAACATCTGATTGTTCATCAGGTACCAATAAGTTTATTATTAAAAAGGGGTTAAGAGATGTAATATATAAAGCAGTTGAATCTCATTTCCACTCTGAAATTCATTCGGCTTGGCGCTTGGCTTTATTTCTGGGTAACTATATTCAAAACAACCACGAATATCTAAAACAAACAAAACTTAAAGAAAGAATAGTGTTTGGTGAAGAGGTAATTGGAGAATTACTGTCAATTTTTTTATCTCATGACAATATCATACGAGTGGCATTGACATTTGATAAAGCTATTTTCCCAAAACAAGTGTTAAAAAATATTTACGTGGGAGAAAAAGGTGGCCAAATACATGTCAATATTTCAACGACAAGTAATTTTACTGAGAGTAAGGAATATAAAGAAAAAATTGTCTCACTGACATCAGAACGTGGTCCCTTATCTAATTTTGTAGCTGATCTAAGGTCCAGAGAAGATCCGAGAATTTTAAAAATGAAATCAATTGGGAAAAAATCATTTCATGGTAGCACTTTTGCTGATTCGTTAAGAGTCAGTGATGCGTACTATTACTGCAATTCGAATCGAAGTCTCATTTGGTCTGATATTCCTTTCTATAAAGGAAATGAATACGGGTAAGTATTGTTTTCAACATTATAGTGATTATATATTTGCTTTATTCTCTCTCTCTCCCCTCAGTTTTTCATTTTTCTTCTATGTTCTTTTTATTATTACTTAAATATCCTGTATTGCATTTCTTCGTATTTCTCTAGTTTGTTTATAACATTTTTTTCATCACAATTCTTTCTACTTATTATCTATGTCGGTTTATCTTTTCTACTCTTACAATTTACTTTTACATATTACTACGCATATTTCATAAGTAAACACTTTAAAATAGATAAATAATAATAATACATGTGTGTGGTCATATATATTTGTTATATTGGATTGAGTGGATAACCATGGGGAGTTTGAAAGTCTGAGTCTAAATTTCCTTTAATTACATCTAAGTTAAGTAAACCAATTACAAAATTCTTTCCAAATATTCTCTTTACAACAGTAATATACACAAAAAAGTATTGATGCACTCACCTTACAACATAATGATTTATTGGAAAGATATCTAGCTATCATCACAGTTGTGCAGGTATATGTTCTATACCTAATGAGCTAAGATTGTTTATAAAATGAATGCATATCTGGTAGATGATTGTGATATAGTGAAGTTTAAGATGAAGAATGGCTAATAAAAATTGTATATATATATATATATTCAATTTCTAAAAATCATTTTATCAAAATGCAATCTTAGATAATTGCCGTCTTTAAATAATCTTACTAGTAACTACTAAAACATTTTATTAGAAATTATTATTCTTTTTTTAGATATATATTTTAATTTTAATATATTTCTCAGATAACACAAACATTCATGTTATTCTTTTTAAACATATGGTTGCATGTAAAGTTTTCCTATATCTACTGCAATATATTTAAAAAAATTAATGCTAATGATTATTAAAATATAATAAGTGCACACACACACAAGGAATAATGTTTACAAAATGTATTTTAAGGTATGTTTATAAATATTTTTATTCAAAATCATAAAGTTCTTTTTTAATAAAATTCACATAAAAGATTATTTGGACATTCACAATTTCTAAAATAGCATTGCTTAACCACTAAGTAAATTAAAAGTCTCTGTTTTATAGTTAGTTAGTTATAAAAGTATATGAAATCTGATCCAGTATTTTAAATTGTATCTTTTACAAACACTGTACAATAATGTTTTCCTGAAGGTCTGTGATCATGGTGTTTTAGATGTATTTATGTATTGAACTATTTCCATCATCTAATATGAGTATTGAATATCTTTAGAAAAAAAGTAACTTTATTTAAACATTCCAAATACATTCAGCTGTCACTGGTTATGACAGCAACACTTGAAAAAGAGGGGAGAATAATACTTCTGCAAACAATATGCATATATTAACCTGCATGCCATTATTAACAACTGAATGTATTTGGAATATTTAAATAAAGTTACATTTTCCTAAAGACATCCAATGCTCATATTAGACGATGAAATAGTCCAATATATAAATACAACTGTATAATAATGCCAAGTAGGAAGAGCACTTACTGTGCCTCTTTCAGAATTACAAGCCTTTTCAAAGCTCTCATTAAAATATTAAATTACCATTCAAGGAGAAGAGAAGGACATATTTTGCTTACTATAAAGGCAAGGTAAGCTAAAATTTATTTATTATATACCATGGAAGTGTCGGAGGATCTCAATCTGAAAGAAAAATCTATTATAATTTGTTCATATTCGGATGTAACGTTTGTACAATGTGAAACTGATAAGCAAGTTAATTAATCCTATCATAGAAACTAAATTAACAACCCCTACCACTAGAAAAGAGAACAAAGAAATCAAAATTGCTCATCCAATCTGAACATAACATTAGAAGTCTCTCCTTTGGGAGATTTTATGTCTAAATGTAATCCTGATATTGGGTTAGTGTCTTCCTTTATAACATTACGGTATACTATTCAACCAAAAAAATGCAATAGAGAACTCTTCGGAGGAGAATTTAAATCATATTCAGAAAGAGTTATCCCTAAACACTAATGCTACAAAATTTCATAAAGAAACTCCAAACGATGGAGAAGCTACGGGCTCCATTGTAAAAAATAAAAAAGAATACTGATCATTTGAAAATTTAATTTTACTGTTTATGGCGCATAATACTACAAATAGTGCCATTGCAGTTAGAAATAGTGGCAACATTTCTAAAATTAATATGGTTGATACAGCTAGTAGTGAACATAAAGTACATGATGCAGCTGAGATTGAAAAGGTCCAAAACACCAATAATATCTCGAATTATAATAGTAATATACCCACATATGCAAAAATTCTCAAATCAAATCGTTTGCTAAAAAGTGATAACTTGAAACTTCTTGATATATTAGAGTTGGAATTTGAACAAACTAAGACCTTAAATAATTCTATAAATAATTCATGTAATTTTACTGCTATAAACTTTACAGATCAGCAGTATGATAACCTCTGTTACCGATTTAATAGCACCATTTCAATGAGTATACAAATCACTAACAAATTTTTATGGTGATAAAAACCTAGTATTGGCTATTACTGATGGAAACTGTCTTTTAATATAATTTCCTACTAAGTCACTATTCGAATTAATTAAACAGAATGACATAGGAAATGGCATGCATAGAATCCGGAGTTACCCTAATGATCTATACATTGCTATTGAGTTTAAAAGCCGGGCTGCTAAAAACAATTTCAAACACAATATGAAAATCTTGGAAGATAGATCTATATTCTATATTGATCTGTCTAGACCTAACACCCTCAATGGAAAGGTCAAGATTTGCACAATGAGCTTTACTGAGAAACATTTGCAAGAAGTGCTTGTTAACTTTGGTAAGATTAGTAGGTTTTATTATCTCTTTGAAGAAAAATCAGGATTTCAGATTTTACTGAATGCAGTTACATTTCAGCTAGCTCTGAAGCAGAATATGAATCCAATGATATACCTACAGTCATTAATAAAAAGATTCACCAATGATACTATCATTTTGAGGAGTAAGACGGCAGTGCTTTTACTACCTTGAACATACTCATTTGTGAAAGAATGCCTATCTAGAATTTGTCCTACTTCGAGGTTAAAAAGTATAATTTTCATAGATGCAGAAAGAATATTCAACCAATCTCACAGATTATGGTCAATAGAATCTCCAATCTATCTGACTCTAATATTTTGAAATAATCTCTGTATAATACAAGTAGAGCAAAGCCACAAATCCAATCATTTCTAAAAACTACAAACATACTAGTTGACAACATTAACATAAATGAGGATAAATAATTTATTGAAAATACTCAAATTGCAACTGATACACAAGAGCTTTCTGATACACAAGAGTTTTCTTCACAAATCTCATCCTTAGACAATGATACAATACAAATGTCTCAACAAATACTAAACTCTCAAGTGATAGAATTAGCTCCATAAGCAGATAATAGCAATGAAAATATGATGCACATAGAATCAGAGAATACAATGTATCAGTCAAGTATAATTAAAACAGTTAAAGAGAAGAATGATCAGAAGTCCAAAAGCTTAACATTAGAGAAAGCTTAAGCAATTGCAACACATAAAGCCAACAGAAATAAAGACAATCAAAATCACATACTGACCTTTCCATATGGAACTAGAAGCTGATAAAAACAAAAAAAAAAAAAGAAAAATACCACATAATACATAAATCTAGTTCCAAAGATGAAACAAGCCAAGGAAGGAAAAATAGATGCTTAAAAAGTGAACCTAACCATAAGATGAATATCCTCATAATCAATAGTAGGAATAATGCTGGAAAACTTCTCAGAATGAAGAACAAGATGTTGAAGTAAATGGTAGTCTTGAACTGAATCACAAAAAAGAATTACAGCTGTCATATGATCATAAATTCTTGGATAGTAATTCAAGTAATACTTCTAAGATTTATGACATAACTGGAGTTCCATACTCAAAACTAAGATTGGTCAGATTAATTATAATTCTACTCAGATTACAATATTCAACTTTAAAAATTATAGTACACTTTGTGGTAGGTTGAAGGTATCTCTCACTAAACAATGGTTTATAAAAATATCATAGATTCAGCCACTGACCTTATTAGGCAATACATGGTTATCTCAGAATACACCTTCAACAACAAAATTAAAGTTTGGGATGCATATAATCTTATCCATCTGATTTCAACCCCTATTCAGCAACAATTAGGAGTATCAAATTATAAAATCATTACTCTTTTTAAGCATTGGGCCATGGCACGTAAATATCTGGACTTTGCATTCAAGATTAATTTAAATGCTATGAGATATGAGTTGGTTCCTGGCTATAAGAGAGGAATTAGAAAAATTGATCCCATGTGTCAACTCTTCCAGAGGCAGGAAGAAACTTTTGACCACATAACCCGCTCTGGTCCAGGCCTATTAACTACAAGAAGTATCCTATTTAATAACATTAAAAATAATTACTATCTCATCAAGTCTCTTAAAGACTGTATTGATACATGATCTATTGCTACCATCCATCTTTCTCTTTTTATTACCTATTCAATGTGGACTGCTCACTGCAAAAAACTTTTTAATGCCTCCAATTTTCATGAACATAGCTTCTTGCCTTGAGGTTCAGGTTATTTGACACATGGAACCAAATAGACTTTTCTGAAATAGTTGGAGTTATTCCTGCTCTTTAATATATATATAACCATTGCTATATTATCTTTGTGGTACTAATACGATAATGTTGTATGTTGCCTGAATGTTAAATTACACTCGTATTTCACATGTGGTCACTGGTGTTTACTATTTCTCATCATTTGGTTTACTTTCTGTTAAAAGTGACATTATACCTACAGGACAAAACTTGATCCTGGTATATATAAGCATGGTGGCTGTTAACATGTGTTATAGCTTTAGGACATTAGTATGCTAAAACTTTAGTATTGTGCCTTCTCACACATCATGTACTCTGTTATCATGTTTGTAAAATAATTTTATCTATATTTTGAATTACTTAATATTTTACACCTTGTGCTATCTAACAATATTGATTTTCATGACAATTTGTTTAATAAATTTATTTTTTTTAAAAAAATGGCAAAATATGCATTCTGTAGTTCTAATTGATGTTATTTTTGTAAGATGAATGAATACGTATTTTTATAAGAATTTTTCTATTAAATATCTGTCAGAGATAGACTTTTCATATTTTATGCAAAACTTCAGTAATTGCAATTCACAAAAATGTGGTATTAATATTTCTAATAAAACTAAGTTACTGTTTTTACCAACAAATCCATAAGAAGAATTATTCAGTGGTATTAATTAAATAGTGGTATCTAACAAGTCATAAATGATTTCTTTCTCTGAATTTTCTGAACCTGATGGTAGAGAATAAACATTGATAAAATGATCTGGGAGCCTTTGTCCAAAGCAATTTTTAAAATCAGAATTTCATTCATGTATCTGGAAATTAGATAACAGAAGATATATGCTAGAAATACAATCATTATGAAGTATATAGTCTTCTCTCGCTCACTAAACTGCCTCTCAGAACTCCTTATAAACTTTTTCCTAATTAATTACATTTTCTGTCTTTGAATTGTGTTTTTCTAAGCAGTTGTACATTCCTTCAACTTTTAGATAGGATCAAAATTGAACATATTTTTGCTTAAATAATAAAATGGCTTTATTGTTCAGGAATTTATAAAAAGTTCAAGCAATGAAAGAGCTAGAAGTGAAATTTCCCTGAAGATCCTGTGCACCATAGTTTGATCCTGTACCACTGCACTAAACTATAACTGCTATATATTGATCTTTATATCTACTGATGCTATAGCCATTGGTGACCTGTAAAAAATGCTTAAATACCCTATTTATCAGATAATGTGAACTATCCAGATTATTCAATCAAGTATTTTTAGATCATAATGCTAATGGATATTTATACATTTGTAGACATCGGAGAGATCTGTAAATTGTGTTTTCCTGAAGATTTGTGGTGATAGTATTTTAGTTGTATTTATATAGTCCTCTTAAAGAAAAAATGGAGAAACTGTCAGAAACCTCATACACAAGTGATGCCTTTGGCAGGTTGACCCAGTTGGTTAGAGTGAGTGTTTCCCAACCTTTTTTGGCTCGCGTACCACTTGGTAGTACATCACGCTAAATTGTACCACTTCATAAAAATGATTGTATTTCGTGAAATTTGTTATTGCAAGTGTGTTATTTTATTTGCATTATAAATATTATAGGGTGATAATGTACATTATTCACATCTCACAATGAGACAAATTATATTAAAACACACCTAAACATCATGCCAGATTATAAACTCACTGAAATTATAAACTCACTGTAACATATTTATATGTATATATTTGTTCAAAGTTTCATATTTTTTCCAAAATAATTTATTAAAGATTACATTATTACATTAAAGGTTATTTGGTACATATTTTGTTCAAAGTGTTTTCTCATTCCTTCATTTGGTTTTCCTGAATTTGAGTCTGTTTTCTCTTTTTTGAAGCATCTTGCTATTGGTTGGGCCATGGAGAGGATAAATCCAGCATGTCCCAAGTCATGGTAAAAATAATCTCAGGGGTTATTAGTCTATCTCTTGTTCTTGTTTTCTTTATATTGTTCAGCATGAAGTTAATAGGATTAAAATTTTGATAATTAAATACTAGCTTACATCTAGTAATCCACAATAGATGATCAAGAATTAATGAGAGTCTAATTTCTGGGTATGATTCTTTTCTGATACATTCTTTCAAATTAAATAATTTAGATTGATTTGCCTTGATCTGACTCATTATTTATCTAATATTTTGTCATATTTCATTTACTAATAAATGGTTTTAATAAAACACAAAATTATAAAAAACCAAATTAATATATTTTCTTATCATAATCAAATATTTTTATAAAATAAATTTAATGAGATCTTTGTGTTTGTTTCGAACAACATAAATTTTTTGAAATTTGGTTCAAAAGATGTGTCTACAGCTGCGTCCAATCCGTTTAGATACTTATTTTTTTTAAAAATATATGAAGAAAAAGCTCTTCCTACTAATTCCGTACTAGTAAACAGTAATAATAATTTAAGAGCTTTCTCAGAAAGTTGTTCATATTCTTTAATGTTTAACCAAAAATTAATTAGATTGTGTCGTTTGAATTCTACTTGTAAAGTTCTGTCACATGATAATTCTATTAAATTTTTTTTATGCTTTATTGATAATGATGTAGCTTTTACTAAATTTTCTGCATAGAAGGGGTTTGAAATCCAATTATCATTTATGTTTTCGGGTTTTGGAAAATATTCCATGAAAGACAATTTTAATCCTGTTAAATGTGCTATTATATTTTCTTGTATATCTTGCGACAGACTAACCTTATTTTCAAACAAAAAAATATGTAGAGTTTTGAATACTTCCAGTTGATTGTTTTCGATACTTATATATATATATATATTACTGTTTCCAAAAATCTAATTTATTAATCATATTTTCAATTTTATCATTAACATTAAAGATCGTTATCGACTTTACATATTAACAACTTTACTGTATAATATTATTAATTAAAATAATTTTTATGAATAATAGAAAAAAACGTTTCTATGATATTTTTATGATTTAATTTTTTTTATGTCCGCCATTATTGATTATTTTTCGTGTACCACCAACCAGCAACTCGCGTACCACCAGTGGTACGCGTACCACAGGTTGGGAAACACTGGGTTAGACCATACCTAAAAATTCAGTATTCACTTTAAAATTCAATTCCAAGCAAGTAATGTCACTGGTCAGGCCAATAACACTTTGAAGGAAAGAAAAGAATAATACTTCAGAAACATTATGCATATACTAAGCTGTGTCTCATTATGAACAGTTGAATGTAATTGGAATATTTAAATAAAATTAAATTTTTATAACAACATTCAATACTTAATATTAGATGATGGAAATAGTCCAATATATAAATACAATCCGTAAATTGTTTACCATTTATTTCTTCCATCCAAATCTAGTTGTAAAGCTCAACGTTATTGATTACATTAGACACCAAAACAGCTTCTAGACCATTTTAGATTTTCGAGTCTTCCAAACGTTTATGTTTCTTCTCTTTAAATGATAATTTTTTTCTGGCTTTGTATAATTACATATATTTAGATTTGTACAAAAAATAGCAAAAGTTGAAATCAAAATTGATATGCTTGTAATTAAAGTAGTAAATATGTTGGCAAAAATATACAACTTTGATTTCATAGCCAGTGCAGAAAAATTTACCACATGCATGACAATTTCATGATCATCATACCTTTATAATACCAATCTAAACCAATGACAGTCAGTTTTAAAACAAAAAAAGAGAATAAGCAAAAAAGACGTGAGGGAAAATAAAATAAATGTACTCAGTCATTCAAAAGCCAATATCACACTCATAAGAATAGTTGTGCTTAATGGGCGCTGCATAATAAATTATTCATAATTTAACATTATATTAGTAGTCTGAATATAGCCTGCAAGACATATATACGCGTGCGTGTATGTTAAAATAAATATAACATATATGACAAATGCATTTTAGCGCTCTCTAGTGCAAGTTTAAACAGAAGAATGTATCCAACAGTCGCAGAGTTAAATAAGCAAATTGTTTATTTTACTCATTTAACGATATTAAATGTATATCATATTAATAAATATACTGACAATAAATGTAATTATCGTAAAGCGTGTTTTAGCGTTCTTTCGTATTAATTTAAACTATGAGATGAAAAATATGATAAATTAAATAGTAAACATACAAATATAAGATATTAACTTTCCAAAAAGCAATAGATTGCTGTCAATGAAAACATTCAATCATTTCAGAGCGCTAACTGCTATGAAAAAATGTCACAAGATAAAATAATTTACTTAACAAATTAAAATAGCGAATGACATGATTTCCCATGATTGGTGGATTTTTTCAAATGTAAACAATCTATTAATTGAAAGCTTATTACTTATTAAATATAACCAAGATTTTTTTTATTCTTTCTCTTCGGATGTAAAGTAGAAATGTTATTAAAGAAAAAAAATTTTTTTTTATAAAGAGTATCCTTCAACGTTGAATATAGATATTTTCTGAAAGTTCGTGATGATGGGATCGTTTAAAATTAATTGTTAAATATTTCTAAAAAAAAATTAGAATTTTATTTACACATTTCAAATGCATTCAATTATTAATAATAGCGCAAACTAACATTTCCAGTAGTATCTGTCAAAAGAAACAATCAATATACTTTTGATATTTTTATCTACAAGGATTCTCCTGATTTTTCCATTTTTTTTATGAGAAACGTAGATAAGTATTTTAAATTTCTGCAAATTGTTGTCATTAATAGAATAGCCTAGTAGATTAAAGGGCCATCTTAAATTAGTTTTATATATGAATTTAAAAGTTCAGATTTAAATTCCTTGCTAGTACCTACAGTATGCAGGGCAGTAGTATTTGAAATTAAGACGATAATAATAAATAATATCACTCAAAAACATTGTGTGACATACTAATCTGTGGATTATTACCTAGAGTTTAATGTATTTGGAAAAGTTAAACTAAAGGCTGTAGAAACATTTAACAATTAATTAAATATCTTTTCCCCCAATACTTTATTTAATATAGTGTAATATCTTATTTGATCATCTTCACATTCACCTACAATGAATCAAAGCAGTCTTTTCAGGGCTTTACAAAATATTGAACAATATGATTCATTTTATGGTCAGATTAAAATGATTCAGATTGTTGCATTTTTTTTTAAAGATTCTGATTCAAATTCAGTAAGACTATAATAAACAATGGATCTCTCTAGTGACAAATTCATTATATATATATATATATGTAACTTTAAGTGGAAAATGCAGACCAATTCCCAAAGCATACAATATCAGAAATAAAACTATTGTAAAATTTAATTTGTAATATTTTTATAGAGAAATAATAGAACCAGGACTTATGGAAATTTGATTTTAACAGTTGTGCTTTGTGATCCATACTCGATCTCAAATATGTTCATAGGTAAATCAAGGACGAATTTTTAGTGAGTCACCATAAAACTATAAAATTATACTCTAAAATTTAAAATTGTATTTATAATTATTTAAAAAAATATTAGTAGGGCACTATCAATGATAGCTTTTTGCTCACCCTAGTTTTTTAAAACTTCAAATATCTTAACATATATTTCTAAAAGTATAACATATTTGAGAAAAGAAAGCTAAGTACAATCTTGAGAATATTGGGTGCTGATTTAGAGTGCTTTCTCTACTATTTTAAATTTTAAAATATGCCCAAAACCATTACTGATACATCCAAGTGATAAATGACTTTTAATAATCCACACAGCGTCACTTGGATATGTCAGCAGTGGTTTTGGACAGTCCTTCTAATTCCAAACAGTGGAGAGTGCACTCTAAATCGGTCTGATTAAACCAAGCTTATAATTTTAAAATACCAAAAGTTTATAATTTCTAAAATATGTATTTTATTACAATATATGCTTATAACCACATGTTGAATAAATGTAAAATTAATAAAACCAAGCTTATAATTTCGAAATACTAAAAGCTTATAATTTCTAAAATAAGAATTTTATTACAATATATACTCATAATCACATGTTGAAATAATGTAAAATTGATAAAACCAAGCATATAATTTTAAAATACTAAAAGCTTATAGCTTTTAAAATACTAATTTTATTACAAAACATGCCTATAACCATATATTAAATAAACATAAAAATTGATCAAACCAAGCTTATAATTTTGTATAACTAAAAGCTTATCTTACCAGAAAAACTCTGATGTTGCATGCATCCTTTGTTACAAGTAATTAAAAAAAAATGGAGATGTGAAAAAACATTGTTATTTAAATTTGATCTCATGATGTCAATATCAGATTTCCACTTGATCACATGAGGTTGTTATGGACTCTTGAAATTGATAAATGTGAACAATGCTATTTTTTCCTCATCTCCATCTTTTTCTTTGTAATGACAAGTGAGAAATGAAGCACTCAACAATTCACACTTTGAACCACTAGACATCACATGATCACCATCTCTTATGCTAGCACATAACTTATTAAACAGGCAAAACTCTCCATACAGTAGTGCCACCCTGACTATGTGCTAACCAGAGTGGCATTCATTGATTACTATGATTGGCACAGGGTGGCACTATTGTATGGAAAGTTTTACCTGTTTAATACTCACTTTGTTAAGAAAAACAATCTGATTTATTAATTTTTATTAATTTTAAAATTAATATTCTTTATTTTAGACAATTATTCTTTCAGCTAATGCTAAGATAAAATGTAATTTATTATTAATTGTAGAATAAATATGCTTTAGCAGTTGTTTCTACATTTATTCAACATTTACATTATTTCAACATGTGGTTATGGGCTTATATTGTAATAAAATTTACATTTTAGAAGTTATAATATTTTACTATTTTGAAATTATAAGCTTGGTTTGATCAATTTTACATTTATTCAATATATGGTTATAGGCATATATTGTAATAAAAATCAGTTAATGATGGTGCTTCACACCAAAGTATACACAGAGAGAGAAAATACCAAAGTCACAAGTATGTAGTTTATGTACTTTTTTAATGTCTTTTCGTTTTTTTAAATATATGTCCATTACAATTTTTTGTTCATTTTTCTTTTTAAGTATTTTAAAAATTATAAGCTTTTTAGTATTTTAAAATTTATTCATTCTTCTCATTTTTTATATTTTGCATATTTTAGTCATGTGATTTGATCAAGCATAGTCATAACACATGTGCACTTTAATTATTTAATTATTGAAGTAAATTCAATTTTGTAATGAATAATCATATCAAGACCATGTTTGGATTATTTGATGTCATTTATCACTTGGGTGTATCAGCGATAGTTTGGGGCAGCCCTTAGAATTTAAAACAATAGAGACCACATTCTAAATTGGTACCCAAGATTTCTTAGTACTTATCATGCAAAATGTTTGTGAAAAAATATCCCTAGATATTTAAATCAACTGTAAAATAATTCATATTGATTTACTTATTTCTTATGCGTACATAGTACTTTGGCTCCTTTAAAAAACTTGTAACTCATAGAATACTGATCTCTTCAGTTTTTTTTAATTAATAAATTATTATTTTAATCCCAATTTCTATCATCAAATAAATGCAAAACTGGCAATAAGAAAGCCAAAAACCTACCAGTGCCATCTCTAATGAAATACAATTTATAAACTTCAAATATATTTGTAGGAGAAGTGATTTTTAAATTATAGATCAAATTACTCTTTTTTCATCAATCATTCAGTACAAAAGGATATCCTAAATCAAATAAAATGTGATCATTATTAAATCATAAACAAAAGAAAAATTTGTGGGATAAATTTTAACACAGTGTAATATTTAGCTTCATTACTATTTCGCTTCTATTTCTCTTGAATATTCTACTGGTCTGTCTTTATTCTGAAAATTTAAAAACATGGAAATTCTTTCTTAAACTCTTTTCATTTTGCTGCTTAATATATATAGATAGCTATTTTGCAAGTGACATCATGTTTTCTTCATCTGTTATTATAACCAAATAAGCCAGCTTTTTATACACATTTCTTGTACATCATTTTTATTTTATTGATACACAAAATAATGCTAGCGGTCCTCAATTCATATTTTATTTCTATGTCCATTCCACCCATATTGGTTATGAGCCACTATAGAGACTCATGAGTATATTTCTCTGAGAAATATAAATTCCATCAAAATCAAGATAGTTAAAAACTGTCCTATTATTCTATGTTTTCTAGTTAAACTGCCCTAGTATTTATACCAGAAACTAACCAATATACAGATTAATAAGCAGTTAGTAATTAAAGTCTTAATTAATCAAAACATGATTATTGTCTTTTTTTATATATTATATACATCAAAATCATATGAAGTCACAAACAATTACTTTTTTTTATTATTTTTAAAAATAAACATATTGGCAAAAAAACTTGTAAGTAATGTAACATGTTCAAGAACTAGACATCTTTGCTTAGAGAAAAATACTTTTCAATTTATTACGTTAATTTTTTATTTGTCAAAATCAGAAACAAATAATATGGGTAATTTCAAATAATTTATTGCAAAATATCACCAATATTATTACTTAATTAAAATTTAATTTTTTTATAGTTTTTCTTTATAATAGTTACATTTTATCTTTATTAATTTCTTTTTTCCTTTAAACTTCAAATATATATATATATATATATACACATATATATATAAAACCCTCATTTTCAACCATTGTCGATCTACTGCAAGATGGTCTTTCCAACTTTAATCTAAAATTTCTCTAATCTCTAGTCTCTCTTCTCCACATCAAACCAGCACTTTTTTATTTAATCTACATTTGAATTGGAGATATATATATATATATAATAATCCCAGTGCATAACGCTATACTGAAATAAATATACAAATATTAAGCAATTAAATCATCCCACATGATTAAGAAATCCAGAGAGGGCAGTACTGGATTTCTTAATCATGTGGGATGATTTAATATATATATATATATATATATATATATATATATATATATATATATATATATATATATATATATACTCATTAAATAAATAAAATAACATGCAGTATACATATACATTTTTATCTGTGATAAAAATATTTATTTTTTATGATTTGCTTTAGTGGTCTTATATCGATTGCGTTGCCTTTGGATTTAATTGATATTGATCAGTGTGATTCATCTCCGTATGAATTCTTTAGAGGTACTCATCACTGTGATCAGCAAACAACTGTGGTAAGTTCACTTTTACTATTCCACTCATATTCTCTTTTGTTTTTTTATTTCCTTCTATCTCTTTTCTAATTTTTTTACCTCTGTTTTCTTCTTTCTCTCTTCCTTAATCTTTCCGGTATTTCTCTTTATATATATATAAACTTCTTTCTTTTGAAAAATAAATGATTTACCAATATTCAAAATAAGAATCATAGATCACGACTTTATCTCTAAAGCTTGTAAGTTATAAAAAATGAGGATTGTCAATTCCTCAACAAGCTTTGTGATAAATGCTTAGCCAGAGCCAGCACTTAAAATAACTCTGTCAGGAACCCCCCCAACCCCTGACCATGGTTTTGTGCTTTGGCACTCCTCAGAGAGGTTCCAGGGTAGGTTTAGACCCTAGATCTAAAAATACCAACCCAAAGCCAAGCACTTATCTAAAAGTTATCTATTGAGTAGAAAATCTGAAATTTTCAGACATCTACATCTTCAAACCCAGCTATCCAACTCAAATAGCTGTATGGGGCTGATAGATCTTCAAAGATGTTTTAAGTGCTGGCTCTGGCTAAGCATTTATCACAAAGCTTGTTGATGAATTGACAATCCTCATTGTTTATAACTTACAAGCTTAAGAGATAGGGTCATGTGATCTATGACTCTTATTTTGACTATTTATAGTCTCTGCCTTAAGTCTTATGCAATGTTATATTGCTAAGACTACTAATATATGGTATAAGCATATTGGCAAAGGTAATTTACACATTTATTACACAATTAATTAATATTAATAAATTTAATAACTAATATTAAAATTTCAGAATAAAAGGTTGCTATTAAACATATTTTATTCTAACAAATTAAAATATTTAAAAAATAACCCGTTAAATAAAATTGGAAAATCCACACCCACTAATCCAGCTAGTTAGGTAAAATAATTAAAACAATTTAAAAATCAATTAATTACTACAGTTCATATTACATTTTGATTTCTTAGACCATAACCAAAGTCTCTTCAATAAGAATATTATCTCTATCAGGATTATAAGTTTATATTTGAGAATGGTTTGCAACCACTTAATTTAGTCACAATCGGGAATAATTAATCTTAGCTTACCAGTAAGTTTAGAAAATTTATGTTGATTACCATGCATGATTGTTCATGAAAGGTATAATGAGCTCATGGCCATTGGTTTTAACTTGTTTTGGTCCATCCTACAGCTAGTCATGAAAGCTTTTCTGGGGTTGACATCTTTATGATGAACGATGTTGGCAAAAGCTTTGATCTACTCCTGAATGACAAATTAATTTAGCATAGAGTGATCCTGGATCTTTCATGATCCAGGACCTGCCAAAAAAAAGCAGACAAGACAAGACCCTGGTGGCACTGGTCTTCTTCTTTTTATACTTGAGGTCCAGTTTTCAGACTTATACAATACAAGTCAATAATCTTGTATATTTATTTTGTATTTTCCAACTACAAAGTTCTTTTTTATATATAAATTCCTTCTGCCATCTTTAATTAGTTTTAAAACTTTGATTGTAATATATGTGTGGTATTTTTTTTCTTTTTGTTTATCTGGATTAGTAATCTGCATGTCTTATTCTTTCCAATTTTAACTTTTATTTTTAATTAAAGTAACTATTCAAAAAAACATAATTAGATTTTATTGTACTTTTTTTTTTTTTAATTTTTACTAACTTTTAAAAAAAATTAAAAATACATCATTTAAAAGGTCTTTAAATTTACTTTTTTTTAACTTTTAAATATCTTACTAAATGCCAATATATTTGTACCATATATAAATAAATGGTACAATATATATAATAAATAAAGAGCTTGCTAATAGCTTTATACAAGCTTCTTTTTTATGGTAAATGCCAGAAGAGAAAGCATTTGAAATCTTTTTGTTGGATTGTCCCCATCCCCAGACCAGTTTTGAGCTATGGCTCTTTTCAGTGAGGAGCTATGGCATTAGATTCAGAATCTAACTCAAGCTAAGCATTTATGTTATACTTAACTACTAACATGTTATTTATTTATTACATATTGATAATGCAAGTTATATAGGTCATGTGATATATGACTTGTTTTTATTAATATTATAATTTGGCTGTTAAAGCTTTGGCCACATTAAATTGCTAAGGCTACTAATACATGGAGTAACTGACTTTAGTTCAAGCCTATATCACTCTTTCAGTTGAAAAACTGAATTTGAAAGCATATAGATGTCTGAGAATTTCCCATTTTCTTCTTAATAGTTAAATATTAGATAAATATTTAGCATGAGTTGTATTTTGAATTTAATGTCCTAGTTCCTCACTGAAGAGAGCCATAGCTCAAAACCGGACTGGGAATGGGGACAATTCAGGATAAAGATTTCAAATGCTTTCTTTTGTGGCATTTAACATAAAAAATAATAAGCTTGTTTAGAGATATTAACATGCTCCTTATTTATTACATATTTGTAATGCAAGCTATATAGAGCATGTGATATATGACTTGTTTTTATTAATATATACATAATTTTAACAAGCATTTTGAAGGTTACATATTTGGGAAATCACATTTTATTTATGTGAATGTGTGTGAATATGTGCCTGTATGTAAACAAAAAGAACATAACTCACTAAGATTGCAACCAACTTTTTTGCCACTACTTTACTTTGTTGATAAGAATTATTACAAATTCATTATTTCCCAATATTATATGATATGAGCTGAATAACTGAAACAAAAATCACAAATTTGTTTAATGATTAAAAACATAGCTATTGTGCAACCTGGATTCAAATTCTAGTCTGTGAGCAAATTGAAATAAGACGTATACAAGTAAATGAATGAATAAGAATATTTTCAGGTAATGACAAAAGAAATGTGTTATCCTTGCTGTTTCTAGGTGACCATTAATTATTATTGATAGTATTAAGGTTAAGCAAGAATTTAGACAATATTTTTTTCTATAGGCTGCTTGATCAAATTGTTTAGCTTAAATATTGTCAATGTTAATTGATAATTATGAAGGCACATATTTGCTAATACATTTTTCTAATCATTATACAGAAATATCTACACCCATTCTTTTGTTGATATTATAATTAATCCATAAAAATATTTAATTTATAATATATAATATATAAAATAATTAATAATATATATTTGTTTTAATACATTTCCATATTTTATTTTTAGTGTGTTCCTGTTAAAGGAAGAGGATTTCAACCTGGTGGATACAAATGTCTTTGCCGCCCTCAATTCAGCAACTTTACAATTGACAGACAAATAGTACAAGGATTTGATGGTTTAGAAATAGAGAAAGAATATCAGAAAATGACTCAAGGTTTGGATAATAATTATTTTAGAATGAAATGTGCAGAAGTTACTGAAGTCCCTTCTAATAATGACTTTCTTTTATCTGAACAAACAACTCCAATTCCTGGAATGAATGATAATACTGTAAAAGAAGATATTGGCTTAGAAGATGTAGCTGTTTATATAGCAGGAGATAAAATACCTCAAAATACAAAAGATTTTGTTGGAAGTGATATTACTGTAGAAACATTAAATAATAGTGCTTGGAAAGACATTATCGGTGAGTATTCTCCTAGCAATAATAATAAAAAAGAAACTAATAAAGAAATCATACCTACTCCTGCTACTACTAACTATGATGATGATAAAAATGATGATCATGATGATAATGAATATTATGAAGATGAAGATGAGGAAGTAATTGATTCTGGCAAAGGCTATTGGGTAAAATTCATAGGAAATACTAAAAATCAAATGGATGGTAAAAAATCTCTTATGGATATAACTTATGATAGTAAAAACAAAAATAAAAGTCCATTATTAGAAAATGATGAAAAGACATCAAAAAGAATGAACAAAGAAACAATTGTAAGAGCCAAACTTTCAGTTAACTATTCTCCCAAATTTATAGATCCCGATGAGGAACGTTTGTCCCATCTTCAAGATAATACTCAAAAGGCTGGGTTAAAAATACAAACACCAAAAGTTAATAAAGCAACTACCAAAAATCATATTAGAACATCTATTGTTAGTGCAACTATAACAGCAGAAACACCATCTATATTATCTTTAACTGAAGAGAATGAACAGATTTTTATTCGTAATAATCATAGTATGCCTACTGCAAATCCTATTTTAAATACACAGGAAAGTCTTATAAATGATTTATCTACATCTAAAGATACTCTAATAACAAAAACATCAACGAGAATTGAAAATACACAAAGTCCTTTTACACAAGAAACAACTACTATTGAAATGCAAAAGTCCCATAAACTTCAATTAACAACACTCATTTTAAATGATGAGGAACAAACAACACAGAGTTCTAAAGATATTTCAGCAGAACAAATTTCTCAAGAAAACGTGAGCCCACAGTTATTTACATATGAAGAAGGTTCTGTTGACAAAAGTAATACACCAAATACAAACAATATAGCTGCAGACAGTGTAGCAGGTGTAGATTATAATGACTTCAGCTATGAGATTGGAAAACGAAAGGGAGATTTGGGAGCCGCAATTAAATCTTGGCTAGATAAATATAAAGTTAAAGAAACAGGCATTCTTAGAATTGATGATTCAGATCAAATAATTAATGATAGTTACCAGGAGAATAATAAACAACCAATCAGTGTTAAAAAAAGCACAACCTCCATGGCAAAAAAATCTAGCATCAATGAGCATTCTAAATCAGTTATAGAAGAGTATGATACACCTGCTGAATATAAACCAGTTGATAAAAAAGAAAAAACCATTGTTGAAATTGACGAAGTTGATGATTCAAATGAAAAGGGTACAACAGAGAGCAATGAAGAATTTGAGTCAAATGCCACATTTACTAAAGTAAATGATCGAGGAGTGGCCAGATTTGCAAGAATATTTTTAACTGTTCACTAATAAAATAAATAAATAATTTATTAATGATGTGTAAATAAATATTATTTATTAATAAACAAAATATTTATTTTCAAACATTGGAGTTATTCACTTATATATATTCAAACCTTCCCTCTCTTGCTCCATAATAATAACAACAACAACATGCCAATAGTATACTAATTATTCCGAATTTTCATTACTTATTTATTTCCGGTCAATAACAATTAATATTAATAATAATTCCGGGTTCTTTAGCTCAGTCTATTAAACATATTATTATGATTTAAATAAAACAATTACTAGCTCAGAATTTTATAAAATCTAATCGTGTCTATGAAATAAATCAACACAAATATCTTTTATCATTCCCATGAGACCTGGAGCAATGACAAAGGAACAAGACGAAAGATCATTGAGATACTATCCCAATGGCATAAGAACACTATCATAAATAATTGACTAATAGCATTCTTACGACCTTTAAAACTTTTATCATATCTTAATATTTTTTAAAATAAATTCTAGCTCACATAAATAAATTAATTAAATAAAATAGAGTTAAATTAATCAAATCATATCAAATCAAATAGATAAATCAATAAGTAAATAAATAACTAAATCTCAGGTTCATAAATTGTAATTAAAACTGATTTCATATTGCCATAGTAAACTATGATAAGGGAATTTTATGTCATAGTTCACTACGTAACGAATAACTAATTAATAAGAACAATGACAATAATAAAATAATACAATCCTCTTTTCTTTCTAGATGTATTAAATATTTTCGTGGTAACATTTATTAATCTGACAATCAAAAGTTATGTGGTAACGTTCGCATATATTTTACGTAAATATTGTGGCAATTAACCCATGACCAATACCTGTTCTACTTATACTTCTTTCATTTTATTATGTAAATAAAACAAAATAAATTATTAAAATTTCGGTAAAACTGACGTTTAGCTACCCGAACATTTCGCCCTCTATTTTTAAAAAACTTAACTACTTTTTAAAAAACTTAGCTACTTTTTCCCCTCTAATAACTGTATCCAAATTTAATAAGTGTATGTAACTATATCTAAGTGTAAATGTTAATAATAAAAAAAAGGAAAAAAACTTACATTTACGTGCGTATTTTTCACTTTTAACGGTCTTCGCTGTATATATAACTGTAAATAAATTAACTATAAATAGAGTGGAGATAGACAATTAGAAAGATCCAACTTTAATCAGTTTATGTAACAAGAAATAAACTGTGTCTAAATGGAAATATTAATAAATAAAAAAGGAATAAAACTTACATTTTTATGCGTACTTTTCACTTGGAATGTACATCTAGCGGTCTTTACTGTATATATAACTATAAATAAAGTATATCTAACTATAAATGTATTTTTTACACGAAGATTAATAAATAAAATGGATGTAAGAAAACTTACTTTTTTAGGCTCTATTTAGTCTAAGTCCCTGCTGTAAAAATTATGAACTACTGTACTTTTGTCACGTGACATTTTCATCGTAAAGGTATATATGCAGATTAAAAACTACTGTTGAAAGTCTTTTATTTTTCAAATATTGATGAAATTTTGTATTATATTTTGGAAAGTAGGATAATTAGTTTTTTTGTTTATAGATACTCCATGAAATAGTGTTGAAAGTCAGTGAAAAAAATTTTTTTATATGTCGTGCAGTTCATCCCCCCCCCCCATCCATCATTTTTCTAATTATCACTTTGTTTTATTACCTAGTCTTTCGAAAAAAGCATTAAATAGTGCTTAGCATACGTTAATTTTTTACAGATTTAGTAATTGGGCAACTGGGTAATAAAATAAATTTTTTATATATTTTATCTAAATTAATAAAAAAAGATAATGTGGTTAACTAAAGCTGCAGATGCCTTGTTAAAGGCTGTACCATCCATTATTTGAAGGGTTGTAAAGATAAATTTATATGCAATTACTACTGAAAATAAACTATTCCTTGTCATATATTTTTTTGTTTAAGTTTTCCTTTATGCATTTCACCAAGTTAGCTTAGTAGTGCAACATTGCAAATGAATTTCATAAACTCCAAAGCTATGATTCGATGTTAATGCGATGTCCTTTAAAGGCTATAAGTTCAAACCCATGTTGCTAGTAGTGCCATTATTGGACTTCAATAATATAACAGGTCTAAATTAAGAAATATTCTAGCCACCTCCAGCATCATAAGTTACATATATATGATGAGCAATAAATGTAACCACTGGAGCCAAAATTATCAGCAATCAGTTTTAATCTTATAATGATCCTTAGTATGCTCATCATTATTTGTGATTGAGTGAATAGACTATCATCCTATATGCTTGGAGTTTAGCTACATTTCTTTGCTAAACATAGTTATCTAGGCATCTGGTTGCAATAGTAAAAAAAAATGAAGCACCTAATATTTTTCCTTAGAACTGTAGATGTTATTTTATTTTTACCAAGTAATAATGTTCCATTGGTTATGCTATTAGAACAGTGATAATGGGTCTGTAGAAGAATTCAGCAGTCTGCAAAAGCAGTTGCCTAATGGTGTAAAATGCAAGTCAACTCTGTGTGACAAATGTGCAATGTTGTGAATGAGTGTCAAACATGTTTAAAGGTGAAACAAAAAGAACGTCTTGAAAAGTCAAAATAAAATATAGTTGTTCTGGAAATAAAGAAAGGGTGCTGGTGAAGAATGTATTTGGATTATCTCTGACATAATGTGAGTAGTAAGGTGCTTGCAAAATAAAGACTTCAAATATATAATAACCTCTCAGGAGATATGAAACTTTTGAAGAGATCTAAGTGATCTTATTATACTCAACTAGCAAACTAGCAGTTCAACTATTAACTATCTTATTAATATCTTTATTATTCATAATAAAACTCTTGAAAATTTATTAATACACATAGAAATATAACATGATCCCCATTTTTTATGCTTGCCTGATTTAACATCAAAATATAATGGATAAGAATCATCAAAATTTAACTTGAAAGTATTGTTTTTGATAGAAATAACTTGTGCATTCAGATAATCTCACATAGTTATTTCAGGACCACCCCGGATTCGATTTGTCTTCCTTGGCAAGTATCTTAGACATTGACTAAAATAAGTTTCCCAATCACTATAGAGTTTTTTCAGCCACTTGAATTTCTTGTCAAATATCATAGTACATCGTATATACCATATTGTCTTAAGGGTATGCACAGTCATCATTGTATTGTGAGGGTTAAATTTGTCAATATATTGACTAAGTAAAAGTTTTAAGTTTATGATTGGCCTGTGGAACACTTTAGCTCTTATTTACCTAAATGCCAAACATTCTTTGAATAGATGCTGAAAAGTCTCATTACCAGATTTGCACAGCAAACAGACTGGATCTAAATTCATATGTAGTCTTTCATTTAGAACCTTAATAGTTGGAAACAAGCCATTCACTAGTTTGAAAATAAATTTCAAATAGGATTCGGGTGCATATATAGAGTGGAACTTTTTCAACATATTTTTCTTTCATATATCCAACCATGCATTGCCATGACTTTTAAAATGATTCATTAAGTCTTTATATTTAATACTTTCCAAACTGGACACCTTCATATCATCCTGGAGATCCCTATAAGCAATGAACAGATCAGCTATAAAAGATCTTCCTTTACATCCTATTTCGTTAAAGGCGCCGTCAAGATCAACTGAAGGCCCAAGAAATTGACTTTTAATTAAGTTAATAAATGTACTTGCCTTGATGTAAGATATGTATAGCTCTGGATCAATCAGGCCAAGAACTCCTTTTTCTTTTGGCATCTGCAAGGTTGATATTGAGATCCATCTTGAAGCTCTACCCCAGACATATTTCTTTGCAGTTTGGTTTATTCTGAGTATTGTTGTTTTGTAGGGTGTATAGTATGCCAAAATCCCTGAAACAATGGAATTAAAAAATTGACGCTCTTGTAATTTCATATAATTTAAGTGATGAAAAATTACTTATTTTATCTTCAATTTTTTTAATAATTAATTTATTCAAGTAAGTGTTCATTTTGCCGCAAGAAGAGAACCCTGTGGAATGCCCCTCTTAGGGATAAAAAAAATCAGATCTCATAAAGTTTTTAAGAGATTCTACTATTTTTAATATAATTTTCAACTGCATTCGCCAACTATATGTGATCTGGGATTAAAAGACGGAAGGACTGAATCAAATATGTCTAATGGACCAGATCGAAAGCAGCCCTAAAATCTATTTAGATAGCATAATATTGGGTTAAGTTTAAATCCCTTGCATATTTAATAGCCTCATGAATTTTTAAGGCAGCATTTACTGCACGTCTACCCTTAATGGCATGGTGGGCAAATGATATTCTAGTACTGATAAGGTGATGTAATTTTTTCAAGAGAATTCTAGCCAGAATCTTCAAATCAATATCT
Organism: Epiperipatus broadwayi; assembly: GCA_028023455.1. Taxonomy (NCBI): domain Eukaryota; kingdom Metazoa; phylum Onychophora; class Udeonychophora; order Euonychophora; family Peripatidae; genus Epiperipatus; species Epiperipatus broadwayi. Next base: position 665,558 of record JAQFVV010000213.1, read on the forward strand.
TCTACAGAAATATGTCTCAGTTCATCGATTGTTGGACTTGGCACTAATTTATCTTTTTTTAATGCTAAAAATTACTCTGTTGCTAATAAAGGACCACTCAATTCTCTCATAACACAACTGATTAAAAAATCACATTGCAAATCTGAGAGCATAGTCAAATTGTTTATAAACAGAGGCTGGGATTGTGTCATTTGCCATTATTGATTGTACCTTGAGCATATTAATTTCATCTTGAATACGCTGATTTGAAATATACTCTTTCTGTTCCCATTATGATACTACTGTTCTGATCAATGAAACCTGTACTTGCACCAAATTTCATTTTTAAATTTTCAAATATGTAATTATCAACATAGATTCCAGAGGCAATGCCATCATCATCCTTGGTGATACTGTCAATACCCCTAAAGTCTGGGAATATATAATTTAGCATAGTTTATCATGGGTTTTGATAATTTACTCAACTTAGGAATTAATTTCCTGAGCCATATTGTATGAGCAGCTTGATGCATAAGTTGGTATAAGCTGTTGTATTCATCTTGTAAACTATTTATCAATGGATGATTAGGTCTGAGGTAGGTAATATTGCGTAAGACTCTGAATTTCAGAGATTCTATTTTTCATTGGATTCATTGACAAAATATTCTGTGCATTCTTATAACATATTCTAGAGAGATCTTTTTTTAATTTTAAACCAAGCAATACAGGGTGGTAGGCCTGAATATTTTGTATAATTAATGACAGTCAATATAACTGATAATTGGTCAATCGAGAGCAAAACTCCATCTCTAACATTTCTCCTAATAGAAAATCTACATTGATTTGATAATAGTTATAAAGAACTAACTTTAAACAGAGGTGATCTGAAAAACCAATCAGAGATGTATTAATAGTTGACTCATTTAGCTTATACCCCGACACAAAGAAAATGTCTATAAGAGATGAGAATCTGCTATTAAAGAAAGTATATGCATTATCTTGATATCTTTCATGCAATGAATTATAGTGAAATTTCTTTCATTTTATTTTGTAATGCAATAGGAAGAGATCGAAATGTACAATTAAAGTCACCACCCAGAATTATAATACCTGGTGTCTGTAAGAACTTATTTTGAACATTATGGATTATATTTGCAATATCATTACCCTTAGCTACAGAGTATACAGCAATCAGATAATGCAAGACTGCCTGATAAACAAAGGAAACTAATATATAGTTTGTTTGTAAAGACAATAATTGAATTTTTTCAATCTCTGAATGCATATATAATAAAACAGCTGCACCTTGAGCAGGCCTATCATTAGGTTTAAAAAGCAAAATATTCTGTTGAGATAATTTATCAATTATATAAACAAGTGCATTATGACTGCGAGATTTTGTGTGATTATCGGGATGTCTTCTTTTTATATATTTTCTTAATAATCCTTTTTCAGCAGCTTTATAATCACAAAAATTACATTTGAAAGGCTTTTCTCCAGTGTGAATTCTAATATGGTTTTCTAAAATATTATTCAAAGAAGCTTTGTAATCACACAAATTACACTTATAAGGCTTTTTTTTAGTGTGAGTTTTTATATGAACTGTTAAACCCCATTTTTTGGTGTGTTATAGTTACACATAGTACATTGATGATGTTGTTTTATTTTAGTATTATAATGCTTCTTTCTAAGGTGAGTTTTATTATGCCTTTCTAAATAACTTTTATTAGTAGTACTAGAACCATACATTACACTAATGATGAATTTGTTCATCATTGTTGTAAGGCTGTTCTGTAGGGTGTTAATGTCTATAAAAATTCCATTTTATATCTGTGCTATAACTACAAAGTTGACATTGTTATTTTTATTTTGACGTAATATGGTTGTAATATAACAGTACAAACATTTTTACAACCACACAAGCTACACTGATAGAACTTCTGTTTGAGGGTTCATGTCTTTTTAATGCAATTTTATAAACAACTCTTCAATGACACAAGTGGCAGGATTGTTTTTTCCCAGTGTGAATTCTTTTTCGAAAACAAACTGCAATAAACTCTTCATGTTTTTCTTTTACGAAAGATTATTTTAATAATTGGTACAATAGATAATGCATTTAACTGATATTCACACTTTGTAAAATTATACTTTTGAAGAAGTTTTAATTTATTAAAAGAATGTGAGGCACTTGGAATTATCACAGGCAAAGAAATATGACTTAATCATCATTTCAAACATTCTCAATCTATTGCAGAATGGAGGGTGTCTCAGTTTCATCTAGTTTTCTGATCTATTTTCAACATCAGATCAACAAAATTTCATATTTCTTTCCATCTACCTCACATGTAGTCTCTAGATCTTGTTTTCGATCCCTTCTACCATCTTGTTATGCCAATATACATCTCTCCATATTTTGTTGACTGATCAGAAGCCTCTATAGCTCTTTTGTTAAAAGCCGAAGTCTCAGGTCCACAAATAAGAACGGTTAATATACTGAAATTTTTTTTTTTGCAAGGTATAGATATATTTCTTTGTAATACTAAGTTATTTCTATCAAAAACAATACTTTCAAGTTAAATTTTGATGATTCTTATCCATTATATTTTGATGTTAAATCAGGCAAGCATAACAAATGGGGATCATGTTATATTTCTATGTGTATTAATAAATTTTCAAGAGTTTTATTATGAATAATAAAGATATTAATAAGATAGTTAATAGTTGAACTGCTAGTTTGCTAGTTGAGTATAATAAGATCACTTAGATCTCTTCAAAAGTTTCGTATCTCCTGAGAGGTTATTATATATTTGAAGTCTTTATTTTGCAAGCACCTTACTACTCACATTATGTCAGAGATAATCCAAATACATTCTTCACCAGCACCCTTTCTTTATTTCCAGAACAACTATATTTTATTTTGACTTTTCAAGACGTTCTTTTTGTTTCACCTTTAAACATGTTTGACACTCATTCACAACATTGCACATTTGTCACACAGAGTTGACTTGCATTTTACACTATTAGGCAACTGCTTTTGCAGACTTCTGAATTCTTCTACAGACCCATTATCACTGTTCTAATAGCATAACCAATGGAACATTATTACTTGGTAAAAATAAAATAACATCTACAGTTCTAAGGAAAAATATTAGGTGCTTCATTTTTTTTTACTATTGCAACCAGATGCCTAGATAACTATCTTGAAAAAAGATAATTGGGTTATGTGTTTAGCAAGAAATGTAGCTAAACTCCAAGCATATAGGATGATAGTCTATTCACTCAATCACAAATAATGATGAGCATACTAAGGATCATTATAAGATTAAAACTGATTGCTGATAATTTTGGCTCCAGTGGTTACATTTATTGCTCATCATATATATGTAACTTATGATGCTGGAGGTGGCTAGAATATTTCTTAATTTAGACCTGTTATATTATTGAAGTCCAATAATAGCACTACTAGCAACATGGGTTTGAACTTATAGCCTTTAAAGGACATCGCATTAACATCGAATCATAGCTTTGGAGTTTATGAAATTCATTTGCAATGTTGCACTACTAAGCTAACTTGGTGAAATGCATAAAGGAAAACTTAAACAAAAAAATATATGACAAGGAATAGTTTATTTTCAGTAATAATTGCATATAAATTTATCTTTACATCCCTTCAAATAATGGATGGTACAGCCTTTGACAAGGCATCTGCAGCTTTAGTTAACCACATTATCTTTTTTTATTAATTTAGATAAAATATATAAAAAATTTATTTTATTACCCAGTTGCCCAATTACTAAATCTGTAAAAAATTAACGTATGCTAAGCACTATTTAATGCTTTTTTCGAAAGACTAGGTAATAAAACAAAGTGATAATTAGAAAAATGATGGATGGGGGGGGGGGGGGGATGAACTGCACGACATATAAAAAAAAATTTTTCACTGACTTTCAACACTATTTCATGGAGTATCTATAAACAAAAAAACTAATTATCCTACTTTCCAAAATATAATACAAAATTTCATCAATATTTGAAAAATAAAAGACTTTCAACAGTAGTTTTTAATCTGCATATATACCTTTACGATGAAAATGTCACGTGACAAAAGTACAGTAGTTCATAATTTTTACAGCAGGGACTTAGACTAAATAGAGCCTAAAAAAGTAAGTTTTCTTACATCCATTTTATTTATTAATCTTCGTGTAAAAAATACATTTATAGTTAGATATACTTTATTTATAGTTATATATACAGTAAAGACCGCTAGATGTACATTCCAAGTGAAAAGTACGCATAAAAATGTAAGTTTTATTCCTTTTTTATTTATTAATATTTCCATTTAGACACAGTTTATTTCTTGTTACATAAACTGATTAAAGTTGGATCTTTCTAATTGTCTATCTCCACTCTATTTATAGTTAATTTATTTACAGTTATATATACAGCGAAGACCGTTAAAAGTGAAAAATACGCACGTAAATGTAAGTTTTTTTCCTTTTTTTTATTATTAACATTTACACTTAGATATAGTTACATACACTTATTAAATTTGGATACAGTTATTAGAGGGGAAAAAGTAGCTAAGTTTTTTAAAAAGTAGTTAAGTTTTTTAAAAATAGAGGGCGAAATGTTCGGGTAGCTAAACGTCAGTTTTACCAAAATTTCTAATATTTATTATCCTGTGCAAAATCATAAACATGTTTAATTATAAACGTGCGTTGTGATTTCATGCATTTCATGTGTAGGAAAAAAAAAACAACCAAGACACAAAGCTTACTAATAAAATTTTATAACATTTTATTAACATTATAACAAGTAACAATTTGTACATTATTTACAGCGGATATCCCTATCTACTTATTACAAACTCTTTTATTTCTACCCGTTGATGTCTTAACATTATTATTATCTAATTTTTATTTTACCCTTTTACCATTAATAATTACAAAAATATATTTCACAATATTATTATCTTCAGATATATGTTTTGAGCTTAGTTTAATACACAAAATTCTATCTATTAAAATTTTCTATTGACATTTATATCCTTATAATTTCAGGTTTATATTTCTATAAAATCTTTACTTTTATGTAAAATTATACAAAAGTACAAAATTCTAATTATATTCTTGTTAGTATGGAATCCTACAGAATTTAATCCTTATGACAATTTGATGTTCAGTTTTATCACCGATCATATAATAATTATTAGTCAAATTATTGATCCTATTCCTAGTTTTATATAGCAATTAACGTCATCCACACACCATGTACAAATACACATTTTTTTTTATTATACATTTTAAATCATTTCGCCACACAAAACATGCAATCTCTTCTATTAAAATATCACGTACAATATTTTAAAATCTTATTATTGCTTTAAAACTTAATTCTAAAGTTTTTTTTTTTTCTTTTAAAATTATATCATATGATTCTCCATCTTTTATAATACTTATACTTTCACTTTGGACTTATACAATTCTACTTTACTCTAGTAAACAACTATTCTTACATAACTACTATCTAGCTTCCTTTCTATCTTATGTATCATTTCTATAAAATTATCTCCCTGACGATGTATTTCCATGAAATCAAGATAGCGAAGATATAGATGCATTGGATCAAAATAAACAAGATATTATCCTTTATAAAACTTCGACAATCATGGCACAGTGAATTTATGGACGCCATAGAGGAGTGACTTTTATCTGTCTATCTGCCTCTAATATTGGAAGGATGCTAAAGCTATTTCTTCAGCTTCATCACATCAGAAAGTTTCAAAGATATGTAAAGACACTGTCCAGAATATATGTGCTCAGTTATAGGGCAAAGTTATCTATACTGAGGTCACACAAATTATTATGATCCCCATATTTCATTCCTTATATTTTAACAAAACATCCTCTTGGTTTCCTTTGATATCAGACGTGTCCCAAGTCACTATCTGACTGATTTCTTCAGATTCATCTCTACATTACATCGACAAATTCTTTGTCTATCTTGCTAATAATAATAAAATTCATTTTTAATATAACTATACAGCTATTCTTAAGAAAATTCTTTACTATACTTCTCGTACATTTCTATCTCTGTTGTTCTAAACTATTTGGATATTTTCAATATAAAATTCAAAAGAATCACATAATTAATATGTTACTTATTATTAATTATTTTAAATCATTTATTGCATGCACATTTTTAAAATTTTACTACTCTCTCAAATATATGTTTGATGTTGGATAAATGTGTACTTATAACTTTTAACATCGTTCATACCTCATTCATTAATAGATGACCTATAAAAAAAAAATTACATTACATATTACCAATAATATTAAAATTACCAACGATCTCTATCCTCTGGATCGAATTTGTAAACTTCTCCATTCCAGGACTTCTAGTAGGTATTTAACATTTTCCATACACACATTTTATTTATTATTAATATTTCTCTCATTCCATTAGCTCATATTTTTATTATAACTATTATAAAATTTATGTTTATATGTTTCCCTAAGCTAATTCAAATTTTATACTTTAAATACAATAAAAAAATATTAAAATTATATTTACGATACATCTTTGTTGGATTCGCTTGGAAAATCGTTCCTTGCAAAGCTAAATAAAAAAAAAAATGTACTTTATTTTCTTTAGTCACTTAATGTTCTATTTAAAATTTTAATTATGTTTATTAATTCTTCTTAGACGATGATCCTTAGTTTTCTTCATATTTTCCCACTTATTCTTGATATCTCCTTTATATAGTCTGCTAATTTTTTTCTTCTTTTTCCCCCCCGCGCTTGGTTTTCCCTCGATGCATCTTGTACTTTATTTTAGAAAATTCAATAAATTTTTCCTTATTTCCATGGATCCATTTCCTCCTTTAGTGGTTACTTTTATCTCTGTTTAAACAATATTTCTTCCATTTAAATATATTTTCTTTTTTTCTATGATGAGATAAAATCCAGGTTCCTCTTAGTAAATTTATATAGCACTTTATACGGGATTATGGCTTTTCTTCTACTTTTTACTTTTAGAAATTATATTTTTAAATATTGTTTTCCTTTAATATAACATATTTTTCTTCCTCATTCTCTTTATATTTACTTGAACATATACTATGATTTTTCTCATAGAGAAATATGACTTAGTTTTAAGTATTTATAAAACAAATGTTCGTCATAAGATTCTCTCAATAATAAATAATTTCTTTCTTATATTTTCACACAGCGTCTTCTTTGTATTATTTTTCCTTTTTAGCGTTATAGGATTTAGTTTCTGGTTGAGCACGAATAACATAAAAATTATACAATTTTCACTCATTTTTCTTTCAATAATTATTTCAATTATTATTTTTGGTATTTCCATCTTTACTGTAGCATGAATGGTCAAATTTGAATAAATCCACTGGTAAGATCACGTAGAAATTAGCAAATCATCTTTCTGGATACAAGATTATATTATCTGTTAAAGACTAACTTTAGAATAATTATTAATTTATAAATTTAAACTACTTTTTCAGCTTTGATGTTACAAGCAATTCAAAAAGGTTACCGTCCTCTTCAACTTTCACATTCCGTCTCCCGCTTCTGTCTATCTTAGATTTTTTTCTTGCCAATTTAAATCCGTTGATTGGTCAATATTTGTTTTTAGCGCGAACAATATTAGTCATTCTATTTTGGATGACAAATTGTACTTTTTAAATAAATATTTATGACGTAATGTCTGGAATATTACTTTAACTTAATATTATTAAAGTTAATCATAGTTTGATAAAATTATTATTTGATAATTAAAATAATTATTAAGACAATCTATAATATTTTAAACTTTAATTTTTATGATAGATGACAATTATATCTAGTTTTAAATTCACAAACTTTATTATTATTTACCAAGTGTGTGTGTGCGTGAAAGCATGTAATATACGATCACGTGTCTATTCACTCTACAAAAATAATCTTTTATTTATGTCTCGGTTTAAATTACCAAAACTAATGTATTTTCTAATTTTTGAAAAATAAATTGAAACTTATAGGACTAAATATAATTCTCACCATCCCGAAGTTTATTAATAAAAATATACCCTATTAATTTTGACTAATTATAATATTATCTTTCATTTATTTAAACTATTAATTCTGAAAATATTATATTCTAATCATTACTATAATTTTAACTGTCTATAGCTGTGTTATTTTGTATGGCCAGCTTTCACAACCATAAGCAATGATATTAAAACTTTATTTAACTGTTTACTTTTTAAAATACTTTATTATACTGTTATCTGTTAGGTATTTTAGCTTAAAATTGTATTACAAATCTATTATTACTTTTATATCACTTAAATATAACTTAAAATTTAAAATTTTTTTCATAATTGACCTTTCTACCCTACCTATGATCTACAGACAAGGGCACAATATATATATATTGTAACCTTAAAGAGGAATGATAGAAGAGGAGAGAGGAGTATGATATCTGTAAAAATAAATAATAGTGAGACTCTTATGTAATGGGCTTTTGCTCAGAGGTGGTTACAATAAAAGAAATGAATATTACAGAGACATCTATTAAGATAAAGAGGGGAAATCCTAAAATAATAATAATAAAGTTTATTATACAATAAATAGTTACTAATAAAATTAAGAGGAGAATTAGATTTCACTCCTATATTTTTAAAATACTTTCAAAATTTAAATTCTTCTCCATCCAAATATATTCTCTCAGTATATAAGTTATTTGCAGCAACAGATACCTTTTATACAATTGTTCATCTTAATATTCAATGTTTAGCATATCAGAATGTTAAAGAAAAGCATGAGTCTGAATGCTGTACTCTTGCAGAGCAAAATAATAAAATATAGTGTGCTTATCAAATAGCGCATAAAATAATTAAAATGTTTAACTTAAATGGATATTTTATTCAATAACATGAACATAATAATAATGATGATCTCAGAGTTCTGAATGACTTTGGAAGACTTTTTCTATAATCACTGGTTGCCAACGAATGATGATATCCTGGGAGACTCAAGGAGGCATAAACTTTAATTATAATAAAATTCTTCCTAACATATAATTTTAAAACAGAAATAATTACATAAAAAAAATATCGAATTTTCCAGACAATTGCAAAATCAAATATTCTAAAATTCAGAATAATTATCGCCATTTATCCAGAACATCATTCAAAAATAATATAAAAAAGGGAACATTTTATGTCTTTCCACTATCCCATAGATAACTCAAACTAAATTATCAAGTACAAAGATTGTATCTTCACATTGTAATGGAAGGTTTATAAATTTTATGCAGTCTGAAAATAGCTAGAATAATCTTCATCAAAATTCTATCAGTTTGAATGTATATTTAAAATATTCAACTTTAATTATCTTATATTAAATTCCAGTCTTTGGAATTGAAATGCTTCACAAAAGTTTTTTTATTGAATATGGCAAATTTTTGAAATTGCAAAATTAGATTATCTGTTACCCAAAATTTTCTAACAGAAGTCAGAAATATAATATTATAAACTTTGCAAATAGCAAACCTAATATCTCTAATACATATATGGAAATTTGTGTGTGAACCCAAGACAAATGATATATAGAAAGAAAACAGAAACTAAATATTTTTAATAATAATAGTAATTGAATTTATTAAAGATTAGATAACAAAATAAATATTATGTACAAGTTACTTTTATTTACATCCAATACTCTGAATTCTTTGCTGCTACAAGCATTATTACAATTATTTTTTTATACACCAGTTAACACATAAGCACATCCAAACCTTTACGACTCATTATCCCAAGTCTTAAATACAAGATCAATAAATGGGTTGGACATCAACTTTCTCCCAAAATTAACTTATCAATAAAATTAACTTATCTGAAATTAGCTCATTTACCTTCTGAACAGATTAAATTTTAAAATAAGCAATACTAAAAACTTAGCTTAGGCTAAGCTGAACTAACATATAATTCAAAACACTTATATTTGTCTAGTAATTTATAGCCTTAAAAGGCAATCTAACACACTATTTACTAAATTGTAATTAACCGAACTTATAGAAATTAAACTAGTACAATACCAATGAGCATAAATATAGGCAATTATATATAACCTTGCACTATACACTAACTAAATTTGAATTAACAGGCTGGTAAAATATTAATAATTGAAGAATGCAATCAACTTGACTAAAATTTCATGATACGGTTTTACGTTTCTACATTAAATTTTAAATGGAAGTGGGCCATTTACCAGAAGTCATACATAAATCATACTAAATTATTATCCACAAATATGATCATGGGACTTTGGGTTTGAAGGACAAACTAGAATATAAAGGCTGTGAGATAAAGAAATTCATATAATGTCTTCCATGATATACCACGAGATTGGAAATCAAAAAACAATGATGAAATTATATCTCCTATTTCCAAAGAATTAAAGAAAGTATGGTCCAGATTATGCTCCTATTGGACAATAATGTGCTTAATTGACATTTATAAAGTGGATAGAATCATGTACAAATTGCCTGTATAGATATGTACTTTTAAAAAAATTAATATTGTAGCACTCAAAATTGAACTGACAATAATAAGATTAAACATGTATCTTGCTACGCATTGTAATACTATGTAACTAAAAGGATTAATAAAGTTTACTATTGTTGAAACTTAATAATAATAATAATAATAATAATAACAATAATAATAATAATAATAATAATGATAATGATGATGATGATGATAATAATAATTCAATTCAATTCATTTATTTACTGTACAAAACTACAGCATAAAGCCAATTACAGTATTGCACCATAACAAATATATAAATACATAAATGAGTTTAAATGACAAATTATTAATATAATTATGTGCCATATTTCAATAAAAGATAATTAACACATTTAAAAATCTAAAGTAAAATTAAATATCAGCATATAAACAATTATTATTAAGACATTAATAGTAACAAATAAATAAAAGGGATAAATATAAAGCACATAACAAAATAAAAATAAAAAAAAACAATTTAATATATATATAAACAAAATTAAGTTAAACCAATCAAATCTGACATTTAAATTTAATAACATTACAGAATTGATTATAATCTAAATTGAAGTAATTAATATTGCTACAAATCTGATTATATAAAGATGGTAGCCTAACCAAAGGAGAAAATCTAAGAACATTGGAATGACAAGTTTTAATGTAACAAACAGAAGCAGACCGAATATCATGCACATGAGATCTAATTATAACAGTAGAAATTGTATTACATAAGAGAACTATTTTATTAACAAGTTTATAAAGATATTTAATATCTCTATATTGTCTTCTAGAAGAAAGATGAACATCAGTTTTATTTCCCAAAGAAACATATTTAGAAAACTTATTATACACTGATTGTACTAGATTACATCCCTGTTTAGAGCTAGGATTCCAAATGACTGAACAATATTCAATGATGGGAAGAACCAATGATAAAAATAATTTAAATTTTGTATCACCACTGAAATGATAACCAAACCTTAGAATAGTACCTATAATTTTTAAAGCCTTACCAATAATCATTTACAAATGAGGAAGAAAGGATCCATTACTAGAAAATATAACTCCCAAATCTTTTTGGGATTTAACAGAAATAATTTTGTGAGAATTAATAAAATAAGAAAAATGCAAAACTTCAGATTTTTTAGAATACGAGACTAAGAAAGATTTACTGAAATTAACAGTCATATTATTTAGATCACACCAAGCACTAAAATTATCTATATCATTTTGAAGAAGAGTGCAATCAAACACAGATGTGATTCTTCTAAAGATTTTACAGTCATCTGCATAGCACAAAAGATAAGACGATTTTAAGCAATCCTTAAGGTCATTCATATAAATGTTAAAAAGCATAGGTGCTAAAATACTACCATGAGGAACCCCCAAATTACATTTAAAATTAGATGAAATGGTATTATTAAATTTAATGTATGCAGTACGACCATGAAGAAAGGATTGAAACCAATAAACAAGCTTAGTAGAAAAACCCATTTGATATAATTTGTGAAGAAGAATACTGTGGTCTACATTATCAAAAGCTCTTGATAAATCAAAATAAACAACATCAAGTCTCTGCTGGTCTTCAATTGCATGAGCTATATGATCATAAATTGTTAACAAATTAGTTTCTACAGATCTATTAGGTATAAAACCATGCTGTGAAGAAGAAATGAGTTTACTAACATCTAAAATAATTTTATTATAAACACACCTCTCAAAAATTCTAGCAATAGTATGCAAAACAGAAATGGGTCTATAGTTATTAATACAATCACGTGATCCATGATCCATTCTTAAAAATTGGGACCATTTTGGCACACTTAAGCACATTAGGAAAAACACAAGAGTTAAGTGATAAATTAAAAATAAATGCAAAAGGTACTGCAATAAATTCAGCTATCCCTTTGTAAATAAATGAAGGAATATTATCATTTCCCAAACTAGAATGAATTTTAAGTCGCTTAATAGCCATAACAACATCATCCTTAGAAATATGGTCAATCATACAATGAACAGTTGAAGAATTACAAAATAATGCAATATTTGAAGATATTGTATCATGTGATGAATATACATCAGCAAAATGTTTTGAAAAGTCATTTGCACTTAAAGTGAAACCATGAGTAGCTTGAACCCTTTTCTTACCCAAACCAGACTTATTAATGAAATCCCAAAATTCTTTAGGGTTAGAAGAAATATTAACCTCAATTTTACTAATATAATTCTGCAAATCTCTTTTATAAACATGCTTCACCAATCTTCTGAAATTAACAAAATTATTATAAGAAAAGATATTCTGCATTTTAAAATAAAGTCTACGATGATAAGACTTCCTTTTAATAATTTTAATAAGATCGCATGAAAACCAAGGAGGAAAACCTTTATAAAAAGGCTGCTTATTGGGAATATACAAATCAATAAAACTATTAAGAATCTTTAAAAACCCATCCAAGCAATGATTTACATCATTAAAAGAATACAAAAAATTCCAATTAACCTTAGAAAAGTTACTACAAAAATCAACATAATTACCCTTCCCATAATCCTTTCTTGAAATATTATAAAAATTAATCTTTGAGTGACAAACGTTAATATAAAACTCAAAAGGTGGATGATGAGAATCAATAGGAAAATTAACAGAAACAACTTAAAAATTACTAACTACTGTTGAATTACATAAAATATAATCCAAAGTACGATGATAGGAATTAACAAATGGGTTATATTGCTTAAGTCCTAAAACTTTACAGAACTTTAACATTCTAGAAGCCTTAGAAGACAAAACCGAAAAGTGTGTACCAATTCTACCCTGATATAAATCCGGAATATTTAAATCACCAGTAATAATAATATTATCATAGCCAATCAGAAAATCTTCAAGAGATGTCAAAAAATACTCAAACTCCAACAATGACAAAGTGAGTTTGAGGTAAACATTACCTAAAATAAATTTAAAATTGTGATTTAAAGTAATTTCACACCATGTAGATTCACAAAAAGAAGAAGAAAAATAAAGTTCTTTATAAAAAACATCTTTATGAAGAGCAATCAGAGTACCACCACCTCGAGAAATATTATCCATAGATCTGTCAGTTCGCAAAATACTGAATCTATCATCAAGAAAAGAACAATCAGGAAATTGTTGATTTAACCAAGTTTCTGTAAGTAAAATAAGATCAAAATGTTCTGTTTCAAAAAATTGTTTAATTTGAACACATTTAGTCCTCATACCTCTGACATTCATGTAAAAACAAGAAAGGCCTACCATGTTACCCACAAAGATAATGGAAACAACACAAATAAAAACAAAAAGAGAAAAAGAAAGAGATAAAGAAAAAAATAAAAATAAAATAGATAGTAAAACAAAATAAATTCTCTTAAAACCTTAGAGAACTGGCCAGAGATCCATATAAAAAAAGAAATAGAAGCACTGCAAGGCCATAAATTAGGGGATATTATATCATTATGTGCAGAAACAGAAATATAAAAACAAGAAGACTTAGAATTATTCATATTAACTTTATGACAAACAATACTAGTTTGTAAATTATTTTCAAGAAATACTGTAATATCTTTTGAACTGAGATCTACTGGCATATTAGAAAGAAAATATCTATTATAAGTTATATTAGTATTAGAATAAACATTAGCAAAATTAGATTTATTAAATCCATCAGATATATTAATATTTTTAGTTCTTGAAAAGTCATTTTTACTAGAAGATAAAGAGAAGTATCCAGAATGATTTAACTGATAGTTGCTATTTGAATGAAAGTCAAGTGAATGTAATCTATAAGCTGGAATGAATTTGGGAATATTATCTGGATAATTAAGAATTTTATGTCTAACAGACTTAGAATAAACATTAGCAAAATTAGATTTATTAAATCCATCAGAAATATTAATTTTTTTAGTTCTTAAAAAGTCATTTTTACTAGAAGATAAAGAGGAGTATCCAGAATGATTTATCCGATAGTTACTATTTGAATGAAAGTTAAGTGAATGTGATCTATAAGCTGGAATAAATTTGGGAGCAGTATCAGGATAATTAAGAATTTTATGACTAATAGACTTTAGAGAAGATAAATTAACAGGAATACCTCCATTATATCTTTTGCCCATAAAAGAAGCACTCTGTAAATTATGAGCTGGAATGACTTTAGGAACTGCAGCCGGATAATTTAGTATTTTAGATTTCACAGACTTTAAAGAAGATAAAGTAACAGGAAAACCTCTGTTATTTCTTTTCCCCATAAAAAAAAAATTTTGTGATTTAAATTTACCATGAGAAAAAAAACCAGAATCAGAAAAGCAATCATTAATGGAATTTACCTCAAGCGAGGATGAGTTATAAAAACATCTACTTATACATTTGGAATGAGGCAAATTCCTAAATATATTATATATTATTATTATTATTATTATTATTATTATTATTATTATTATTATTATTATTATTTTTTATTATTATTTTATTATTATTATTATTATTATTATTATTATTATTATTATTATTATTATTATTATTATTATTATTATTATTATTATTATTATTATTATTATTATTATTATTATTATTATTATTATTATTATTATTATTATTATTATTATTATTATTATTATTATTATTATTATTATTATTATTATTTTATTATTATTATTATTATTATTATTATTATTATTATTATTATTATTATTATTATTATTATTATTATTATTATTATTATTATTATTATTATTATTATTATTATTATTATTATTATTATTATTATTATTATTATTATTATTATTATTATTATTATTATTATTATTATTATTATTATTATTATTATTATTATTATTATTATTATTATTATTATTATTATTATTATTATTATTATTATTATTATTAATTTCATCACTAACTAAACTAACTTCAGGAACACAATCATCCAATTTGATATTTTCACCAAGATCTTCAGGGCAATAGGCTGAAGATGAACATACAATGCTACCATCTTCAATAGCAGAAGAATGATCCCTAGCAATGGAAGAACTAAAAATTTGAGCAGGATATTTGCATTGAGTGCCAATATCATTAGCATTAACATTTTTACCAAGATCTTCAAGGCAATTGGATGAAGATGAACATACAATGCTACCACCTTCAATAGCAGAGGAATAATCTCCAGGAATAGAACTAAAAAATTCATCAGAATATTCAGAAGTTGACAAAATGCCTTGAGTGCCAATATCATTAGTATTAACATTTTTACCAACATCTTCAAGGCAATTGGATGAAGATGAACATACAATGTTACCACCTTCAATAGCAGAGGAATAATCTCCAGGAATAGAACTAAAAATTTGATCAGAATATTCAGAAGATGATACCATGCATTGAGTACCAATATCATTAGTATTAATAAGTTTATCTTCGATCACTGAAGAATTCCTACAACGATGAGACATTTCAATTATTAAATTATATATAAAAGAAATAGGAAGAGATAAAATCATTTCAAAAGAAAAATTGCTAGAATCATGAATAACACTGTCAATTAAACTATCTATATTCTCCAAATTATTAGCAGAGTCAAATTCATTAAATGCAAAGTTTCCAATATTATTATTTCCAATCTTAGGAAATAAGTCAATATTATTTGTGGATAAATCCATATCAACATCTACATTAGAAAGATAGTCTAAGGATGAAACTTTATTATTGTCAAACTCATTTATAGCAAACCTACCAACACTATTATTTCCAATCTTGGGAAATAAGTCAATATTATTAGGAAGTAAGTCAATATTATTAGGAGATAAATCAGCCTCAACATTAGAAAGATCATCTAGGAATAAAGCAGTTTTATATTCATCACATTCATTTACAGGAGAGTTTCCAACATTATTATTTCCATTATTGATTTTATTTTTGTCAAATTCATTTACAGTAGAGTTTGAAGCATAATTATTCCCATTATTAAAAGATAAGTCAACATCTACCTTAGAAAGATACTGTAAGGACAAAAACTCTTTATTATTATCAAATTCATTTACAATAGAATTTCTAACACAATTATCTCCATCAATTTTACTATCCATATAATTAGTTGACCTAACTATCTCAAACTCATCATCTAAAACAGGATTATCAGCAATATTATCTGCCAAAAATACCTTAGACATATTATTACACTCTATACATTTATAGAAGCATCAACTTTACTTAATCTAAGACAAGAGGTATGAAACTTCCCTTGACATTGACCATAACAATTGATACAGTTAATAGGATCCAATATAACAATAGAACAGACTTTACAAACAGATGAAACTGAGCTAGTATCAGAGATTATATCAGTATCAGATAAAACAGAAAGAGATGATGATGATGATGATGATGATAATAATAATAATAATAATAATAATAATAATAATAATAATAATAATAATAATAATTCAATTCTTTCAATTCTTTATTTATTTAATGTACATATCAACAGCATTTAGCCAATTACAGATTGCACAGTAATGTCATTATCATATACAAATCTAAATAAGCATTAAAAACACAAAACAAAACAAAAAATAATACCAATAAAATAAAAAAACAATAAAATGCACAAATAAATAAAAAGGCAATATATCAAATGAAATTAAGTATAATATTTTTTTATGAGGACTTTAGTGAATTGTTTAAAATCCAGATTAAAAACATCATCATTACCAAAATCTTTGTTATAAGTTCTAGGTAAACGAAATAAAGGGAATAATCCTAATACATCAGATTTACAAATTTTCAGTTCAAAAATATTGTGAGTACGAGTATTATAATTCTGTTTCTTAATACCTAAATTAGAAAGCAAATTAGATACAGAAATATTCTGGGAAATAAATTTATGAAAAAGCTTGAGATCTCTTGTTTTTCATCTCAGCAGTAAATCAATATAGTGTTCATTACCTAAACTATTCAATTTTGCAAATTTGTCAAAAACAGACTGAATTCTTATGATATCTGTCCTGTTATGAGGATTTCATATAATTGAACCATACTCCAAGATGGGAAGAACTAAGGATATAAAAAGTTTAATCTTTGTAAATTTATTAAATGCTTTTCCATATCTGTAAATAGCTCCTACAATTTTAAGAGATTTATTCACCATAAAAATTAATGTGATTATGAAAAGATCCATTATTGGAAAATATTATTCCTATATCTCTTTGATGATCATTTGTTATAATTTTAGAATCACCAATATAGTAGAAAAACCTTAAGATTTCAGATTTTCTAGAGTAAGAGACAATGGAGCACTTATCCATATTTATATCTATATAATTATATTCACACCAATTCAAGAAATTATCTATATCACTTTGAAGTAAAAAACAGTCATTAATAGAATAAATATGCCTAAAAATTTTGCAATCATCTGCATAACATAGAAGATGTGAAAAATTAATGCATGTTTTAGGTCATCAATATATACATTAAATAATAAAGGTGCAAGAACACTGCCTTGAGGCACCCCAGTGAAGCAATAATATAGTAATGACAATTTATTATTAAACCTCACACAAGACATTCTATCCTTAAGAAAAGAATCAAACCAATTAATTAATAATTTGGAAAAACCTAACCTACAAAGCTTCTGAAGAAGAATTTTATGATTAACTCTATCAAAAGCCTTGGACATATCAAAATAAACAACATCTAACCTAGATTTATTCTCAATTGAGTTTAAAATGTGATCAAAAATAGTTAGCAAATTTGTTTCAATGGACCTATTAGGCAAAAATCTATGCTGCTCTGGTACCAAAACCTTAGAGACATCCAAGATAAATTTATTATATAAACATCTTTCAAATACTCGAGCAACAGTGTGTAGAATTGAAATAGGCCTACAGTCACTTACTAAATCTTTAGATCCTTTCTTAAAAATAGGAACAACTTTAGCAATTTTAAGAGATATAGGAAAAGTACCATTTGCTAAAGAGCAATTAAAAATATGCAAAAGAGGAGAAGCAATGTATTCAGCACATCCTTTATAAATGAAAGCCGGAATATTGTCAAGGCCCACACTAGAATGTAATTTAAGCTGCTTAATAGCAAAAATAATATCAGATTCAATAAATGAATCAAATGTTATCCTTTCTTCAACTAGATCATTATTTGCAGTTAAATTAGTAAAAGAATTAGAGTGTTAAAAAGCTCTGAGAAATAATGAGAAAAATCATCTGCGGCTAGATTAGAATTATTATTCTGTATTTTTTTTTCTAATACCTAAGTACTTAACTAGAGACCAAAATTGCAAAGGATTATCAGAAATATGACTTTCAGTATTTTGTATAAATTTTTAAAAATATCTATGATATATAACCTTTGACAATCTTCTATAATTAATAAAATTGTTATAATAATTTAAGTTCTTAGTTTTCCAATATTTACGAAGATGAAATGATTTCCTTTTAATAATTTCTTTAAGAGAGACTGAAAACCAGAGAGGAAAATGGTTAGTTAAAAAAAATTTTTTAGGAATGTATTTGTCAATTCGTTCACTAAATGATTGTTCAAAAACTTCATACAGAAATCTACATCAGATGAAGAATACAAATTTTTCCAGTTAAAATTAGATAATTGTAATCAAAGCACCCAAATAATTTTATTTTTTGTAGGTTTTTTTTCATAATTTTAAAGGGACAAAGTCTATTAAATTTAATATTAATATAAAATTCTAAGGGAGGATGATGCAAATCAATGGAAAAAGGAAGAAAAGAAGTAGTTAAACATTCAATTGTAGGAAAATTACTAAGAATATAATCCAATGTGTTATCATTAAAATTGGTGTATGGATTAAATTGTTTTAGATTTAACAAATTGCAAAAACAAATCATTCTCAATGCTTTAGGTGAAAAAGAGACTGAATCTATGATAGTAGTATCTGAATATAAATCAGGAATATTAAAATCACCAGTAATAACTATATATAATTCGTATTTGGTTAAAAAAAATCTTCAAGAATAGAAAGAAACTGATTAAACTCAAAAAAGGTAATGTTAGCTTTATGTAGATAGTACCCAAAAGAACCTTGACATTATTTTTTAAACATATTTCACACCATGTAGCGTCACAAAATGATGATGAAATAGGAATATACTTATGTACAAAATTACATTTAAAAGCAATGAGCATGCCTCCATCTTTGGAAGCAACATCAGAAGATCTATCTGTTCGAAGTACTTTATATCTATTGTCCATAAAAATATCATCTGAAATCTGTTGAGTAAGCCAAGTTTCTGAAATAAAAACAATATCAAAATTTTCAGAACTGAAGAATTGCTTAATTTTTGCAGATTTAGTTCTCATTCCACGAATGCTTATGTAAAAACAATAAAGTCCAAACATAATATCAAAAAATATATAAAAACAAACAATAATCAAGAGAAAAAAATGTTAATAAAGGACAATATTGGCAAAAGAAATCAAAGAAATCAAAGAAAATAAATAAATACCACTAAAGTTTTAATGAATTAGCCAAAGTTCCATGAAAAAAAAACCAATGGAAGCACCACAAGGCCATAAATTGGAAGAGATTAAATCATTATGTTTATGAGCAGGAGCAGATATATAAAAGCAAGAAGACTTTGAATTATACATATTAATTTCATGACACACAATCCTAGTTCTTAAAAGTTTTTCAAGAAATAACTTAATATTATATGAATTAAGACTCACTGGCATATTAGAAACAAAATATCTATTACATTTTGTATTAATATTATTATTGATATTTTTATAAATTTTAAGAAATACCAAACCCCCTTTCCACAGGAAAATAAGGTAGTCTACCTTTTTTACCAGAAGTGGAAAAAGAGCATCCCAAACCAATTCCCACATTAACTTCATTATCAATATAATTGTTGTATTTAGAGAAATATGAATAATTTGCTTTATGAGTAATAAAACCCCTATCAGCATTTGCTAGACAATTTTTTCTTCTGAAATTTCATTTAGAAAAGTCACTAGAAAAATTACTACTATACTTTTTTGGAACAGAATGTAAATATCCATCCTTCAATACATATTTTTTATCAGGAAAATTATCATAATATCCCAGCGATGAATTATTAACAGACAAGCCAAAAAACTTGTTAAATTTTTCATCATCATTAAGACTAGAAAATTGTTTTTGATATTTTTCAGACTGCCTATAAATTTTAGTTTTATAAACTTTTCCTTTATTGTATCTTGTATTATTATCAATTCCACATCCAATATATTCATCACATGAATGAAAATCCTGATCCAATATCTTATTATCACCTTTATAATCACCATTATAAATGCTATTATTTTTATCTTTTTTTCCAAAACTATTTTTACCTTTATTTCCAATAAAGAATGAGGACTTGGGAAACTTTCCTAAGGTATTATTACCCCTAAAAGATGAATTAACATCACCAGAAAAATAAACCTCAGCAATATGCCCAAAGACTTGTGTTTCCAATAAATCATGTTG
Source organism: Epiperipatus broadwayi (assembly GCA_028023455.1). Taxonomy (NCBI): domain Eukaryota; kingdom Metazoa; phylum Onychophora; class Udeonychophora; order Euonychophora; family Peripatidae; genus Epiperipatus; species Epiperipatus broadwayi. The sequence continues at coordinate 686,615 of JAQFVV010000213.1, forward strand.
TATACTTACATCACCAGAGATAACACCATCACTACTAGGTTTAGATTCCTTCACACCAAATTTTGCTATACTCATAATCATACTATATACTTCCTGAAGAGACATAGATTGTAATAATTCAGAAGTAAAACCAGCCAAGTCTACTTTTCTACTTTTATTATCTTGAAGCAAACTAATTATATCCACATTAGAACTAGAATTTAAACTCATATCAATACTTAAATTATTATCACTATTTTTTTACACTATCTCTATTATAATTATCCCTTTCAGAAATATTTTCAATATGTATATCAGATTCCACATCTATAAAATCATCATTATCTTTTGACCTAACATTCTCAATATTCATCATTTTATCCACAGATAATTGATTACATTCTATACAATGAAAAAAAACCAAGCCAACAGAATCAAAAATTTTTGCATCAGACCTGAACAAATTCAAACAAGATATATGAAAATATCCTTGACAAAAACCAGAGCACTTAATTCTACTATCTGCATCTGATAATTCTACATTACAATAATTACATTTAATCCCAACTACATTTAAACCCAAACCATGTGTAGAAGAAACCTTGACTAAAATGTCAGGATCATTATCAATATTAATATCAGCAAATAGTGTAGTAAGATTATCCGAATTATCAATCTCGTGCTCACTATTATAATAACGATTACAAAATTCACATATGAATTCCGGATTATTATCATTAAAGATTTTAAATTCACTTAATTTATAACAATCCAAATGATATTTTAGCCCACAAAAACCACACACTTTAAATATTTTTGTCTACTGTAAATATTACATAAGCACAAAGGACATTTAACAGCATATGGGGCCATTAATTATAATATAAAAAATAAAAAAATATAACTATAAAATATACAAATGTTCCACTAACATATACAAATCATATATCCACAAAACTTTAAAAGCAAAAACAAAAAAAAAATTCACATACAACATATATAAATCTGTAATATCTTAAAGAGAGTAACTTCTTCTTTTCTCCCTTACTATTCTCAGATTGTACAATATATATAAAAAAAAACAATGTCCAAAATAAAATTATTGAATATATCAAAGTCACTATGTACTTAATTATTTATAAAATGAAATTTTATATCTAGTGAAACTAAGACAAAAAAAAAATTAGTTTCTGTTACTTAAAAATACTTAAAATAGTAAACATAAGAAATTCCAGTGATTAAGTTTCAAATAAAAACACATACATATTAAAAAATCCATGTTAAAAAAAACTTAAGATAAAAGTCCATTAATAATAAAGTCAAATATTATCATATGAAAATATAATATAATTAAATATTCATAGTAAATTTTTGTATAATCCAATATAACAGTCAATAAATCTTATGATACCAATAAACCATAACAATAAAATAAGAGATCATTTCTGTACTATAAATTGAAACATGAGCACAATAGTTTCCAAAAATAAAATAAAATAAGCTTTAGTAATAAAATTCTCCAGGCATATTAGTTTTATTTAAGTGCAGATCACTTTAAAAAAAACATTAAAAAATCCATTTACTTCTAAAATCCCCAAGGCATATTAAATCTCAGCAAACATTCAAAAGACTATCAAAGCAGTTTTCAATGATCAATTATATTAGAACAATAGAAAGGCTAAAAATCTTTAAAAAAACATATTTTGATCCAACTAATTTCACAGAAAATATACACATATTAATACTTGATTAAAGACTTATAAAATGTATACAATAATAATAATAATAATAATAATAATAATAATAATAATAGGTAGTTGAGGAGAGATGGTACTGCCACCATCAACAACCGTCCTGAAACCTGCAAGTGATAAATTTATTTACCCAAGTGGCTAAAAAATGAATATATAATAAAAAAATCGATGAAAGTGGCTGAAAAATTACAAATAAAAAAAAACGATGAACGTGGCTAAAAAATGACAAATAAAAAAAAAGAATCGCTGAAAGTGGCTGAAAAATGACAAATAAAAAAGAGAATCGCTGAAAGTGGCTAAAAAATGACAAATAAAAAAAATCGATGAAAGTGGCTGAAAAATGACAAATAAAAAAAAAACGATGAAAGTAGCTGACCCCCCCCCCCTAAAATCTAAATTTCTTCACTTAAAACGAAAAATAAAAATGGCTGAAGATATATGTACACAAGAAATACATAAAAAGTAGAAATTATTAAAAAAAAATAAAATGGTATCAAATCCTGTAATAATTCAAAGTTAAAAAATAAATAAGTCCGTGATTAATACAAAAACAAACATGGCGGACAAAACATGGGAAATCCAAAGCAATGGTTATATATGAATGGGCAAATAATTAAGTAGCTGTCAATATTTGCAAATGATCACATATAAAAGCAATAGTTATATAAGTTAAAAAGAATATTACTGTTTTGAAATGATGGCATATCATGAAAAATAAGTCAAATTAAGTAGCTATCAATATCTGCAAATGATCAGATTTAAAAGCAAAGGTTATATAAACTAAAAAGAATATTACATGAGAGAATCTATTTCTCAAATTCCATCAAGAATATGATCAAACATAATTAAAATGCAAACACAGAATTTGGTGTATTACGAAGAATTACCGAGTAACTTTTCAAAAATATACATTTACTATTTAGAAAATAAAAAGACTATTTGCAAATAAGAAATCACAACATTTAAATACAAAGTAATAAATAGTAAGTAATTAAATATTTAGCAAGTTTAAAATAGAAAGTTCAAAATAATCATCGACTACAGTTACAGGAAAAATTATTATATTTATTGGCAAGAATGTTACAAGATGTTATTTTAACAAGAATTTAAATAATTAAGAATATTAAAATAGAGAGTTTTAAAAATATATTTGTAGAAAAATTACCAAATTTTTGTTCAGAGTTCAGTTTGGTGCCATTTACACAATGAGTTGATCCTTCTGCCATGTTTACAACTCTTCTTTAATTAAAATTATAGCCCTGTAATCTCAGCCGATCTCCATGTGAGTAACAGCAGATTAAAAAAATCATTTAACACAAGACAAAACACTAGCCAAGTTGTTTAAAGAAGTTGCAGATTGAAATGTGATGTAATAGCTTTTTCTTACATTTAAAAAATAGTTGCAATTGAAATGTGACATAGGAGCTACTTCTTACATTAAAAAAATATAACACTCCAATCCAATTTAAAATAATACATGTTTCTTCAGCATTTAGCCCAAGAGAAAATATTTTCTTAAAAAGATACTTTAGTATTATATTCTGTTCATAGTAAATATATATAAGATGGATATTTCATTATGTTTTATTTAAACAAAGTTGCAAATTCCTTTTTTTTTTAGTATGAGATGTCTTATTACAAATGTAAATTCCCCCCTTCCCACCAAATAGCATTAATTAACAAATGAAGTCGGTGTAGATTTTCAAAAAATATACTAAATACTTTTAAAAGAAAAGTACTTTCAACATCAAATTATTTACCTGTAAAGCAATTAATTTTTTCCTGGCTTTGAAATTAGGGCATATGTAAATTCATTAATATTTAATAATTAAAAATCAACAGTAATTGTAAAAATAAATTTAGTTTAAAGTCAGTGCCATTTTCCATTTCATTTTGGGAGATAGCTAATGGAGTACTCGAATGGATTTATATTTTGCTAATAATCTTTTTCCTATGGCATGTCACTGTTTGTATTTTCAAAATGAAATGTGATGTTATTTTCACATGAAAAACAATTTCTTGAAACAAAAAAAAATGGACAAATCCAAGTACATATTATAAATGAAAGAAGACATCGGTAATTATTTTTTGTGTATTGATTTTTAATTATTAAATATCATTAATGAATTTACATATGCCCTAATTTCAAATCCAGGAAAAAAATAATTGTTTTACAGCTAAATAATTTGATGTTGAAAGTATTTTTCTTTTAAAAGTATTTAGTATATTTTTTGAAAATCTATGCCAACTTCGTTTGTTAATTAATGCTATTTGGTGGATAAGGGGGGAATTTACATTTGTAATTAGACATCTCGTACTAAAAAAAAACAAGGAATTGGCAACTTTGTTTAAATAAAACATAATGAAATATCCATCTTATATATATTTGCTATGAACAGAATATAATACTAAAGTATCTTTTTAAGAAAATATTTTCTCTTGGGCTAAATGCTGAAGAAACATGTATTATTTTAAATTGGATTGGGGTGTTAAATTTTTTTAAAGTAAGAAGTAGCTCTTATGACACATTTCAATTGCAACTATTTTTTTAATGTAAGAAAGAGCTATTATGTCACATTTCCATCTACAACTTCTTTAAATAACTTGGCTAGTGTTTTGTCTTGTGTTAAATTATTTTTTTAATCTGCTGTTACTCACATGGAGATCGGCTGAGATTACAGGGCTATAATTTTAATTAAAGAAGAGTTGTAAACATGGCAGAAGGATGTCGATCAACTCATTGTGTAAATGTTGCCGAACTGAACTCTGAACAAAAATTTAGTAAGATTTCTACAAATATATTTTAAAAACTCTCTATTTTAATATTCTTAATTATTTAAATTCTTGTTAAAATAACATCTTGCAAAATTCTTGCCAATAAATATAATAATTTTTCCTGAAACTGTAGTCGATGATTATTTTAAACTTTCTATTTTAAACTTGCTAATATATTTAATTACTATTTATTACTCTGTATTTAAGTGTTGTGATTTCTTATTTGCAAATAGTCTTTTAATGTTTTAAACATTAAATGTATATTTTTGAAAACTTATTCAGTAATTCTTCGTAATACACCAAATTCTGTATTTGCATTTTAATTATTTTTGATCATATTCTTGATGCAATTTGAGAAATAGATTCTCTCATGTAATATTTTTTTTAGTTTATATAACTTTTGCTTTTAAATCTGATCATTTGCAAATATTGACAGCTACTTAATTTGACTTATTTTTCATGATATGCCATCATTTCAAAACAGTAATATTCTTTTTAGCTTATATAACCATTGCTTTTATATGTAATCGTTTGCAAATATTGACAGCTACTTAATTATTTGCCCATTCATATATAACCATTGCTTTGGATTTTCCGTGTTTTGTCTGCCATGTTTGTTTTTGTATTAATCATGGACTTATTTATTTTTTAAATTTGATTTATTACAGGATTTGATACCATTTTGTTTTTGTTTTTTTAATAATTTCTTCTTTTTATGTATTTCTTGTGTACATATATCTTCAGCCATTTTTATTTTTCGATTTCAGTGAACAAATTTAGATTTGGGGGGGGGGGGTCAGCCAAACTTTCATCGGTTTTTTTTTATTTGTCATTTTTCAGCCACTTTCAGCGATTCTCTTTTTTTATTTGTCATTTTTTAGCCACTTTCATCGGGGTTTTTTTATTTGTCATTTTTCAGCCACTTTCATTGGGTTTTTTTTTTATTTGTCATTTTTCAGCCACTTTCATCGATTTTTTTTTTTTTTGTCATTTTTCAGCCACTTTCATCGATTTTTTTTTATTTATCATTTTTCAGCCACTTTGGTAAATAAATTTATCACTTGCAGGTTTCAGGCCGGTTGTTGATGGTGTCGCAGCACCATCTGATGGAGGCAGTATGGTCTCTCCTCAACTACATCATAATAATAATAATAATAATAATAATAATAATAATAATAATAATAATAATAATAATAATAATAATAAACATAACAAAAATAAACCAGCAGCTTCACAGCATCGAAAAAAGTCCAGCATTAACACAGACAGCAAGATTTAGGAAGGTAAATCAAGCCGACATAAATAATTTAAACCTCATGGAATACAATAATGAAGAGCCCTCCCCAACGATATGGAATCAAGATGAACTGCAAAAATAAACGTTAATTTCAACAGCACCATCCCAAAAAAATTATTCGCAACTTTCCAAAAATTTTTTTCACTGAGATCACTAGTGTTAGCTGTCACTGATAGGAAATTAACACTCTATAAATTCCCCAGAGAGCTTCTTTACGAGGAGCTGACAGCAACAGCATTGTGGGATACAGTCTCTAGTATTGGAGAGCATCCAAACTCGCGATACATTGCAATTCAGTTTTTCGATGAACATCAGCGTGCAAGATTTCAAACTAAAGTAAAAACTTTGGGAAGCTACGCGCTAATAATAGTCGATCAAAGCTTGCAAAACTATTGTAACAGAATAATTAAAAACACTTACTTCGGATATACCATTCAGGATTTTCAAAAATTAACCTTTTAACCGCTAATTATATTATTGGTTGTATGAGGTAAAAATCAAATCTTTTAATTGGCCAACTCACAAACTGAAGACAAAGCCTATTGTTAAAACATATTCGCCTATAATATTAAATTCAACTCAGATACGTTTATAAAAAGTATATTACTAATTTTTCAGGTTATGAAGAGAACGAAAGTTCTTTCAAAAATAAATTGCTATTTATTTATTCTAAAATATTCAATTTCGGCAACATAAAAGCTGTAATATAAACAAAAAGGTCGACTTTTACGTTATAGAAAAGTAAATATTTCTTTTAAATATTTCTTTAATATTTTTACTAAAATCTTCAATATTTTTCGAAAATAATTTTGTTTTTTTATTATTCTCTCTGAAAATCATTTGTAATTACTGAATATATACTTAATATTCTTTAAAATTATATTCGAAATGAAAATCTCAGCATTTTTCTTTATTTTCTTTGATCAGGCGGTTTCTTTGTTCTTTCCAGCCAATCAGAATGTCTTTTTCAGCTGAGAGCATGCTAAGAACCAATCAAAACTCATGTTCTTTCTTTGTTTAGGTTTAAATGCATTTTTTTTTATTTTTTACTTGTAAAATAAATCGGAAGAGGTCACCATCTTACAGAACTTTTAAAAATCTATTCAATACCTGTAAAACGAATATTTTAGCATAATAACTGGCAGAGTTAGAGTGACGTCAGATGTCTACGAGGAGCTTCGTAAGAAACAGTCTTTTGGTTAATACAGTCATTTGGCAAAGCTATTTATATAAAACAAATCTACTTATCCGACACCCCCATACCGGTTTTCAGCAACAACTTTCATTTCAAAATAAAGCTGATTGACAATGTAAACCTGGAGGATATTCCAACACAAATAATTGACCAGAATGCAATACTGACTATTCACATAAAAGGATTAAGGCCGAGATGCAGTGAAACCGGACACTTAGCAATCGATTGCAACACCAAAATCAACCAAAAAAACCAACCGAGCTCTGAAGATCAACCAACAGAAGCTCACCAACCGGAATCAAACAGTACAAAACAGATAACGAAAACAACTAATAAACAAGAAAAAATTAATAAAAAAACCACAGATCAACAGCAATTGAATAATAAAAAAAACTGCACACACGTTGCCAGCACCTGAAATTCTGGATTTATCAACAAAATCAACCAATAGAATTCAAACCCCCACTGATAAAAAAACAGAAAGTCAACAACCTCAAGAGGCTCCAATGGAAAAAATAGCGCACAATCTAAGTCAGCCTACCAAAAATACTGATGAAAAAGAGATAATAAAAGAACAAATAAACTCACACAGTAATAGTGATCAAGAAAAAATATATATAACACACCAAACACCCAATATTAAAAATAATACAACAATGGAAATTATGGAAGTTTATCACCCCAAATATGCCTCAAGTCACCAAAGCTGACACAGAACAAAGAAGAAGACCAGGCCGCCCACCAAAGAAAAATAGAGGGCCCAAAAAAATCAAAACAGAATCCAACCTTAGCCTTTCTGATCACAACAATACAACTACAGTGGAAACAGATGAAGATCTGGAAATGGAATATGAGAATGAATGGGAAGAAACACCAGATCAACCCTAATATTTAAATCTCAACCAAAAAACATATAATGAAAATAAAAATTGCGGCAATCAATGTCAGGGGTTTGAACTCAACCTCAAAAATTAATAAGTTAAAACATTGGATCAAGGATATACAACCACACTTGCTTGGTATACTTGAGACAAAAATTTATGCTGGATCACAAACTGACCCAGCCAAACATTTAAATATGGAAGGTTTCTGTGCATTCTCCAGAGACTCTTCCTCTCCCTCAGCTGGAACTGGACTCATAATTGCTAGAAATTGCCCATTCACAATGTTCAAAATAATTCACATTGACATGAACTTATTAATTGCAACCTTCAATCAAAAAAGCATAACAATAAATCTGGTTTTTGTATATATGCCTTTACAGGATAAAAAAATAGATACCATAATTGCAAACATTAATTCAAGGTTAGCTACAACTTCAAACCCAACCATCTTAATTGGAGATTTTAATTTAAAATATCAGGAATTTACCCAACGTTGGCTTCACAGAATAAACATACCACTAATGAGTGGCCAAGGTTTTTTGCCAGATGATGGCATTTAAATCAACGAACATATAATAGAAATAGTTTGCTAGATATGATAAAGAAAGTTCGTTCATAATAATTATAACTATTAAATTTTAAAAGTAAACTTAAAGTTTATTCTGAATTAAAGGTTATACCTTAATGTATTATTTAATTACTGTGTTTCTCGCATAGTATATAACTTAGAATTAATTTTTTTTTGTATATTCTTATTCACGTGTGTGGGTCTATTTTTGCGCAATTATAACATTTGTTTAATAAAGTTCAGTTTGTGAATATTTTATGTATAAATTTTGGATGTTGTCATATTCTAGAGAATTGAATGGATTCATAGGTTATCTGTATGTATTTCTCTCCAGCGTGTATATATAATGTTTGATATGGAGAACAGCTTTGGGAATGGAAAGTAAACTGGATGTGTTCTAATATTTGTAGTGATGAAAGATTTTGCTTATTTAATATATTTTAATAATTTTCCATGAGTAGAGCCTAGTTTATATTATACGCGTATTATGAAATAATAGTTTTGAAGTTAAGTGATGTTTTCTTACGGTCCTGGTGATAAGGAAAAAGTTCCCACCAATAGTGTATTTTAAAATTAGATGAGTTATTGTTGAAGTATGAAATGATATTTAGGAAGTTAAGTGATGTTTTGCTTAGAGTCTTGGTGATGAGGAAAAAGTCCCCACCAATAGTGTATTTCAGAATTAGATGAATTATTGTAGAAGTGTTACATAAAGAGTTTATTTGCTCCTCATGTATATTTATTTGCCTTGGAATATGTAGTCTGTATAATCATGAAAATATAGCTCTGTGTTGTTTAATATGTGGCCAGATAAATAGTTAAATTAATTCTTGATATAATATTAGTGTCTTATTTTGTTGGATGGTTTATGACATTGTCTGAAATAAAATAATTGTTTAATATTTTCTTGATGAATGGATAGAGAGAAAAGATTGTTTTCTATTATTGTTGCTTGGATGCACACACATGTGCAATATAAGCAATATCGCAAATATAAAAGTATAGAGTTATTGAAATTAAAAATGGAAAATATATGTTTTGAAACATATATTCATTTAATACAGAATTATAAATCATCAAACCATCAGAATAAATATGATTTCATTGTTATGCATGAAAGGTATATGTAAATAAAAATGATTATTTAATTAGTTAGAAAAAGTTGCTTTGTTGATTTGCCAAATATGTTAGTTTGATTTATTTTATTAATCAATAGGATATCCTCTCATAAATATTTATTGTGCCAATAATATAATATATTATTTAGTTTATGATATGTTTAAATGAAACTCTTAAGCAAAACAGATATTCAAAGTCAGAATATTTGAGTTTTATTATTGATTTGCTTTCAAAAGGTCTGAATAGTGAATAATGGAATATAATAGGGATAATCCCAAACTGAGGTCCAAGATTTATTTGAGAATTAAAATCTGTAAGACAAGTAGTCTTATTGTAAAATAATTATGTCAAACTAAATTTTCAATGTAATAAATGATTTGTTTTATTTATTTAAAATCTTAAAAAACTGTGTCTTGAGTTGTTCTTGCATACATTTGTGTTTCAATTTCCACATCTCCACATTTCATAAATCTATTATAAAATAGATATATTGTTTTATAGTTATAATATCAAATTTGCTGGTGTCTGATAATATTGTTTTCTTAATCCAAACATCATAAAGAACATTTGCCACTTGATAAATGTATAAGAAAGGTTGCCAAGTTAGTATATTTGTTAGATGATGATGTGAGATTAAAATACCCTATTTCTGTCATTATCTAATTGTTAAACACAGTAAAGTATTTAGTCAATTTATTTCATTACATTTTATCATACGTTAGAATTATAACTTATGGGCCAATGTATTTTATTTAATTCAACTGTGTTTTTGAAGTTCCCTGAGATCTTATTGTATATTCCTTGATTGGCAATAAGGTAGCTGTTTAGATGATGATATGACAAGTCATAGAAATGTTTAGTAATACAATTATACCAAGCTGATGTATGTTATACTTGGATGAAGGAAGAAATTAAGTTGAAAGGATATTTTAATAGACTGTACTAATAAACATTGTAATTCTTTATCATGCAGTTAGTTAACAAAAAGGATTTACATTATATTTAATGTTTTATAGTATTTATTTTTTCATTTACTTATAATTATATATATCTTATGAACTTCCTATAACCTCCCACTGAGCTGAGCTGAATGTAGACTTAGGTAAAGAGTCTCAGTAATAATTTTGTATAAGATATGTTGTTATATTGTTCTATTCATTAATAGAACTGGCACCCTGGCATTTACTCATATAATGTATATGAGTGGTATTGGTAGTGTAGGTTATAATATATATATATATATATATATATTGTAACGATATATAAATATGTCGTTACATTAATTTAAAATAAAAACTTAAAAGTTCACAAATAAAAGTAAAAAACTAAATGCTAAAATTAAAATGTTTTGTTAAATGTATATACATTCGCACAGATGCCAAACTTTAAAAATATTTAAAAAAAATAAATAAATAAATAAGTATTTGAACGTACTTTTTATAAGAAAAAGTACAAGATTTAAAAATAAAAACAGGTATTAATTAATTCTTGTAATCTGTAAATGGAAATGATTGTTTATAAATTGTTTGAAAAGCAAGCTAGCCTTGGGCTCTTGTATAATTAAAATGATCTGATGAAAGATAGATAAGAAAATAAAGAGAAATTAGCTTGACCAATGGAAGCACTAAGCCTTGGCTCGGACCCTAATGAAAGTGATGGATTAGTGACATTTTGTTGATTGAATCCGTGTGGATAATATAAAACAGGGAAATACAGTTTTTTCTGACAGTTCCAGCATTTTGTGTTTGAGAAATGTGGTAGGACGCACATACCACACTCTCTATTTAAAAAAAAAATGAAAAGATTGTGATATCTTGAACCAGCTATTGCCATCTCCAGAACATTATCTTCCAATGGAGGCTTCGCGGGAATTAAAAGCAGAAACCTGGACTCTTCTACCATAATCTATATGGACATGAACTCTAAATTTAAAAATAATTAAGGACTTTTGTTCAAGCTTATGAACTTCTATCTGACTTTTTTAAGTTTAAAATCAAATTAATAATGTTTAATTTTATATGTTTTCCAATTGATAAAAATCATTTCCATTTTTTTTTCTTATTGTATAAATTATTTATTGTTTAAATTTTAAATGATGAAATTTAGGTTGGGTATAGACGTTGCATAGATTCGTTAGCGGTTGATTATGTTGAAGTTTTCACATTTGATTAGAATATATAGGTCAATGATGTTAATGTGGGCATCTTACGATGAATGCCATGGGGCCTTGTGTATTCCCTTTTGCAATTGACGTTATCGATGATTTTGTATTTTGATCGATTGTGTTTAATTTGGATGTTTTTGACCGTGGAATCTGTGCAGCCGATCTATACTCAACATTTTAAAAACAAATTTATAAAAATAATCTGTGCAAATGTATTTAAATGTTAAATTTAAGTCGGGCATGAATGGCTATATAGTTTTGTAAAGTTATATTAAGCGAGGGTAATCTTATGTTATTCATTTCGTAGTTGAATTGGTTCAATGGATTGGATATATTTGTATAATTGTAGATGTAGTATGAGATCCACTATGGGCAGGATTATATACATACACCACATACCTTCCCTTTGCCTATGGATGGGTTTGTAAGATGACAAAGGACCAAGTTTTATGTTTATTGTTCTACTCGCCAACAGATGTGACATTCCTGTTGGTGGAGAGACAATGTCTACTCTAATTCTACTTACTGATCAGATGTACATTCCTGACAGTATAGTATTTTGTGTTGTCGTATTTTCATGCTACATTGAATACATAAATGTATCAGATGGATTGGCGCCGGTTTGATTGCGAAATTTGTTGCCTAAGGTTAAATCAGGGAAGAATATTTTCTTTTCAAATGCAGAGCTGTGTAGTCTATTCATACTCGACTCCCTAAATAAATATTAAACTCATGGTTGTAATTTACTTAAATGTAAAACTAAAGATTAATAAAAAAATCTAAAATGTTGAATTTATTCCTCAAAATTTAAATGTTATTTTATATGTGCATAAATAAATATTTTTATGTGTTAATTTCTGGCAGTGGCTTTTACTCTTTTTTATTTAAGATATAAAATTTATATTTTATTATCTCTGCTACTACACTGAGCTAGTGGCTTGGGCTAACGATCTGAATATTTAAATAAAGTGGAATTTTAACAGCGCATATCTGCCTACTCTATAAATTTTTCTAGGTTTAAATGCCTAGATGGCACCTTGTAGAGCAGATATCCTAGTTTGTGGTTAGATTCGATCTTCACTTGCATTTCGATCATTATAACTGGCTACCCAACTTGGACTAATCTTTAATAAACACGAGTGCCCTGAGAATTTTAAAAGTGAATCATGCCCGTAGTATTTTTTCTGAAATTAGTATAAATATATTTGTTGTATTGACGTGGAGTTACAGTTTGAATTTTTGGTCTTAAAGGTACTGCCAGTAAGAAAAATTGCACATATGTAGAGATAAATTCGAGGAATAAAAACTAATAAATAAAACGTAATAATAAATCTAAATCATATTTTTAAAAAAAAAAAAAAAAAAAGTCTTGTTAAATTAAAATCTAATCGTTCAACTTGCCTAAGTAATAGTTAAAGGTAGGAGAAATGAAACTTGGAAGGGAGAGGGCAGAAATTTAGCTGGTAATGGGGAATCAACAGTCAACTTTTTTTTTAATCATTATATTTGTGTGTGATTACTGTTTTGTCTTGTAAAAAAAAGTTTTGTCCTTTTGAAATTTTCATATATAATCAATTTGTGTAATGTAATTACTAACACTAAGTAAATTCTTTTTTTTTTTAATGTTTTTGTTTTTTGAGAAAGTTTGCTGATATGTAACGATATATAAATATGTTGTTACATTAATTTAAAATAAAAACTTAAAAGTTTGCAAATAAAAGTAAAAAACTAAACGCTAAAATTAAAATGTTTTGTTAAACGTATATACATTCGCACAGATGCCAAACTTTAAAAATATTTTTAAAAAAAAAAAATAAATAAATAAATAAGTATTTGAACTTACTTTTTATAAGAAAAAGTACAAGATTTAAAAATAAAAACAGGCATTAATTAATTTTTGTAATCTGTAAATGGAAATGATTGTTTATAAATTGTTTGAAAAGCAAGCTAGCCTTGGGCTCTTGTATAATTAAAATGATCTGATGAAAGATAGATAAGAAAATAAAGAGAAATTAGCTTGACCAATGGAAGCACTAAGCCTTGGCTCGGACCCTAATGAAAGTGATGGATTAGTGACATTTTGTTGATTGAATCCGTGTGGATAATATAAAAAAGGGAAATACAGTTTTTTCTGACAGTTCCAGCGTTTGAAAAATGTGGTAGGACGCACATACCACACTCTCTATTTAAAAAAAAATGAAAAGACTGTGATACCTTGAACCAGCTATTGCCATCTCCAGAACATTATCTTCCTATGGAGGCATCGCGGGAATTAAAAGCAGAAACCTGAACTCTTCTACCATAAGCTATATGGACATGAACTCTAAATTTAAAAATAATTAAGGACTTTTGTTCAAGCTTATGAACTTCTATCTGACTTTTTTAAGTTTAAAATCAAATTAATAATGTTTAATTTTATATGTTTTCCAATTGATAAAAATCATTTCCATTTTTTTTTCTTATTGTATAAATTATTTATTGTTTAAATTTTAAATGATGAAATTTAGGTTGGGTATAGACGTTGCATAGATTCATTAGCGGTTGATTATGTTGAAGTTTTCACATTTGATTAGAATATATAGGTCAATGATGTTAATGTGGGCATCTTACAATGAATGCCATGGGGCCTTGTGTATTCCCTTTTGCAATTGATGTTATCGATGATTTTGTATTTTGATCGATTGTGTTTAATTTGGATGTTTTTGACCGTGGAATCTGTGCAGCTGATCTATACTCAACATTTTAAAAACAAATTTATAAAAATAATCTGTGCAAATGTATTTAAATGTTAAATTTAAGTCGGGCATGAATGGCTATATAGTTTTGTAAAGCTATATTAAGGGAGGGTAATCTTAGGTTATTCATTTCGTAGTTGAATTGGTTCAATGGATTGGATATATTTGTGTAATTGTAGATGTAGTATGAGATCCACTATAGGCAGGATTATATACATATGTCACACACCTTCCCTTTGCCTATGGATGGGTTTGTAAGATGGCAAAGGACCGCAGTCCATTCCTATGGAGTTTTATGTTTATTGTTCTACTTGCCAACAGATGTGACATTCCTGTTGGTGGAGAGACAATGTCTTCTCTAATTCTACTTACTGATCAGATGTACGTTCCTGACAGTATAGTATTTTGTGTTGTCGTATTTTCATGCTACATTGAATACATAAATGTATCAGATGGATTGGCGCCGGTTTGATTGCGAAATTTGTTGCCTAAGGTTAAATCAGGGAAGAATATTTTCTTTTCAAATGCAGAGCTGTGTAGTCTATTCATACTCGACTCCCTAAATAAATATTAAACTCATGGTTGTAATTTACTTAAATGTAAAACTAAAGATTAATAGAAAAATCTAAAATGTTGAATTTATTCCTCAAAATTTAAATGTTATTTTATATGTGTGTAAATAAATATTTTTATGTGTTAATTTCTGGCAGTGGCTTTTACTCTTTTATATTTAAGATATAAAATTTATATTTTATTATCTCTGCTACTTCACTGAGCTAGTGGCTTGGGCTAACAATCTGAATATTTAAATAAAGTGGAATCTTAACAGCGCGTATCTGCCTACTCTATAATTTTTTTTAGGTTTAAATGCCTAGATGGCACCTTGTAGAGCAGATATCATAGATTGCGGTTAAATTCGATTTTCACTTGCATTTTGATCGTTATAATATATATATATGTATTGGAATATTTTCATCATCTAATACATGTATTGAATCTGACTGTTAGTAATAGCACATCATCCATGTTAGTATATTCACAATGTTTCAAGTGATATCATTTGCCCCTCTTCTGCAGGTATTGTCAGCCTAACCAATACAAGTACTACCATTTGTTTCAAACTTGGACTCTTAGATTTTTGAATATCATAATTTTAAGGTAACACTCTAACCAATGGAGTCATCCTGCCAAAGGCAACCATCAATAGAAATTCCATTATGATGTTCCTCCTGATTTCTCCACATTTTCCTAAGATCAAAGTTGATCAGTGTTTTTCATACATTCTGTATAGTCACACTAGGAAGGCTTGTGGGATTTTTTGCCATTATCATGTGAGAAGCTTCTTTAAATTTTCTTCTTTGTAACATTTCTTCTCTATCCAATATTTTGTATTATTCCAATTTATCTTATGTTCTCTTGCACGTACATGGTCTGCTACCTTAGACTCATCTGGTTTCTCTCTAACTAGACTGACTTAATATAAGTTCTTACACATTCACATGCTATTTTATAGATGAAGTTTTTTTTCTTTTCAGCAATTCAAGTTTAGCCTATGTAGATGTTACAATTCCTCATTGTGTGGTATGGATCTGGAAAGTGTTCTTATGTTATACTGTTGCAGTTTTAATTTCATGTTTTGTCTTTCTGATGTGATTGGATGTATAGGAAGAGTATTTCCTATATGTAGGTTTTTGGTAAACTATAGTTTTGATTCTGCTGTGAGGGAGTCTTGTCACAGAACATATAAGAATGTCAATTTTTGTTCTGATTTTATTGTGAAATTTTATTAAAGAGAATATGTTGTTGATGTGTTTACAGAAAGTTTGTAAGGTGCTTCGCCATGTGGCTATACAACAAATGTATCATCCATATAGAAAAGCCAAACTTTAGGTGAACATAGAGTCACTTTTATGGCTAAGATTTTATGTTTTTCCATGTAAATATTGCTAATTAGGAGAGACAATGGTGAGACCATAGCCAGATTTTATTGGAATAATTCTGTGTTATATTGAAAGTAGGTTGTTTGTATGCAGAATATTAATAGTTCCATTATACCATCAATAAAATGAACTGTTCTAGTTGTAAACTATTATCAGTATTTAAACTTTTCCTTACAATAGTCAATGCTTTTTTCCATGGTACATTCATTAATAAATGTTCCACCTCAAAGTTTACAAAAAAGTCAGTTTATTCAATTTTATGTTCTTGATTAATTCAACAAAGTATCTAGAAGGACTCGATCTTGTATGTCAAAGAACATTAAACATTGGTAAGAAATTTTGCCAAATTTTGTCAAGGTGAATCTCTAGAACTAACAATAGGTATTAATGGAGTATGATCCTTATGGATTTTAGGTAGATTATGAAGATGAGGAAGTTATTTTACTTTTTCTGAATCACTAAACTACCTGTGATGCTTTCTGAGTAATGCTTCTAACTTTGTTTCCACATTTACTATTGGATTTTTGCCACTTTTCTATGTTGGTCTATTGTGATGGGTTCTTTTATTTTCTTGTCATAATCAGTTGTATCTGTTACAACTGTTGCATTGGCTTTGTCAGCAGGGAAAATAATTATAGATTTTTCTCCTCTGAGATATTTAATTGCTTTCCTCTCACAATAGGATATGTTTGACTTCAATTCTTATTGCATATCAAGTGTTCTTTTTATTCTCCAGTGTAATTCTTCAGCTTTCTCTAAAGATAATTTTATGAATGACTTCCTCATTGGCTACTATTATATCTAATAAAGGGATATTAGATAGTGTCTTGTCAAAGTTTAATCCTTTTTTAAAAACAGTAATTTCAGTATGTGTTAGACGTTTAAAACTAAGATTTTTAACCAATGATGTTAGAACATTGCTTGATTCATTATGATTTTTTGTTATGCCCATGTAGATTACCAAGTTTCATCTTTTGATGCTATTTTATTATTCCATGTAATGTAGAATATGATTTTTTACTGCTTGAGAAACTTTCATGTAGTCTTCATCAGTAAGTTTTTTTAATGAATATTCTACATTATTAATGGAATGCATTGTTTGATTCTTAGAAAATCTTTGAACATTTATTCTTTGTGCTAAAAGAGGGTTCACTTGCTCTTAAAGTAATTTTCTCAGCTCTCTGAGAGTGAATTGGAAGTTTTAGTTGCAAACTGTTAGGAATTATTTCTTCAGGTTTATTTTTATGTAAGAAAATTAAATGATTTTCTACTTTGTCCAGCTTTGAACATAATTTTTAATAATATCTTAAGCTTGATATAGTATTTGATCCATACTGAATACTTTGTGTTTCCTGAAAGTTTGTCATGATGGTATTCTAGTTGTATATTTAAATTGGATTATTTTCATCATCTAATATGACTGTGTATTGAATGTCTTTAGAAAATGTTAACTATATTTAAATATTCCAAATACATTCAACTTTTATTAATAGCACGTCAAACAGGTTATTCAATGTTTTGAGAGGTATTATTTGCATATCTTTTTAGGAGTTTCTGGTCTGACCAGTGACAGTACTATTTTGAGATTTAAAACTTGGATGCTTAGATTCTTGAGTATTGAATTTTAAGGTAATGTTCTAATTAAATTAGCCATTCTGTCAAATTTAGCAGTCAGTAGAAGGTTCATATACTTATCTATCATGTTACTTCTGATTTTTCCACTTTTTTCTAAGAGCAAAGTTGATTACTGGTTTCCATACATTATGTATAGTCCCACCTGATTGGTTTAGGGGATTTTTTTCCATTGTCCTGTGAGCTCTTCTTTAAATTTCCTTCTTCATACCTACTATATTCTATATTTTAGTATTTTCCCAATTATTCACTGTCACGTACATGATCTTCCAATTTAGACACATCTGTTTTCTCTTCTGTAGTCATCAGTTTGTATTCTTGCAAGCACTGTTCAATGGGACAACTAGTCTCACTAATATATGTTCTGCCACATTGACATAGTATTTTACAGACACAGTTGTTTCTTTTCAGCATTTCACATTTAGGCATTGCAGATGTTAGATTTCCTCGTAATGTGGTATGGCTCTGGAAAGCTGTCCTGATATTATACTAATTGCAGATTTTTCTTTATTTGTCTGTTATGGGATATAATGGCAGCCACTGAGGAAGTCATTCAAAGGTTTCCTGTAGAAGATGCAGCATAATTATTCTGGAGAATAAAATGACCTTTGACAAGCAACAAGAATTTAAATCAAACATGTACTATGGAGAGAGGAAAACAATTAAATCTATAAAAGTAGATAAATCTGTAATTATTCTCCCTGCTGAAAAAGGCAATGCAACAGATGTAATATATACAACTGACTATGACAGTAAAATACAATAACTCCTTACAGCAGGCCAATATAATCTGATAATGAGTACAGAAACAAAGTTAGAAGAATTACTCAGAAATCATTGCAGTTACTTCATGGATTCAGAAAAAAGCAAAATAACATCATATTTCAGCAACATTTCTCATTTTTATGATCAACCTAAAATTCCTAAGATTATGTTCCATTAAACATATGTTAGTTCTAAAGTTTACCTTGCCAAAGTTTGGCAAGATTACTTCTCAAAGTTCTAAGTCATTGGCATACAAGAACCAGTCCTGTGTCAGGGATTCTAGACACTTTCTAAAATTAATGAAAGAACTAACTTTCTCATAAGCTTTGATATGGAATGTTTATTCACACATGCACTATATGAAAAAGCATTGACTATTGTAAGGGAAAGATTAAATGGTGATAATAATTTGCAAACCAGAACAGCTTTTTCTCTTGATAGCATAATGGAACTATTAACATTCTGCCTAAAAACAACCTACTTTCAATATAACACAGAATTCTTCCAATAAATTCAAGCAATGGCTATGGGCTCACCACCATTGCCCCTGATTAAGAATATTTACATGAAAGAACTTGAGACTTAGCCATATAAACTACACCACAATTACCTAAAGTTGGCTTTCCTATGTGGATGATACATTCATTTTATGACCACATGGTGAAGCATTGTTATACTCTTTTTGGAAACATATCAACAACATATCACCATCAATTAAATTCATAATAGAATCAGAAGAAGAACAAAAATTGGCATTCTCAAATGTCCTTGTAACAAGATTTCATAATGGCAAAATCAAAACTATAGTTTACTGAAAACTTACATATACCAGAAAATATGTAACCTATCACTATGGAACAGTGCAAAAATCAGTGATTTGTAACATGAGAATATCCATATAGAACAAACCTTTATGAAAAATGGTTACCATCAGCTGATACCACAAAAATGTTAAATAGACAAAAAAGAATCATCCAGAAAAAAACAATTTTTGTTATTGTAGTGTACCCAAACATTTCAAAGATAGCAGACCCAGGAAAATTTGCAATCAGTATAATATCTGAATAGCTTTCTATTGATATCCCACTATGAGAAATTCTAACACCTAGAAAGCCTAAACTTGAAATGCTAAAAAGAAAAAAACTGCATCTATGAAATACCATGTGAATGTGGAAGAACATATATTGGTGAGACAACTCATCTCATTGAAAAATGCTTGCAAGGATATAAACTGATGATTATAATAGGGAAAACAGATATGTATAAAGTAGCAGACTATGTGTGTGTGAGTGAACATAAGTTCAATTGGTAAAATACAAGTACATTAGACAGATAAGAAAATGGACAAAGAAGAAAATTTAAAAGAATCTTCTCACATGACAATGGCAAAAACTCCCATGACAAAGCTAGTGAGACTATACATAATGTATGGAAACTACTAATAAACTTTGCTCTTAGGAGAAAGTGGAGAAACCGGGATGAAATATCATAGATAACTATATGAAATTATTACTGACTGTTGCTTTGGCAGGATGCCTCAGTTGGTTATTGCATTACCTTAATATTCAATACCCAATAATATACAGATCCAGGTTTTTATCCCATGATTGTATTGTCACTGGTCATCCAGAAACATCTGAAGAAGAGGAAAGAATAATATCTTTTGAAACATTGTGAATATACTAACCTGTTTGATGTGCTATTACTAACAATTGAATGTATTTGGCATATTTCACTAAAGTTAATTTTTTTAAAGACATTCAACACACATATTAGATGATGGAAATAGTTTAATATAAAAATACAACTAGAACACAATCATCATAAACCTTCAGGAAAACACCAAGTATTTGGTATGGACCCAACACTATATCAAACTTTAGGTACTGTGTAAATTATGTCTGAAGTTGTCCAATGTAGAAAATCATTTAACTTTCTTATGGAAATGGAAATCTGAAAAGATAATATCTAACATTTTGCAACTAAAACCTCCAATTCACTCTCAGAGAGCTGAGAAAATTACTTTGAAAGCAAATGAAGTTCTGTTCAGAGAAAGAATACTTCCTTAAAGGTTTTCTAAGTATTAAATAATGCATTCCATTAATAATATAGAATGATCTCTAAAATATAAACTTGTTGATGAAGACTACATGATAGTTTCTCATATAGTAAGAAAATCATATTTTACAAAAAATAAAAGAATGCCAAAAGAAGAAATTTGCTAACTCACATTGGCATATCAAAAATCATAATGTATCAAACAATGTAATAACATCATCTGTTAAAAATCTCAGTTTGAAACATCAAACAGATTTTTAAATTTCTGTTCTTGAAAAGGATTAAACATTGCCATAACACAATGTAATATCTCTTTATTATATATTATATATATATATATATATATATATATATATATATATATATATATATATATATAATGGCACTCACTAAGGGAGTCAGTCAAAATTGCCTTTAGAAGAAGCACCAGAATTATACTGGAGAATAGAAAGAACACTTGACAAGAAACAAAAATTGAAGTCAAATGTATCCTATGGTGAGATAAAAGCAATTAAATCTTTCAAAGTAGATAAATCTGTAATTATTTTTCCTGCTAACAAAGACAATGCAATAGTTGTTACGGATACAACTGATTATGACAACCAAATAGAAAAACTTCTCACAGCAGGCCAACATAAAAATGTCACATAAAATTTGATACCAAGAATGAAAATGTTACAAGCATTACTCATAAGCCATTACAGATACTACACTGATTCAGAGAAAAGTAAAATATCATATTTCAGCAAAATTCCTCATCTATATACTCTACCTAAAATCTGTAAGAATTATGTTCCAGTAATACTTATTGTTAGTTCTAGAGATTCATCTTGCCAAAATTTAGCAAGATTTCATCTCAAAGTTCTAGGTCCTTTGGCAGACAAGACCCAGTCCTTTGTCAGGTATTCTACACACTTTGTAAAAATAATCAAGAACATAAAAATTGAAAGAACTGATTTACTGGTAAGCTTTGATGGGGAAAGTTTATTCATGAATGTAAATTATGAATAAGCATTGACTATTGTAAGGAAAAGATTAAGTGGTGATAATACTTTACAAACCAGAGCATCTTTTCCTATTGATAGTATAATGGAACTATTAACATTTTGCATGAAAACCATATACTTTTAATATAACATAGAATTCTTTCAACAAACTCAATGATTGGCTACAGACTCAGCATTGTCTCCCCTGATTAGCAATGTTTACATGGAAGTTGAAGTCTTAGCTATAAAAACTACTCTATATCCACCTAAAGTTTGTTTTTGCTATGTGGATGATCCCTTTGTTGTATGGTGACATGGTGAAGCACTATTACAAACTTTCTGGAAACACATCAACAACATTTTCCTTTCAATTAAATTCAGAATAAAATCAGAACAAGAATAAAAATTGACATTCTTATATGTTCTTGAGACAAACTCCCTCATGACAAAATCAAAACTACAGTTTAATGAGAACTTACACATACAAAAAAATACCTAACCTATAAATCTTATCACACCAGAAACACAAAACATGGAGTTATACTATCACTATGAAACACAGCAACCAAGTTTATTCAAAACCCAGTGATTTGAAAAAAAAGAAAATCTATATAGAACAAACTCTTTTGAAAAATGGTTATCCATCAGGCATTATTAAGAAAATGTTAAATAGACAACAAAAAGAACCATCAAAAGAAATCACAATTATAGCTACTGTAGTGTATCCATACATTCCAAAAATATCAGACAAATTAAAGATAATCTGCAATCAGTATAATACAAAAACAGCTTTCCAGATCCACACCACTTTATAAGGAATTATAACATCTACAAAGCCTTAACTCAAAATGCTGAAAAGAAAACCTGCATCTATGAAGTACCACGTAAATGTGGAAGACGTTATATATTTGTGAAAACAGTTATATCTTTGATAACAGCTTGCAATAACTTACTTGTAAGAACTTATTATGTGTCATTGAACATAAGTGCAATTGGGAAAATATAAAAATATTGTGTAGAGAAGAAAACGTATACAGAAGAAAATTTAAAGAAGCTGCTCATATGATAATGGCAAAAAATCCCATAAGCCAACATAATGAGGCCATTAAAAATGTATGGAAACCACTAATCAACTTTGCTCTTAGGAAGAAGTGGAGAAATGAGGAGGAACATCATAGATAAGTATATAACATTTCTACTGATTCTTGCCTTAGCAGGATGGCTTAGTTGGTTAGCCCCTTACCTTAAAATTCAATTCTCAACAATCCACAGCTCCAAGTTCGAATCCCATGCTAATACTCTCACTAGTCAGGCCAAAAACATCTAAAGAATAGGGGAGAATGATATCTCTCTAAACATTGTGAATATATTAACCTTTTAACGTGCTATTACTAACAGTTGAAAGTATTTGAATTATTTGAATAAAGTTATTTTTTTCTAAAGACATTCAATACACATATTAGATGAGGGAATTAGTTGAATATAAAAGTATAAATAGAACATCATATTCACAAACCTTCAGGAAAACACCAAGTATTCTGTATGCATGTGATACTATAACAAACTTTAGATATTATGAAAATTATGTCTAAAGCTGGCCAATGTAAAAAAGCATTCAACTTTCTTGTGTAAATCTAAATCTGAAGGGATAATTCCTAATGGTTTGCAACTAAAACCTCCAATTCACTCTCAGAGAGCTGAGAAAATTACTCAGAGAGCAAGTGAAGCTCTGTTAAACGAAAGAATAAATTCTCAAAGGTTTTCAATGTACCAACCAATTCATTCCATTAATAATGTAGAATGATCTATAAAAAATAAACTTGATGATGAAGATTATCTGAGAGTTTTTCAAGTAGAAAGAAAATCATATTCTACATTACATGGAAAAATAAAATAATGCCAAAACAAGGAACTTGCCAACTTCTATCAGTTAAAAATCTTAGTTGTTAACATCTAATAGATATTTAAATTTCGTTCTTGAAAAAGGATTAAACATTATCATAATACCATCTAATACTTCTTTATTAGCCACTGAGGAAGTCACTCAAACATTGCCTTTAGAAGAAGCAGCAGAATTACGCTGGAGAATAAAAAGAACACTTGACAAGCAATAAAAATTTGTCAAATGTCTCCTACAGTGAGAGGAAAGCAGTTAAATCTCTCAAAGTAGATAAATCTATAATTTATTTTCTTTGCTGACAAAGGCAATGCAACAGTTGTAATGGATACAACTGATTATGACAACAAAATACAAGGACTCCTCATAGCAGGGCAATATAAAAAAGTAGCAAAAAACAATACTAAGGAAACAAAGTTATAAGTATTACTCAGAAAGTATCACAGGTATTGCACTGATTCAGAAAAAAGTAACATCATATTTCAGAAAAATTCCTCATCTTTATGGGCTACCTAAAATCCATAAAAATCATTTCCATTATGACCCATTGTTAGTTTTAGAGATTCACCTCACAAAATTTGGCAAGATTTCTTAAAATTTTTTAACTCCAACCCTAAACCTAGCCCTAATCGTAGTTGACTTTTTGTTAGTCTGCTCTTAGAGCAGTTACATTTACCTGTACAATGAGATTTATTTACACTTGTTTGAATTCATAATTTTGCTTTTTTAGTCAAGTTACTATCATTAGTTTGTATATAAACATATTAGTCCATATATAAAGATGGATTTTCACTTTTATTGTTTAATGGATATTTTCTTAACAACAGCTAGAGAGTGTTTGTAGTAGAAACCCTTCTGAATTTGAAGTTGATCCAAGTGTGCAAGTTTTATATATGATGTACCACAAAAATTAAAACATTAAACTATTAAAACAAATATTAAGCATCACATGATCACCATCTCATACTAGCACATAAATGTTTATAAACAGGGTGGCACTACTGTATGGAGAGAGTTTTGCCTTGTTTAAAATAAATACTGTTAGTTATTTAAAAATAAGTAGAAAGGAAACTGTTACCTATAAGAGTTCTCTGTAGCATCCAGAATCGTATCTCATACTCATTTAAAATGCATTGAGTATATATATAAAAATGGAAAACCACATGTGAGGTGGAAATATGTGTTCTACTTTGTGATGATGACTGCAGACAGTGTGACATCTCCTTTGATAAAGTTGTAATAATCCTCAACCTTATAATAATTTTGATTATATTCATACAAATCATGCATGAACTGAAAGTCTCTAATCTTCTCAGAAGATGAGTTTCTGATTGATTGGATGTAGCCACGTTTTAAGGGGGGAAATCTTACTAGTGTTCAAGCTAATTGCTTAGAAAAAAAGAACATATATTTTAATGTCAACTTTAGAATAATAGTGTGAATATTATATCATAATTGCATCACATGCTTTCTTCATACATCATTCAAAAATGAAATTTTAATACATATAACTCTCTTACATAAATGCAACCTCCAGACTTACCTGCCTATATTTAACTTTATGCACAAACACAAACCTGATTTATACCTGCTGTTATTATCTAAACAATGTGCACATCCTTAATGAGATTGGATAATGCAACAGACTGTTCATTCCAAATATAATTTTGAGAGATGTGTTCACTGTTTAGATTAGCTAACCTGTGAAAGTGTATATTACATATAGGTATATATTGCAAATTAAATGCATGTGTCATGGAAATAGGTGTTTATCATCAAACCATATTTTTGCAAATAAATATTTCTCTATTAATATTAAAATTTCTAATCAATTGTAGAGAGGAAGTAGAAATTTTAATTTATATATAAATTTATATTGGTAAAACAATAGTGATGGAATCTATAAATCATGTAATGATAATAGACTAATTAAAGAATCATAAAGAAAATTTTTCAAAAATCACATGGTGGTGTATTGAAATCTTTATCACAGAGGGAGACGAGTTTACTAAAATTGTGTTTCCTTACTATTTTTAAGATCATAGTTACGTCTACAAATAAAATTTTCCTTTTTATTTTGTGATGTTATGTCCATTTAATTTTGTATTAAAGTTAAATGAGATAATACAAGGCTGGGGTATGTGTGATTCATCTTTGGGATTACTATATGTGTTAATGCTGTGTAGAAAGTTGAATAGTGTTAGAGATGGGCAGATTAATCCTGAGCAAAATACCATCCTGAGCAAAATACCAAACGAGAATAATAAAATAACTACTTTGAAAATCAGATATCTCGTTTTATGCATTTATAAATTATTTCTTAATTTATTTGTGAATATATATATATATATATATATATATATATATATATATATATATATATATTGTGATTTATTCTATAAATATAAATGAAAGGTCATAGATGAAAGTGGCTACAATAGTAAAAACATTCCATTGTAACACACATATGCATATATATATATATATATATATATATATATATATATATATATATATATATATATATATATAAACATTACAAGTATAAAGCTAAACTAGTCAATATAAAATCAAAACTACCCCAAATCCAAAATTAAACCAGACCAGCATAAAAATAATATTAAAACACAACCTAAGGTTTCACTGCTACAAGCAGACTTCTCAAGTGTAAAGAACTACAAAAACTACACAATATATATAATATTAAAAACTACCCACAAATCCATTCACTTCCCATCCACCCTTAATATTAAAAGAACTCTTAAATAAGTTAATTGCTTCAGAATAATAAATTTTCAATAATGAAGACTCTTTAATTCTTCTTTTGATTTCATTTCTCTCAAAAAAAAACAACCTTAGCTTCATCAAAATCAATAGTGTGGCCTGTATCTTTTTCATGGAAATACAAAGCAGAACTAAGATATCTATTTTTAACTCTACTTTTATGAACCTTTATTCTTTCATTTAAACTTAAACTACTCTGACCTATGTAAATCTTCTTACAAAATAAACAAGGAATAAAATATACTACACCAGAAATAGTCTTTCTATCAAAAACTTCTTTTGTATTATTTAATAAATTATTCAATGTAACACCCCTTTTTCAAGCAATTTTCTTATTTCCAAACAATTTACTATTTCTACACACAATTTTATAAGAAGACAATTTAAATGGCAAAGAAATAAAATCATATTTTTCTTTAACCTTTACATCCTTACAAAAATTACTATTAAATAAAATACTCTGATAAATTTGTTAAAAGTATTTTATTTAATAGTAATTTTTGTAAGGATGTAAAGGTTAAAGAAAATTATGATTTTATTTTTTTGCCATTTAAATTGTCTTCTTATAAAATTGTGTGTAGAAATAGTAAATTGTTTGGAAATAAAAAAATTGTTTGGAAAAGGGGTGTTACATTGAATAATTTATTAAATAATACAAAAGAAGTTTTTGATAGAAAGATTATTCCTGATGTAGTATATTTTATTCCTTGTTTATTTTGTAAGAAGGTTTACATAGGTCAGAGTAGTTTGAGTTTAAATGAAAGAATAAAGGCTCATAAAAGTAGAGTTAAAAATAGATATCTTAGTTCTGCTTTGTATGTCCATGAAAAAGATACAGGCCACACTATTGATTTTGATGAAGCTAAGGTTGTTTTCTTTGAGAAAAATGAAATTAAAAGAAGAGGTAAAGAGTCTTTATTATTGAAAATTTATTATTCTGAAGCAATTAACTTTAGATTATAACCTAAAGGCAGTTGACTTAATCAATATTACCATCAGTGATAAACCTCTTACACTGATCCCATATCATCCAGATGAGTAGATCTCACAATCAATTACGTGACTTAAACCAGAATTGGACAAACTATTACCCACCATGACAATAATATAGTTATAATTCTAATTTAGAGGCTATGGTATACCATTATTTTTTATGCTTTTCTTTAAGCCATTACAATATATGTATATATGCACATACTTGCAAGCTATAAAAAAAATTCACAAATTCATTCCGCTCTGTAAATTGTAATATAAAAATTTGTATCTATCTTTCTGTTAAAACCTTTAAATATCAATTTCATTGCACAATAATGTAAAGATAATAAATGAAGTAGTGAGACAACAAGAAAATTGAATACAATTTGTAATTATATGTTAACCTATTTTCATCTTCTAGTCAAATTATTAATTGTTTTAGAAAATTTCAGACTTTATATCTTCTATTTACATTCAGCTGTTAATAATAAACTCAACTTAGTATGGCATACTAGTTTTAATTTTAACATAATTTTTATTACAAGAATATCTAAGAATATACTTATAGTTATATATATTTTAAGGTAATAGTATGTACACTGAACCGTATCGTTTGAAACGGGAGTAGTATTTCGTTACTTAATAGTAGAATACATCTCCCTCAGGCGGTTTGTTACGGCTCAAACAACACCTATTGTAGTGTCAGCCATAAGTTAAAACCGCTAAAATGTTATATTGATGTACGTTATGTGAAAAACAACACCATCAAGCAGCGGGGTTCAATATACATATTATTACCTATTTTAAAATGCATAAAAACTGACTTCTTAAAAAAGCAATTAAAAATTCAACTAGATGATTGAAATAAGTTTGCTTATAACTTGAAGTACATTTCTATCATCGCAAAGCTTTTAACAATCGTTGAAGCAAAGTAAATAATAAATGAGTAGATAATGATAATAGGAACTAGTATTAAACATTTTTATAACCATTTTATTTAAATGAGTCGTTTCCATTAACTAAACTAGAGTTGTCTGTTCCCAAACCTTCTATAGAAAGATTAGGAATTATTCTATTTGGACAAAAACATTTTTGTAAAATTAAACGATAATCTCTGCAGAAAATATAATAAATAAAACATGACAATGAATAATTAGAAATTTCCAAAATATTAGCAGTTTCATTAGCAAGTCTGAAGGCTAAAGAATAAGTGTCAACGTAAAATGGTATGATGAGCAAAACGGCTGATGGTGTTGCAAGAAAAAAATACATCATAGCTACTCCTACAAGAACTATGACAAGTCTTCGTTGTTGTCTCAAATTTTTATTGTCATCCTTGTTAAGACGTCTTTTACGTTGCTTCATTATTTGCCTAAAACCAATAACAGTTTTAACATTTAAGAGTACAATAATTATGATTGGAAAAATTCTTGCAATTACTTCTCGAACAATGGTGTAATACTCAAAACTCATAGATGCAAATTTTTTATTTAATATAGGTTTATAGAGAGTAGTATTTTCTATTTTAACAATATGAAACTGAAAACAAATTGGCAAATATAAAATTAAAGCAAATGTCCAAATACTTGTTATAAATATTCCAGTAACTTTCATACTTTGTATTCCCAATCTCTGAGCCCTTATAGGATGGCAAACAGCCAGATAACGTTCAACTGTTAATGCTACTGTGGTTAGATTACAACATGTAATGAAACAGTTAGCAAAAGGTATTATAAAACGTCTTTCTAAAACTTCAACAGTATAAATCCCATTTAAAACATCTAATCCTACATATTTTGGTGCTCTAAGAAAACAGAGAAACATTACAAGAAAATCCGATAATGATAAGGCTCGTAAATAAACATAAGTAATGGCCTTTCTACTTAGCCGATGAAATATAAGAATGTTAATACAATTTCCAATTAATCCTAATATTGATAAAGATAAAATAAATACATAGGAAATAAACCGAATATCAAATTCAAATTGCTGACGATATGATGTACTATTAATTGGATAGGACAAATAGAAATGAGATACATTATTCATTGAAATTCTGCTGAATAAAAAATTTTAAAAGCAATGAGTTTGATAAATTATTTTATCACTGGAAGATCTTTTGATGTTGAAAACTTTTCTCAGTTTTCTTGCTTCAAAATGATTCTTGTTTTCTAAAAAAAAAAAATGGTTTCGTTTTAACTATATATATATATATATATATACAAGAACACATTATAAACCATGCACACTTACTGAATGGTTAGTTATTTATAGTTAATATATTAATGTCATCATGCATATATAGATACATATGATTACTAAAATGATTTGAATAATTATATACATTTCATAATTTTATTAACATTATTATTGATTTGCTCTAACCGTTAATTTTGAAAAAGTTTAATTGAATGTTCTTGACTCCCAACAGAATCATAATTTTAAAAGACTCACTTTTTCATTAGCTGGGGCATTGTCAGATTATGCTTTATTAATCTTTAATATATATATATATAAAATTGTACAACCACTTTATAATCCGTGTTTAAACCCATGCATGATTACAAATAATTAATAAAATCATTTCAGCAATCCAATATAAATAATGTATAAACTTATAAATGACCGATTTTGGCAAGAACTTATGGTTTAGAATGACCTTTTAATAAATATATAAACGACTTAAATGATTACTAGCTGTTTATATTTTTAATAATTCCTAGCAACCATTTGAATTAAATTTCTAGTTTTTTATTTTAATAAATTTATCTTTATTTTTCTTTATTATAGTTCAAACAATTTCTAATTATTTTTACAAATAGAAGTTTATAAATAAAAATTATTCTTAAGGGCATTATTTTGAGGTACAGTATACTGTCCTGATAATCCTTCCACTTCAAGTTGTTTTTATATATAATCTTTGTTATTTTTGTAATATAAACACTCATTTGATAGTAGAAAATGAAATAAATATAATATTGATGTATCAATTCAAAAAGAAAATCTGAAGAAGTCAATACTTTCCAATACATAATAAAGTTAAGATAATTTAGACCAGCTTCGAGATGCTTGACAGTTTTTGGATTTTTGTTCTCCAGTTTCAGGAGCATTTATAAGAATAGTTCAGGAAGATTTTTGAAATCACATAAAAAGTTGTTTATGCATAATTTATTAAAGATTCATGATTATTTACACATCATTACACTTACATATAAATGTGTGTGCTTTGTTTTTTAAAAACAGAAGTAAAAATTCTAGCATAATGATAACAAAGAAAAATATGGTCAATATGATCATCATATTTTGTGGAAATGATTGCTAACTGATATGGTGATAGGATTATTTTGAGATATTCTAACAATTATAAATATAATTTTAAATTTTAAAGCAGATTTTTATAGAATTATTAGAGATTTTTATCTAATTGATATTGTTTTAAAAATAAATTAGCCAATAAAGATTTTGCTGATATTCTGCAGTCACTTGCTGGGCAGCTTTTCTGTCCACTGTCAAATGATAAAAAAGTCCATTATTCTCATTATGTACACTGCTTATTATTTTTTTTTAATATTTGCAAAATACAAATATGATTTTTTAGAATGTTTTTCATTTGTTAACTTATATTTTTAACAAATGAAGTCCATTTATTGAAATTTAATAGAAAATAAAGGTTTAATAATAAAATCAAATGTTGAACATTGACAAAAATTGCCACTAACAATGTTTACAATCAACTTGCTAGACAGTTAAAAAATAATATTTCAACTTTAGCAATATAGAAAAAAGTGATAAACTAAAATATATAATCAGAATATTAGAATTTTATTATATTATTATTGCTACAATTACCAATAACAATATTTGCATACAAAATATTTGCTTTGCTTCAATTTCTAAAATCCAAACAAATTGTTAAGACACCATAAAGGTTAAAACTCTGTGTCCAAACTTAAAATTTTATTTATAATTATTAATAAAATGACAAAAATATATCCTGCACTGATTATCAGGCATTCAGCCTTTTACAATATTTTTCTGTTTTACATTTATCAAGGTGACTTTTTTTTAAAGCAAACTGTTCAAATACAATATGAGTTTAATCATAAATAATCATGTAAAAGAATAAATATTTTACAAATATTTTATAATAAAAATAATAAATATATAAACAAATTATACAAAGTATATGTTTTTATTTTTAAAATGCAAATAAAAAAATAAGAACATACAAAAGCTTTTGATAGTACTTTTGGGTTTACAAACTAAATACTAACAAACAGTTGCACTAACAGCTTTTTGTATTAGGTTACTCTTTATAATACTGCCATCTTGAGATTTATTTTTAAATTAATAAAACAAAATTTTTGCAATTACAATTTTTGCTATCAAGTAAACAGGAAATCACCAAATCAATGCTAAAAAGTATCATCAATATTGCTGTAAAAGCATTAAAAAAATAACCATAAAATAAACTTAGAGCTAGATTCCCAAAGTATGCTTATGCAAAATATTAAACAGAGATATACTAAGTTAATGAAATACATATACTAGTGTTATCCATACTCATTTCATTTACTATGCTTATGTTTAATGCAAATAAAACATTTTAAATAACTTTTTGGGATGTAGAAGCTAATTTAATCCTCCACAATGAAATTTGTCATATCATCATCATCATCAACCATTATCAATCCACTGAAAGATGAAGGACTCTCCAGGTTCAATCCAGCTTCTCCTATCTTTAGCTTCTCTTTTTTACATCACCCCTGCCCACTTTCTTATTTCATCCATCCATTTTACATGTGGTCTCTTTCTCCGTCTTTTATAATATCTTAGAATCCAGTTTAAGATTTCAATTGTCCATCTATTATCATCTTTTCTAGCAATATGTCCATCCTGACTCCACTTCAATCTTTTAGTTTTTTCAATGAGATCAGTGTGTTCTCTTACCCATATATTGTGTCTTCGATCTCTTTTTGTTACTCCCAACATGCATCTCTTCATACTTCTTTGAGTGGTCTGGAGTCATATAATTTGTCATATAAGATAAAATAGATGGTGAAAATATGACCAGTTTTAATTTGTTATTTTTAATTAATAAATAATTTTTTAGAACTAATAAGCATAGCTAGAACAAGGTAAAAAGAGCTACAAATACAAGGTTATTTTAATATATATATATACTTAAGACTATATATATATATATATATATATATATAGTCTTAAGTTTGAGTGGATTTTGTAGCAAAATTAAATTATTTTCTATCATAATTACTTAATTAAGATTTTTTTTAATATTTCAAAAATAATAGAAGTTTTAAAATTCTAGGATTTTAATATTATATACTGTGTACTGAAAAAAAACCCACTTATACTAAAACTTCCCTGAGCAATGAGTGAAAAATTTTTATAGTGTCACTATATGGAGTTTTATAATTCTCACAATTACTGGTAATTGCAAAAATAAAGTTTATATTGTAAGAGCACTAATTGTCACTAACCTAGAACTATCTACTATAAGCTGGATTAATCAATGACTATGGATGGTTTATTTTATAAAATCGCCATCTTAAGACTGGCAATTTTCTAGCTTTTTTCTTTGTTAATCACAACTAGTCAAAGGGGTGAAACTAATGTACTTATGTACCAAGTGGTCATATTTTATTCTTCTATATTATTAAAGCTAATGAACTGAAATATAAAAAATAAGAATTCAAACTCATAATAACTCAGTTGCATAACTATATTAGATGTGACAAGAGGTCAGTTTGTATATATTTTAGACTTAATTTCTCTAACAACTAGTGGCCCCTTCTACTCATTAGCTAATAAGATGAAAATACTTGCTCTTACAAGCATATGTGTAATCATAAGAGAAGTCATGTGATATTATTGTTACCGTACCTTATATTCATTAATAAAAATATCACCCACTATTCCATATATATAACTTTTAATAATACAGTACTCCTTTATTTGAAATTTTATAATTAATATATATTTAATAACTACTACTTATTTGATATATTATAAATGTTTTTTTATATATTTTATACTTTACTTATGGGGACCTGAATAAAGATCGTTATCTGAAACCTAATAGCCTAGTTAAATTCTATTTATCATTGAAAATATTTTATAATATACAAAAAATAAGAATCATCGGCTCTCTGTGCATACCAATAAGAATAGAATTATAATGGTGTTCTACATCTTTTATCTATTTTTTCTTATATAATTCTGTTTATTTTATAATTTTCCACAACATATAATTTTTTAACTGTACCAACCTAATTTTTCATTTCTCATATGTATGCGCTTGCATATTCTCTACACATTTATCTCATTTTTGTACAAATATGTTGAAATTAAAATCTCTATTAAGTTTTCATATTTCAATATTTTTAATAACACACAACATTTATTGATACTTCCACATAATCCAATAAAGCATTATTTTTATTTAAATATTTGCATTCATATATTTTAGCCTTCTAAAAAAATATATTAATTTGGTTTTAAGTTTATATCATTTTCCTTTAAAAAGTACTACTTGTTTCCTATAAATTACCACCTAGGTCAAATCTACCTATTTTTTAATTCTTTCTATATATGTCTGATTACCCTAATTAATATAATGTTCATTTCAAATACTAAATCAAATACAATCATTCCATATGAATTATTTTACATATACGGTATAATTATATTTTGACTCAATTCTAATTTTTAAATATCGATACCCCCCCCCCCTTAACCGAGTGTCTAGATATATAACACTTCCACTTTATCAAAATATATTTCTTTTTGCATTCTTTACTTTTATCCTTTCATTAATTACTAATGTTTTAATATTCATGTTTCTTCCTATCTCTGCACATTTAAATAACAGTTTCATATTTTTTTTCATTATTTGCAAAAAAGAAAAATACTGCACATAAAAAGTTTTGTCCTTTTTTACCATGATGTTATCAGGTAATTATTAATTATGCCTATAGTACCATTTGTAAACATATATTATTTGTTTTAATAAAGTTATTTTAGAAATAAAAAGAAATAAACAATGATATCATCTTTTTTTGTAATTCCCGTTATGGTAATCTTTACTTTTATTTCCGGTATTTCTATTTCAACTTTCCGTCTATTAAAATAAATAATGAAGTAGGATAATGAACACTTCTGTTTCAAATCCTCTTCCCATTTATCTTCCATTCTACATTTCTTCTATTGTTTTTATGCAAATTATCCTTCTTAATACCAGAATCATTTTTAACATTTCCTAAGTCTATTTCCTTATTTTCAAGATTCCTTCACAATCTATTTTTATCAAATCTATCAAAAGATTTCTTATATATAAAAATGCAATAAGTAATGGTTCATTTTCACTGTAAAACATTTCAATCAACCGAGTTCCACGGAATAAATTATTCTCTATCTTCTCCCTGACTAAATCCATTCTTAATCTCTCCGTCATACATATTTCTTCATTCAAACTAATTGTATTATATTAAAATATTTGTTATTGCTATTTATGTGTACCTATTTAAGAGTCAGAATTATTTCTCTTTCTATAATATAATAATATAATTCTTACACCCTTGTATTTATTTTGAATTTTATTAGCATCTATTATTTATTGAAAACTGTTTTTTAAACCAACTCTTGTTTATCTTTTCACATCTGCTAATAATTTTAACTGCCTTATTCCTAATACTCCTGATGTTCTATTTTAATTTGTCTATTTTCTATTTAACATTGAATTTATCATTTTATTTATCTTTTCATGAATATAACTTTCTAAGAAATAATATTCATTTATCAACTATCCGTCAAACAAAGTTATTATGACATACACATTAAATACTTGTGTTTCCACTTACTAATACATAAAGAAAATCTATTTTTTAAATTGAAAGTGATTTTGTACTCGTTTGTAATCATATTGACACTCTCCTAAATTTCATATTCATATATCGATACAAGTGCAAGTATACATACTAACACTAAACAATTTTAACGGAATAATAAATGTGTGTGAGAACATTCGTATAATAAAGTGATTAAAGCACCTTTGATGTATTTGAAACAAATCAGAATTTTTAGGTTAAAGAGCTTATGACTTGGTAATAAGTTAGCCAGGTAGCATGGTAAAGCTAAACTCACGCGCGCACGCACATATATATATATATATAAACAAGACTATAGAAACAAGTTTAATATATACTCAAAGAAGCCCCTATGACTACTCTTTGAAACCTTAAAGGAATTGAACAGGGTAAATTTCTAATGTCAATTCAATATGTTTAATGTTGTAGTTGTTATTATTATATGATTATTTATTTAGTATACAAACATGGATGACTGCTCACTAATATGTGTCGGTCAGCACGGAAACATATTGAAATTTTTCTCAGCTCAGCAGCCTGCCAGTTCTTAACAGAAATGTCAGTTGAAGGTTTATGAAAGCAGGATGAATTTGCCACTGAATAAACCTTTTTTTAAACAGATAACTTGCAACCATTACACTAAATTATAGCCCTTATTTCCTGTTGGCTGTGAAGTTTCCATCTAAGACAATGGTTGGCAGCTAAAGCAGAGGGTTCTAAGAATTCTCTGAATAAAGACCCAGCCTGACATTTCCTGGCCATTATTTATTTAGATCCTTTCCATTGCAGATTACTTTTAAGTAAAGAAAGATTGCCTGAATTTGAAGAACTGTTTAATATTATGTGACTCGTTGTTGGACTTTATAAAATTAGAAAAAAAGATGAAAAGACAATTGACTTAAAATATGTTTACTTTACAACAAAACCACAAATTTATTATAAATAATTAAAAAAGGAGAAAATAATATTGTGAAGACTGATAGAGTCTCAAAAAGAATGACATAATTAGTTATTCAACTTACTGGAAGATACAAATTGTATGCAATTTAAGTTTATATTCTAACAAATAATCATTGTGATATAGACGTAGAGAATGTTATAAGGATCAGACCAAACAACATTTTAAAATTTTCATTGGAGAGTCTAATTCATAAATTTATAAACGACTAATAAATTAAATGATTTTTAGTTGAAGCAGAAATGAGAAAGAATGACGGATTTGCTTAGCTAGCAGAAAAAGACAAATTGTAAGTTGTGATTTTTTTATTAAACCTGCTAAACTAAAATGGACATGGAAACATCCAAAAAGGATCCAGCAGAATTGTATTATACTTTGATTATCAGAAAATATGAAATTTACAATTGTGCTGTTTTTAGTAGATTCAACATAAATGTAATTTTCGATTAGTGATATTTAAGATACTCACAGCTGATATTCTTAACCTTTAGAAACTTTCCATTGAATTCAAATTAGCACTTATAAATTGTTAAAAATATTAACAGATTTTGAAGATGGTGCAGATTTGAATAAAATTAATATGAAGATATCTAATACTCTATTAAAAATAAAAAAGTTGGTACAAAAATGTACCTATTGACCAGTAACCTTTCTACTGAGATCAGACAATCAATGTATAAAGAAAAAATATTAAAATATGTAAAAATGAGCCATTAAAAAACAATGAATATCTAACATTTTGTAAAATTATAGAAAAAAAGAGTTAATAACAATATGAGAAAATATAATTGTGAATTACCAAGGAAGAAAATATATTTCAGTAATAAGAAGAAATGATATAACAAGGGAGATGTCATAAAATGTGTAAAAGAGTTTTAAAAATAATTATATAGCTATAAAGAACAAGAGAACAAAGTTTCTCTTAAGATTACTATGTCTTCTAAATTTTCCAGCATTTTAAATAAAGACGTGAAATGTGCAATGTAATTTAGAAGGAAGGGAAAAATTCAGATAAGGGATAGAATTATAATCGATATCTTAAAAGAAGCAGGTGAAGAAATAGAACATATTATTGGCGAAATTGTATATCAAATCGCTAAATGATAAAGATGTACCATAAGATTGGAGAAATGCATTCATAATATTGATATTTTTTTTAAAAACAGGATAAAAGAAGAGATCAAAAATTACAAACTATCTGTCTTTTATCAGTTTTATACAAAATTTTTATCAGATAATTACAACTCGTCTATAATAAACTTTGGGTTTTAACCAGCCAAAAGAACAAACTAGAATTAAAAGTGGTTTTAGTAAAGTGGATCATATCCAAGTACTGTGAAATGTTATAGAGAAGCCAATGATGATAAGTTGCCATTATTCTTTGGAATTATAGACTAAAAAGGATATCTGATTCCATAAGTATTTTTACAGTGAAAAAAGTAATGGATCATCAAAATATAGGCCCAGCATATTGTTATATTTTGAATAACATTTATCAAAGTTCAACAGCCTAAGTTATAATAAATAATGATTTTAAGATTAACATTAATAAAGATGCATTATAAGGTGATTCCATATCAACAATTCTTTTTATCCAATTTACAAGACATCTTGTATTAATTAAATTAAGATTCCATGAAAAAAAATTAAATTCAGGTAGTAAATCATTTGGTGATTGTTTTTGCAAAATATGCTTCAGAACTACAAATAATATGTTTAATGTTTTTAGATGTAGGAAAGTAGAACTAAAGATAACTCTTAAGAAGTCTCAATTAATGTTCAAATCATTTTCCCCAAAGAAAAAAATAAATATTGATAATAATGAATTAAAATGAACATAACATCTAATTTGATTATCAATAAAGATGGAAACATAATGGATGAAATAATTAAACTTAAATGGAGTGCTTTTGTTTAAAAATAACCATATTACAAAAACATGGCCATGTGTTTAAAACGAAAAGCTTTTAATAAATAAGTTTAATCACTTCTTACATTTGATAACTGAACAGAGAAGCAATCAGAAATTTCAGATCTCATCGAAGTATGCAGAAATATTAGAATTAACAAGGAGTTCAAGATTACAATCGGTACTATATTGACTTCACTGGAAAAATTAAGACACTGTAAGTGACTCTAAGTTGAATATATTGCTAGAAAAACTAATAATAGGTAGCTAATTGACAGTAATGTTGTAAAAGATGTAGAAAGAAACCACATGTTATATGAGTGGAAAAAATAGGGAAGTTTTTCAGAGAGATGTGGAAAAAAACCTACATATCAAGGCAATTGGATTAAAGTTGGAAAGACCTTCATCCATCAATGGATCAATAACGGTTCAAAATTATAACGATGATCATGATATATAACTGTGAAATTAGCATAGTTTGGCACTAAATGGTATAAATCATTCTCTCTCAGGCTATAAATGAATGATACTCTATTTAATCAAAATCAATGACAAATGAACCATATGTTTTTTATGTTTTGATGTTTATTATTAGCTAATTATTACTGTTTTATATTCATCTGAATAAAACATTAATTACATTCTGAATTTCTACCAGAAGTAAACTTACTGCGACAAAACATGAACTGAGTCAAATCACTATGACAAATGTATAACTGTATAGATATATTCTCACTTAATAGCATTGAGTTAATTTTCGGCAGATTTTTCGCCAGAATTATAATGCAAAAATAATTAACTAACTGTCCCGGAACTAGGATGAATATATAATTTATAAAATATTTAAATTATTGGAGCTAGAAATGTAAATTAAATGTCAAAGGTGCCATTTTTTTGACAAAGGGAGTCAAGACTCCTTCCTGGCTTGACTGAGCTCAAGTTTTTTCGGAGAACAGGTATTTCAGAAGTAAGCTCATAAACATCAAAAATCAAATACACTGTACTTAAAAAATGTTTTTTTCTATTCTTTATATTTATTAAACATACAAAACATTATTTATTTATAATCTGAACAGGGAATGTTTCCTCTATTTTTCTTTATAACCGACACACACTTCCCTTAAGAACACTCACACGCGCGTGCACACTCGCACACACCATTTATATATATATAAGAATATTGGTTCATGATGTAATAGTTAGCATGTTTCAGCTGTCATGAACTGATTTTTTTTTTCAGGAAAACCGTCTTACTAAAATACTGATCCAGGAATCAAATTATCCCACTATACAAATTGTATTTTTCAAGCTCCTACATTTATTTGACAATTGCTGTAGAGTTTGAATGATTATGGTGTCCTGTGTAATTTAGAGTAGTGGTAGAGTCACTAATTCCAGCGTCATGGTTTGAACAGCACAATTTTAACGCTTCCAGAGATCGAATATCATGTAAATTTTCATAGAAACTCCTTAATAAAAATTCATTTGATTATTTAATGACTACTAATTTAAAACAAAAACTGAAAACATAATCTTAAAACCATTTTGTCTAAATTGATTAGAACATAATTAAAATTGGCAGTTTTTGTATTAAAAGCAGAAAAGCGCAAAGTATTAAATAATTATACTTAGACATCAACGACAGTGAAACTTTGTCAGCAGTCAAAATAGCCATCTTGTATATGAATTTACATATAAATAATTATTTTTGCATGCCTGTATGTGTACGTATGTATACATACGTGTGAATATTTGCATATATCTGTATATATGTGTCGCGTGTCTAGCTGTATGTTGTATACAAAGAGGTACTTCCATAAATACATGCGTGTATACGTCTATGTGCGTTGTATGTAGGCATGTCTGTACATATTTTAGATGCGTTACATTCTTTGCTTGACAGTATACTAAAGTAAGTAAGCAATAGAATTAGTATATCAAATGATAATAGTTAAACATCAATATTGGCAGTTTTCCATTGCCTGATAATCCTTTAGAAATTTTTACTAATATTTCAAATAAAATTGAGTTACAATGAAATCTCTATCTTTAAAAGACTAAACTTATCATAAGATAACAGTTGTAAATACAAATTTTCTAAATACAAACTTTTTATAATATACATATGTAAGAATTACTTACAATAATAGAGCATTGAAGTACGGTTATGCAATATTCGCAACTAACCTTGGTATTAATGTACATTGAAAAAGAGACGCTCTTATCATGTAGCATTATGTATATCACTTTAACTAAATGTTGGCTTATTAAATTACATTATAATTAATATTTAATATCTAAAACTGATAAATATTTAATTAAATTAGCAACATTTTAAATACAGTTTTATATTTATAAATCAATGTTTACTTTAAAATAAATACCTGGGAAAAGATTATTTCACGTAAATGTTTACTCACGTTATGTAAGATGTTCTTTATTGAGTTTAGTTTAATAATTGAGATAGAAGACAAGATTTTTAAAAGCATAAAATAAAGACACAGATAAAAAGTTTTGTTTTTTTTTTTTAATCTGTGTACATTTAAAAATTCACAATAAAATGTCATTTCCTGTAGAATTCCCATCAAATGTTAACATGTAAACATAATAATTTATGCCTCGGATATTTTAACAAAAATATTTCTTATGAATGCGTCTTTTTTAGTCAGAAAAATGACAGTTAAAAACTTTATAAATTATAAATAATATATTACTCAATAGAAATAATTTTTGGTTTATTATTATTTTAAACGATTTTACGTTTTATAAATATATTTTAACTACATATATAGATAGAGAGAAATGAAAGATATGTACTTATATAGATGTATCATCCTAGCTGTATTTAAAAGTGCTTGTTTATTTTCTAAATACAAGTACAGTATATATATACTTAACCTAGATATAATTAGACGGAATTTGAATCCACACTTTCAACTTCCCTTCAGTCATCCAGACTTATGGTCAACATGTTTATGACAACAAAATTGGCAACAATGACTTTGAACATTCAATCATCAGATTATCAATTATATGGATGGCTGAAGAATTGGAGAGTGGAGAAGATTGATGCATGTCCATTAAAGTTTGAAGATTTGCTATCTTAATGCAAATCGAGCACTGATTATATATATATGTGTGTGTGTGAAATAATGATCCAGATCAACAGATGAGTGCTGATTCGGCAAGAAATACTTCTATTAGAGATTTTTTATATGCTTGTGTATTGGTAGTATAAGATAGAGTGGATGACTGAAGACAGCTTAAAAGACTGGGTTCAGATTCCCTCTAATGAAATGCTTGTTTAGCATTTATTGATACTATCAAGTGAAATATATTTGGTTTAAATTCTGAAAGGGCTTAATTCGAAAGCAAAAATAGTAAGAAATTGAAACATATCACAAAGAAACAAAACGTCAAATTTTTGAAGAGCTAGAATATAATACAGGTATACAACACCATACTTTAAGAGTCTTTCTACACCATCACTAGTTTTCTAGAACCCAAAATCTCATCTTTCAATTCACGTTTTAATAGAAATAATATGTGCAAATGGTATATTGTTAATAAATAGCCCATTGAAGAACAAAGTTCTTTTCAATAGCTTTAATACTTAATAAAGATTTGAAAATGTGAAAGTAGAGGCATTATATGATTTTCACCTACAAGTAGTGAGGATTTTAATTAATAATGTTATCTCTTTGTTTTCATTTGAATAGCTGAGTTTGTTGATAACATTTTACAATTTTTAATTTTTTTTACACATTTCATTCAAGAGCATGCAATATAGCTTATTTCCATATAATGAAGAGTGTTGAGATTGTCTTGGAAGAATTGTTTGGCTGATTATTTGAAAGTGATATCAAAACTTGAAAGTGAATATTCATAATGATAACATTGGATTGTTAATTAAATATTGTTTGAGTAAATTGATTTATGTATTTATTCCAATTTAGCAGGAAAATTATGTTTGAATTATATATAAATATATCCATATATGTTATAACAATATAATTCATCTATACTTCTAAATAGATCAATTTTGATGACCTGATGTTATTCTTACCAAATAAAATATCATCAGCAGCTTTATTTTTATAATAAATAACATAATTTGTTTAATATGGCATAGTAGCAGTTTAATACTGATTGGTGACATAAGGCAGATAACCAATCACACACGCACATACCACAACAATGTTCTATTTTAACTCGGCATAGAAAAACAAAACTATAATCATTATGGTAGTAATCAACTCTTTGAATCCGTTATTTATTATCTGAATTGCAACAACCCAAATAAATTATGCATTATTTTATTAACAATGATATTATTATCAGAACATATATGCATGAACAAATTCATAATCCAACTACTAATCATGAAAGATTAATTTTAAATTTTTTATATTATTAAAAATTTCTAAAAATTACCGACATAAAATAATAGCTTGATATAATATTTATTACCG
This sequence comes from Epiperipatus broadwayi, assembly GCA_028023455.1. Lineage (NCBI taxonomy): Eukaryota > Metazoa > Onychophora > Udeonychophora > Euonychophora > Peripatidae > Epiperipatus > Epiperipatus broadwayi. Next base: position 729,347 of record JAQFVV010000213.1, read on the forward strand.
TAGTCTACATTATGTGCAAAAAATATTTAAAATAAATAATATTAATATTAATACTTTTTTATATTTCATACAAAATCCTTTGCCAAGGTTTCTAAGAAACAAATTGTAAAACATGAGCAATAATTTTTTATTAAATATTAGTAAATCAACCTCATTTATAATTTACATTGTTAATCAAAACTTTGAGGCTTAAATTCAGTTATATAGCTATTTATATATTTTTTATTCCCTATTTTTTCCCGGAAAATATTTTAGTGGTAAGTAAACAATCAAGAATAATTTTCTCATTTAACCAGTGAATTTTTTACTTTCCAAACTGAATTTCATTTTGAAAATCAAGCAAAATGCTTAATTTTATTGACATGGTAAATAATTTAGAATTGACCGCTTTGGAAAATATTCTAAAAGTAATTTATTCTATTATGCATCCTTTAGAACAAATTTATATATTTAATTAGAGCATTACGTGTATGGCGTGTAAACAAGACAAAATCTATTTCCTCTCATAATGCTCTTCTTTCTGACTTTCTTCTTCTTTTCCAAAACTAGTCAATTTGATTAAGGCTCTTTATTCAGTGCTATAAAAAAAACAATTAGGTATTTGTTTTTCTTTATGAATGTATATTAAATTTAAGATTATAAGACAACAAAATTAATTTATTTCATACAATGAAAAACATAATTAACTTTATGCTTAACAATGGTATCCTATTACAAAAATCGATTGAAATAGATACCCAAAACAAATAAGTTAAAACATACAATTAAAGTGGGAATTAACTTTTATTGTGTTTAAAAATGCAAAAGGTCCTGATTCTTCAAGTTTTATTTGGTTTAGAAAAAATGTATTAAGGGCGAATTAATGAATACAGGAATTGAATTCCTATAAAAATAATACTAATAAATTTTAATTAGTACTATGGAATAAATAATGATGTGATTATGATCATTATACTTTTCAATAATAATCAATAAGTTTCAGAAGGGTCTCTCAGTGTTTAATCCTCTTTTTCTTATCCATAGTCTATCTTCCTTATGTCATGCTAATGAACTTCCTTATTACATCTATTTATTAAATTTAATTGTGGTCTTTGTCTAAGTCTTTCACAATTTCTTTGTTATCAATTTAATACTTCCATTATTATCCATTATCTCTTCTACCAATATGTCCAGTCCAAATCCATTGCCATCTTTTAATTCTTTTATTGATGTCATCTATAATGTTTCTTCTCTTTCTCAAATATTTAGTTTTTGATCATTTCTTTTTTACTTTCAACATAGATATCTCTATTTTTTAATAAATAGTCTAAAGTGTCCATATTGTTCTTCTAATAAATATCCAAGTTCCAAATTTATAAATAACATTAGAAAATGCATTTATAATAAACTTCCTTTTTCACTTAATATTTGTTATTTCTAACAAGGATATTCTATCCAAGTTTAGTTAAATGACTAATTTCATCTATTAAATTTTCCATCAGTATTAATAACATAACCAAGGTAGTTGTATTTGTTTACTTCTTCTAATTCACAATATTAATTTTTATTTTCATCTTCTAACAAATTCACATCATTTTAGTCTTTTTAGCAATTACTTTTAAGCTTTTATTTTCTTACTTTCATCTAAGAATTCTTGCAACATTTCCTGAAGTTTTGCCAGACCATATGTAAAATCTAGAAGGTTTGAATATTCTTAATTTACATTTACTCTTTTACCATTCTATTTTAATTCCTAAAACATTTCATGTAAATTGTTGTAAAAAAGTTTAAGAGATATTCAATGTCAATCTTCTTAGTATTACCATGCAGTCTAATCACTATTTCCACAATTGATAAATATTTTTCACAAAATGACTATATCCAAAAGTCTATATCTTGATTGTCCAAAGCTTTAATCACCATAGAAATACTTATATAATCAAATGCATTATCATAATCTCAAAGCCAAAACATAATGACAATTCATATTTATTGGTCTTTTCTATAAGTTCTCTCAATTTTTAAATATGATGTATTTGTACATCCAGTTTATTCTTTTGGTTATTAAATCAAAGGTCACTGTAGACGAATTTTAATTACCTTGGAAACATTTTGTATAGAAGACTTATCAATATTTTAATGCATTCTTCCAATGTTTTAGTACAACATTATTCTTTAGATACTTAGAAAATAGTTTCTCCAACAATTTTTCTTATTTTTTTTCTGCTTCTTTAAAAATACCATTTATAATTTCCAATATTCACTGAAGTTTTTCCCTTCATTAAATATTTAGCTTTATGTCTCATCTCTTCATTCAAAATACTTGTTAACTTAGAGATCTAGTAATTGTAAAAGATATTTTTGCTTTATTGCTCTTTTTAATACATAAATCTTTTTGGATCTCTTCCACATTACCAAGATATCATCTGTTATTTTAATAATAGTTCCTTTTTACTACTGAAACAACTTTTTTTTTAATACCAACATATTATTTTACACTTTTAAGATTTTTATTTTTTTGCAAATTTCCCTGCCAATTCACAATTGTATCTTCTTTTATTGTTATTAGCTTTTTTTTATACCCTTTTACAAAATTCTAAATATTCTATTTCTTTAATGGATAATATTTAACAATTTTTATAGTCCTTTATACATTTTCTTCCCTCTGTAAAAAAATTTACTGGTAAACTATTTCATTTTATACCAGTTATATGTCTTGAGTATTAAATAATTATCTTGTTATAGATTTCAATCACTTCTGAACCGTTATCAGTTCAAAATCATTTGTCAGTTCTAATTTAAATTTATTTTAATATTCCTGAAGATTAGGATGTTAACTGATCATACTATCTTTTTTGATAGTTTTCATCCAATTTTGCATTAATTCTTATCACATATCTTATCAATCTATATCACTTCTAGTATTGAATCTATTAAGAACATTAGATTATTGAAATACTTTTATTTTCTGATAGAAAATTATAATTCTACCTACACCTTTGTTTGGATTCTTTCTTGTCCATTTCTATTAAGGATTCTTTTTCAAAGAAATAATTCCTAAAATGCAGGGTTTTTTCCTACAAATTCGTTCTATCACTATAAATAAATTTATTCACAGCACTTTCATGTTTCAATCTTTAGCTAATTCTTACTTTGAACACTTTGATGATAATTATAAATTATTGTTTAGGGCTGATCAAAGGATCCACAAAAAATTCTTTATTTTTTATCTCAATGAGAATTTGTTATGTTATAGTCCTTAGTTAACTGTACTCAGAATCTTTTATTAAGTAATCTTGCCACTTTTCTGATATACCATCAATCTTCATAATAATGTTTCTTCAATTTTTTTGTATGGAATCCCACACCATTATGGTTCCAATAATAGTACTTTCATAGTAAAGTGCATGCCAATTTTTTAAATCTGTTGTCTTTTCACCAATTCTTCTAACATCACAGCGGTTTATTAATATTAGATAGTGTTTCTTCTAATTATAGCAATCTTCATTTGAAAGTGTCTTATAGATATCTAAATAAGAAGCCATCATTAAATTGAAAGCCTGAGTCCACAATCATTGAATTATTAACATCCTCTGCTTTTATCCATAAACTGTTGCCTGGGCTGAAACTTTACAATCTTCTGGAAATTAGGGCTATAATTTATACTTGTATGTTATAATTGGAAATATATAAAATATAAAGATCATTCGCTTACACACTCATTCTGTCTTCAAAAAACACAACAGATATTTTAATTATGAACTATCAAGCAACTGAATCATAGTAGACCAAAATGTTTCTTGGTTTTAAAGTTAGAGATTAAAAAGTCAGAAAACTCACATTACTAGCTAATATAATGGCAACCAATCTATGTTTGTTTACTATATTGGTAATCACACATTAATAACGATTGCAATGACAAGTTCATTTGATGTAAACAGTAGAATTTGTTCTGTCATTTTCTTTAGTCTCATTTTGAAGAGGAGTTAAAAGATCTCATTCCAATTAATAAAAGACTCTTTTCTGCATTGGTATAAGCTTTTATATATCAATATACATTTAATCAATGCATGAAAATTAAGATTGCAGTATAATAAATATATAATATACAAAAATTATTAAATAGTCTAATATAATTATAATTAAAATAATTTAAAAACAGAAAATTACAAAATTAAAAGAAAATTTATTTATTTTTATTTCATATAGGCATACAGAATTTTTTTTACTATTTATTCTAGAATATTTTGATATATATATATATATGTTAAAAGGAAAATGTTTTTAAAAAAAATGAAATTAAATAATGTTTTCAAAAGTTAAAATATATGACAATCCAGACTGTTATTGAAATAATAATAATAATAATAATAATAATAATAATAATAATAATAATAATAATAATAATAATAATAATAATAATAATAATAATAATAATAATAATAATAATAATAATAATAATAATAATAATAATAATAATAATAATAATAATAATAATAATAATAATAATAATAATAATAATAATAATAATAATAATAATAATAATAATAATAATAATAATAATAATAATAATAATAATAATAATAATAATAATAATAATAATAATAATAATAATAATAATAATAATAATAATAATAATAATAATAATAATAATAATAATAATAATAATAATAATAATAATAATAATAATAATAATAATAATAATAATAATAATAATAATAATAATAATAATAATAATAATAATAATAATAATAATAATAATAATAATAATAATAATAATTTAGATGTCGGAAATAACTAAAATCATATGATCAAGTTACTTATTATATACACGCCACCTAGTGGCTCTAGGAATACAATGTTAGTTTCAGGTCCCCTATATTAGGTGGAATTAAAAAAGGATAACGAAGCTTCACTGTAATATTTTGAAGCTAAACTGAGGGTAAACTCATTACCTTTAAGTGTTATTATCAAAATGAAAAAAACTTTTAGTTTTCTAACAGCAACAAGGGTTTAACTGACATCGTTGTGAAAACAAAAATGGCAGAGAACATATCAAATCAAGTGCAGAACAGAGAGGGAAATGCGAGTCAAAAAAACAGCAATATGGATGAACAACTGATGGAAGAAGAGAATCCAGTTAACAAAGAGAATGCCTCAGATGATTTGGACTATATGTCACCCAAAATATCACAAGGGAAAGAAAAAGCGAATGTTGGTGAAAGCTTCTAAAAGTTTAAAATTTAGCGAAACCGATTAATAAAAGTTTAAAATTGAAAACCGATTAATAAAAGTTTAAAATTGAAAACGTTATCTAAAAGTGAATCAGATTAATAAGAACAAATCTATAAAATCTAAATTTGAAACTAATGAGAGAAGTAAGTCAAACAAATTATTTAATGTTAATAACCAAGAATTTAAGTATGAAGAGGCATTACAATCAAAGTATGGGGTAAATAGCGTTATGCAAGAGGCTTATGATAATATATTGGATTGAACGGATAACGAAGATGAAAAATCAACTGTTTTAATGAAGTCAACTTTTAATAATGATTGAGAATTTTAAGGAATAAAAGTGAACAATTCTTTTATCAAGATCATGACCACAGACAAATTCATTTGACAAACTGAATGCTAGACACTCCAGCTAGAAATATCATTTTTGTAACAGTGATAGAGTTTTGTTGTAATATTTGAGGGCACAGGTCTGTACTCCTCATTTCTTTCACAGGGGTTGATGATGGCGGTCATTGGGGGTCTGGTTTGTGGGTGCGGGCTGTTGACAATTATTGCCACTTCCGGAAAATCTGCCAGGAGAGTACAGGGTCAAAGTTCTCAGCACCTTTCCTGCTCTGATGAGCTGCTGTGCTCCCTTGATGGATTGTTTTTGGGCAGTGCAGATCTGTGCTCATCAATGTATAGATACATATTGAGTAAGGTTATGCAACCCTTTTGTGGATGTGTTTCTTATCGAGCGTATGTACTTTGTTTTTACCTTGTAACATTGAACACTGTAATATCATGTAGTGAGTAATCAGTCACGTGTGGGTTTTTTTACCTTAATAAAAAAAAATTACTTATTTATTGTTTTATGCAGAGGATAAAAAAATGTTTTCTAGTTTGTTTAGACATATTCTACATCTAGTGATGTATTGGGATTTCATCATTTAAGTGAAGCACAATATTTTTATGTGATGTACTGCCAGAACATTTTTTTTTGAAGTAGTTAACTCTCTCACCAGTAAGGCTCAGAGAAATCAGGGTAAAATTTGAGTGTTCATTCTATTTATCAATGTCTAAGACTCAAAAGGGAGTTAAGGCTTTACTCACCAGTGTTATATCCTTTGACTTCTAAAACTCAGAAGGTATCAAGGCTTATATTTTGTTTTGGATATATTGTGGGTAGCTCATATAAAATTCAATTGGGATAATCCTTCTATTGATCCATGTTCCACTTACACTTTAATGTTTTATGAAGGGAATTTTATAGATCCTAGAGTTGAAATCCTATGCATTTTTACAGCATAAAGTTTCAAGAAAATCTCTACACGTAATGGACATATGTATCTGTAAAACACTACTTGTGAAAATGAAATTCTAAAAAATAATTAAAGAAATGAATAAAAGTTTTGTAATAAGAAAACAAATGAGAAATGAAAAGTTACACTGTCCCATTGTCTCATCTTAAAGGGAGGATATATAGCTATAACAGCGGTTATACTATGATGCAGAGAGAAAAAAATGTTATTAGTAAAAACACATGGGAACTGACTAAAAATATATATTAAAAAAATGCAATATGTGTCACATGAGTTAACTGTCTAAAAAAATTAAAGAAAGATTAGTTTATGTATTTGTTCATATATTTAGTGTCCACTTTGTATTATCTAAGAAATAATAATGATAAATTTCTGTAAAGAAGAAAAAAAAAGTAGTCTCAATTCACTGTCAAAAAAAATCTAACTTTGAACCTTGTTTAATCTGCCTGTCAAATAGAAGTTTTAATTAAAATAACTTTTCCATTTTTATAGAAAATCTAATGTGGATTTGTCTCTAATATTAAAATTTTGAAATTAATAATATTTTAGAAATTCAGCAGTGAATTTTTATTTTTCCTATATAAAAAAATATAAATAAAGAGAGAGAGAGAAATGAAAAACTTTTTTATTCTCTTCTTCTTTTATTTCACTTATTTATATATCAAACTTGATATTATGTACATAAAATTTATATCCACAACATGTTTTAAAGAGAATTAAAAAGGTGTTTTTTAAAAAATATATTGTAATGAGATGTTTCCTAGCTAGTAATATATATATATATATATATTGTTTGAAAACATGTTTTCTAACTAGTAATATATATATATATATATATTGTTTGAAAACATGTTTGAACAACATTAATTAGACATAAATAGGTCTGGAACAAGTAACTAGTCATTATATTCTAATTCTAGGAGCCCATCCATTCATTTCATATTGTTTTGCACTAGAGTGTAGTCTACTATTAAAGTCATGTTCTCATAATCCATATTGAAGAGAAAAACAACTGTTGATTAAAACTCTTATTCCACTAAGCCAGTAAGCCATATTTTACTGACTGTTTTTAAAAGTATTTTTTAATAATCCAGTTACAAAGGTCAGTATGATGATTTTATAATAAATTATTCTAACATGTGTTGCTAGGTAACCAAAAACCACACCAGTCAAAATGCCTGAAAAATGCAATGGATCCAGAAATTAGCGCTTAAGTTTGAGATACCAGTTTGTGCAATGCCTCTATAATGCCATGAAGAAAGAAATGGATAATATCATATAAAGACCTACAGATAGCGCTTAAGTTTGAGATACCAGTTTGTGCAATGCCTCTATAATGCCATGAAGAAAAAAATGGATAATGTCATATAAAGACATACAGATACTACATCTTATATAATGCTACCAATGATGCTCACTAGTGTTCAGTGAGAAAATCATCACCATAAAAGCTAAGAAAATACAACAAGAACGGGTATCTGAAAAAACCATAGTTTGAGAAAGTTTCAGTATTTATGGTGTTTAAGATCTTATCACTATAAATACTATAAGCTTTAAACTTAAACTTAACTTAAACTTAAAATATTTTGTTACTATAATATTTAATAATTTTGTATAAGTGTGGGTAATTACAAATATATAAGCAACAGTTTTACTTATTCATTATTAATAAACTATTAATATTAATAAATTTAGTTTGCATTTGTAATTCAATCCAAATATAGGTTTTTGACACACATATGCTAGTTAATATCAACAGCCCTGAGAAATTATGCAATCCACTGGTGAACATGTTGGGATGGCAGTAAAATTGACAATGATCGTTACTTTAAAATTTTCCAAGAGTAACTTTTCTTTTTTAAAAAATTTGGTGCCTTTGAGTTTCTTCTATTGAAACTGAAATAAAAGTGAAATACTTTTGGGAATACTTATTCTTTTAACTTATAAATCATCATCATCATATTTGTTAATATTACTATGGTATATATTTGCATTGAATTTTCACATTTATATTTGAATCCAAATTTAAGTACACGTTGAATATATCATTATATCTGTATATCCTTGAGTATATGATTATATATCATTATGTATCATTAATTGCATATGGATTCAGATTCAAATCCATTTTTATCTACTGCTATATACTGTTGTATAAAAAATACCATATAAAAAAAAGTTGTTGTTCTTCTATTTTAATACAATAAATGTTAAAGTAATTAATTACTATTGTACTAAAGCTATTTCACAAAACTTTAGATTAGTTTCAGATTATGAGCTGTCACTAACTAGTAATGACTACTGGTATGCAAATAATAGTCCAGTAAGCCATCTAAGTTTTTATTATGCTATTAAAACTAATGCCCTGAAGAATTTAAAGATCATAGAGTTTTTAATACAAATCAAAGACCTTGTCTTATAATCTAATTTTAAATCATCTGATGAAGGCTGTTAACCAGAAACTGATCTGATCAAAATGTCATTGGTTGTCCATTAATTATTTGTGCTTGTATAAATGGATTAGAAAAAAATCATAATTAATCATTATTACATAAATGGTTTTAAGAATCGAGTGGTATAAGGAGAACTTTATACCTTTAAATGAAAGTTAAAAGGCATGTGACATTTCATTGGCACATGACTTTTCATTTCACTATGTTTTATCATATGAATAAAGTGATATAAAAACAAGAAATAATTATTAGGATTCATTTCATACTAGAGCATTGATCCAGATGTCAAATTATCTGAACTCACAACTATGGCATTATTTCCCCCAGATAAATATTACAACGATTATTATTAATCATTCATTATACTACAAATTATCATATGATATTATCCCAGATATACATTTTAAATTTTAATTTTAAACATTAATATATCATGATTAAATGATATACAATAGAAATAGAGGTAAATATATTCACACAAAATTACATTTATTTTTGTAACGGAGAACTGTTGTGTTCACCTAATAGCAACTTCACTCTTGGCAAAGATGAATGTGATTTGTCAAATGAGCTAAAGAATTTTTTGTTACTGTTGATGAAGAGTTTATTGGAAAATTTTGGCCCTTGAAATATGATTCTTTATGTGATGGAAAGAATAATTTCTCTATGCAGAAACTTAATACACAATAGATGGTAGAAGTTTTATTTTCATCTTATAACTGTGAAAATCTTTCTTATAGTTCATATATATATATATTGTAACGATATATAAATATGTCGTTACATTATATTTGGATCGTTATAATATATATATATATATAAAATGTTCATATCTCTCTCTTAAATGTTAGTTTTTTTGGCAATGCCCTCTGTCAATAAATATAAAGTCTGAACTTCAAAGAGCATGACTCAAAAATATAATTATTTATACCTATAAAACTCAAAGGATTACTATTTTTCTCAGATGAAAACATAACTCATATTATAAAATCTGTCTGAGTTAATTCTACCTGGAACATTTTTTGAAAGAAAACAAAATAGATATAGTATCAATTATGCCAGTGGTGGCACAATACAAGACACTGATGATTATAAATATAAATATTCATTCAAGGAAATTAATGCAATGATATGATGCACTTGAGAGCTAATGATCCATCTATCATAGCTTACCTCTACCATTTCCAGTACCAAAAATATCACGATTCATCTAATAACAAATCATTCAATTACTTATGTTATTTAAGGTAAATATTACAGTTCTTATTTTGAATTACTGAAATGCAGTGTAGGTAATTTATATTATATTTAAAAAATGGATTTTATCTAATATACTTTATTAAATACCATTCCATTCAATTCTTTTGAATTAATGATATATATCATTAAAAACCAGTCAACACTTAGACAATGCCAATATCAACAACAAACAACAATTTCAAACGGCTGCCAAGGCAACCTCCTTTTACCAATAAAAGTGAAATACTGTTTTTTGAAACTTGACCACAGGGATTGAAATTATTGATACAAGTTTAAGTAAACCTCTTTAAACAAATAAATATAACCTATTCTGAATGCAGACTATTAAATAATCAATTATAACGTTATAAACTGCAACTATAAATTTCAAATTGTACCCAAATTATTACTTAAATAATAATTTAATAATGCTCAAGCTAAATGGGTTTGTAAGTCATCATTAAAAAACTAGCCAACACTTAAACATTCCAAATATTAAACCATTAAGCATCGCATGATCACATCTCCTATACTAGCACATTAATTGTTGATAAACAGAGCAAAACTCTCCATACAGTATTGCCAACTGTGCTAAACAGAGTAATCAATGGATGCCAGAAGGCTTTTGCAAATAATCCCTATCTAATGCCTACTCATCCAATATCCCCAGACTAGTTTCTGGCTTGTAGCCTTCGTCAGTGAGGAGCTTTGAATCTGAGAGCACTGCATGTAGATCTTAGGATCTAATGCAACCCTCTAGCAACCACCTTTTATCTCTACTTAACTACAAAACCATGAGACTGAAATTTGAAAACACAAAAAATATTTTCAATCTAAGCTCAATAGCTTATATAGTCATATGGGTCTGAACTCAGTTCAGCAACCATACATTTTGGTGTCTTTGGCTCTTTTACAACCATAGCCACCACTATCCTATTAGGCAGGATTGGTGTTAAACCATTAAGCATCACATAATCACATCTCTTATACTAGCACATTAATTGTTGATAAACAGAGCAAAACTCTCCATACAGTATTGCCACCTGTGCTAAACACAATAAGGCTTGAGCATAAAATCCCTATCTAATGCCTACTCATCCAATATCCCCAGACTAGTTTCTGGCTTGTGACCTTCATCAGTAAGGAGCTTTGGATCTGAGAGCACTGCATCTAGATCTTAGGATCTAATTCAACTCTCTAGCAACCATCTTTTATCTCTACTAAACTACAAAACCATGAGAATGAAATTGAAAACACAAAAAATATTTTCAATCTAAGCTCAATGGCTTATATAGTCATATGGGTCTGAACTCAGTTCAGCACCCATACATTTTGGTGTCTTTGGCTCTTTTACAATTATAGCCACCATTATCCTATTAGGCAGGATTGGTGTTAAACCATTAAACATCACATAATCACATTTCCTATATTAGCACATTAATTGTTGATAAACAGAGCAAAACTCTCCATACAGTATTGCCACCTGTGCTGAACAGAGTAATCAATGGATGCCAGAAGGCTTGTGCATAAAATGCCTATCTAATGCGTACTCATCCAATATCCCTAGACTAGTTTCTGGCTTGTGACCTTCATCAGTAAGGAGCTTTGGATCTAAAAGCACTGCATCTAGATCTTAGGATCTAATGCAACCCTCTAGCAACCAACTTTTATCTTTACTTAACTACAAAACCATGAGAAAAAAATTTAAAACACAAAAAATATTTTCAATATAAGCTCAATAGCTTATATAGTCATATGTGTCTGAATTCAATTCAGCACCCATACATTTTGGTGCCTTTGGCTCTTTTACAACCATAGCCACCACTATCCTATTAGGCAGGATTGGTGTTACACTATTAAGCATCACATGATCACATCTCCTATACTAGCACATTAATTGCTGATAAACAGAGCAAACTCTCCATATAGTATTGCCACCTGTGCTAAACAGAGTAATCAATGGATGCCAGAAGGCTTGTGCATAAAATCCTTATCTAATGCCTATCCAATACACAAGCCTACTGGCATCCATTGATTGCTCTGTTTAGCACAGGGGGCAATACTGTATGGAGAGTTTTGCTCTGTTTATCAACAATTAATGTGCTAGTGTAGGAGATGTGATCATGTGATGCTTAATGGTTTAACACCAATCCTGCCTAATAGGATAGTGGTGGCTATGGTTGTAAAAGAGCCAAAGACACCAAAATGTATGGGTGCTGAACTGAGTTCAGACCCATATGACTATATAAGCTATTGAGCTTAGATTGAAAATATTTTTTGTGTTTTTAATTTGATTCTCAGGGTTTTGTAGTTAAGTAGAGATAAAAGGTGGTTGCTAGAGGGTTGCATTAGATCCTAAGATCTAGATGCAGTGCTCTCAGATCCATGGCTCTTTACTGACGAAGGCCACAAGTCAGAAACTAGTCTGTGGATATTGGATAAGTAGGCATTAGATAGGAATTTTATGCACAAGCCTTCTGGCATCCATTGATTACTCTGTTTAGCACGGGTGGCAATACTGTATGAAAAGTTTTGCTCTGTTTATTCCCAATATTGATAACAATCAGCAATTTCAAACTGTTGTCAAGGCAACCTCCTTTTAACAATAAAGATGGAATCTCACCTTTATTAATGGTCGAATATACTTATATAGACACTAAATATATAATATCGGATATATGTATAAAAGAATATCTTTGGCAAAATTATCTGAGAATCTGACTTTATTTTTCTTTAGATAAATTAAAATTCTATTTAAATAAATGATGATACTGTTTTTTTATTATAGTATAGAAACATATATACATATAGCCCTTATTCGGAATTCCAAACTTCTGTTACTAAGAACAAATTTTCAGCAACATTCCCAAACAAATATGAGTGTTTCAATTTCAAGATAAAAAAAATTATAGACAAAGTCATAAAAATATCAACGTATTAGACATGAATTTTTCATGACTATATAAAGCAAAGCATGAACCACAAATAACCGTTCTGATCCATTATCTATTTATTTCTTATTTTTAGCTTTCTTTCTTTTCAATGACTTTATTATCATATCTAATTATAGCTCTCCACTGTACTTTATCCTGTCATATCTTTCTGTGAAAGTAATAAAAAGTGGTCTTTTAAAGAGGGTCTTTGATGTAGTCATTATAACATAAAAATGTAACTTTTCAATTTAAATCGTGCTCATTTTCATCATAAAATATTATTAGAAGATTGCCTTTTGTTCGTTATACACATTCGATCCTATTATGATGTGATTTTTAAAAAATAGACTATAGAAATACATTCACCGACTTAAAGATCATATTTATTGATCTTATGAACTTGCCCATATATTTTCTAAAATTGTGGAAACATCTATAAATGAAAATTTTCTAATGCTTCTATGTTATATTGATACAAAGTCCAAGACTCATTTTTATTTAATAACTTATAGAAATATTTTTATTTCAATAATTATATCACTGCAGTGAAATATCTTATCTTTAATTTGTTAATAGCAGCAACAATTGTTTGGATTCTGAGTTGCTTATCAACATTTAAATCAAACTTTTTACTAAATAAATTACTGGCATATTTAAATTGGATCCAATTTTCAAATTGATAACTATTCAAGTTTGATGTTGAAGATTTTTCTTCTATCACTTGCTGCTAAAGGACTTGATTAATTATTAAATCAAAGCATTTATATGTTATATTTACAATATTACGTGCATTTCTTAGATCATTCACATTAATCATGCACAATTATTACATATTGAAAATCCAGTAGTCAAAATGAGGAAGTTTTTTTATGTGAAGAAAAGACGCAATTTTTAACTATGCCTTAATTATAATATTGAAAAACTTTTCATAAGGAATTTCAATTGAGTGTTAAGGCTGACATATAATATAATGTATGTGTTATTCACATCTGTTCACATAGATTGCAAATGAAGATAGATAGATAGATAGATAGATAGATAGATAGATAGATAGATAGATAGATAGATAGATAGATAGATAGATAGATAGATAGATAGATAGATAGATAGATAGATAGATAGATAGATAGATAGATAGATAGATAGATAGATAGATAGATAGATAGATAGATAGATAGATAGATAGATAGATAGATAGATAGATAGATAGATAGATAGATAGATAGATAGATAGATAGATAGATAGATAGATAGATAGATAGATAGATAGATAGATAGATAGATAGATAGATAGATAGATAGATAGATAGATAGATAGATAGATAGATAGATAGATAGATAGATAGATAGATAGATAGATAGATAGATAGATAGATAGATAGATAGATAGATAGATAGATAGATAGATAGATAGATAGATAGATAGATAGATAGATAGATAGATAGATAGATAGATAGATAGATAGATAGATAGATAGATAGATAGATAGATAGATAGATAGATAGATAGATAGATAGATAGATAGATAGATAGATAGATAGATAGATAGATATCTGGGATAAAATCACATAATAAACTACAACTTTACAACTAATTAATAATAATCTTTAATATACTCGCCTAAAGGTGATGCATTTAAATAAAAACATTCATAAAAATCATACTTGTAAATTGAATTGTCGAAATTTTGTATGAATAATACTAAATTATGATAATGAACATATATTAAAATATATGACTTTGACCATCTGAAAATTTCTGGTTTAACTAGATCTGCATCTTGGGGGATCATTTTGACTTTTTTTTTTCAAATTTTAAATATGAGTAAAAATAAGAAATTTTGTACTATATATCTATTTAATTGGGAAAAATCTTTATCATTTACACAAACATTCATTCTGCCTTATCAGGCACTGAGAAGAAATACCATGGTGTTTCTTGATCTTAAACTCAGAGGTAAAAAGCCAATAAACTCACCATGCTGGCTAATGCGTTTGGTGAGCAGCCAGGAGGCTGTAAAGTCACCAACCAAGGCAGCGGTTGGTGGCCGAAGGCGGAGGGTGCTAAGAATATCCTGGAGGCGGACCCAGGCTGCCATTTGATGATGACTTTTTATTTAGGTATTTACAACTGCAGATCACTTTCAAGTGAAGGAAGATTGCAAGAATTAGAAGAAGAACTCTCTTATATTAAATGGGATATTATTGGACTTTGTGAAGTTAGAAGAAAAGGTGAAGAGACAATTGATTTAAAAAGTGGACATATGCTCTATTATAAAGGCACAAATATTGGAAATACAAGTGGAGTAGGATTCATTATAAATAAAAAGTGAAAGAACAATATTGTGGAGATTGATGGTGTATCAGACAGAGTGGCAAGATTAGTTATACAACTTAATAGCAGATATCAAATGCAGATAATTCAGGTTTATGCCCCAACAAGTTCTCACAGTGATGAAGTAGTAGAAGATTTTTATATGGATGTACAAAAGGCTTTTGATCAGAGTAAACAACATTTTAAAATTGTTATGGGAGATTTTAATGCTAGAATTGGTAAACAAATGAAAGATGAAAGTGTTGTAGGTAATTTTGGTTATGGTAATAGAAATGAGAGAGGACATAGACTTGTGGAGTTTGCAGAGAAGGAAAAACTTTATATTATGAATTCTTTTTTTGAGAAAAATGTAGAAGGAAATGGACATGGAAGCATCCAAATGAAGGTACAGCAGAATTGGATTATATTTTGACTAACATGAAATACATATTTCAAGATTGTAATGTTCTTAATAAATTTAACACAGGAAGTGATCATCTATTAGTAAGGGATAAGATACATGTTAATGTAAAACTAGAGAGACAAAAATTATTAAGAAAAACTATATTTACAGTTGATACTCCTAATCTTCAGAAACATTCTAATGAATTTAAATTAGAACTTACAAATCGGTTTCAAGTATTAGTAGATTTTGAACATGATTCAGATTTGAATGAAATTAATATGAAAATAACTGATACACTTTTAAAAACTGCAACAAAGATAGCTGGTAGAAAAAAGCAGCAATTGACTAATAAAATTTCTACTGAGACTAGAGAACTTATGAAGAAAAGAAGGAATATGAAGATATGCAAGAATGATGCATTAAAAAGAATTGAATATCTCGAATTTTGTAAAATGGTGTGGAAAAGAGTTGAAAATGATATAAGAAAGTATAACTGTGAACTAGCAAAAAAACCTGTAGAAGAAAATAAAAGTCTTAAGAATGTAAAACAACATTTTGGTATTGGTAGGAAATTTATATCTGCAATAAGGAAAAAAGATGGAATTATTACTAAAAAGAGGGATGACATTATGAAATTGGTAGAAGATTTTTATCAAGAATTATATAGTAATAAAGAACAAGTATCTCCTATATCTATTACATCTTCCGAATTGCCCAGAATTTTAAATGAAGAAGTGAGAAATGCAATTAAATGTATGAAAAAAGGAAAGGCTCCAGGTAATGATGGAATTATAATTGATATATTAAAAGAAGCAGGTGAAGAAACAGAAAAAATATTAGCAAAGTTATATACCAAATGTCTAAATGATAAAGATGTACCGGATGATTGGAAGAATGCAGTAATAATATTAATATTTAAAAAAGGTGATAAAGAAGATATTAGAAATTACAGACCTATCAGCCTTTTATCAGTTTTATATAAAAATTTTACCAAGATAATTACAACTCGTCTACCGAGAACCTTGGATTTTCACCAACCAAGAGAACAAGCTGGATTTTAAAGTGGTTTTAGTACATTAGATCATATTCAAGTATTGAGAGAAGTTATAGAAAGGACAAATGAATATGAGTTGTCATTATGTTTTGGATTTGTAGATTATGAAAAGGCATTTGATTCTATAAACATTTCTTCAGTGATTAAAGCATTGGATCATCAAGGTATAGATCCAGGATATTGTCATATTTTAAAGAATATTTATAAAAATGCAACAGCAACAATTAGATTACATAATGATACTGGGAAAGTCAACATTGAGAAAGGTGTAAGACAAGGTGACTCCATATCTCCAAAACTTTTTACAGCAGTGCTGCAAGAAGTATTTTGTGGATTAAAATGGGAAACTAAAGGAGTGAAAGTAAATGGAGATTATTTAAGTCATTTAGATTTCGCAGATGATGTAGTTGTTTTTGCAAATAATGCTTCCGAGCTGCAGGAAATGTTGCAGGAGTTATCAGATGAAAGTAGGAAAGTAGGACTAAAGATAAATGTTAAAAAGACTAAAGTAATGTTTAATCGATTTGCTCAAAATATGAAAATAAAGATTGATTATGATGAATTAGAAGAAGTTAAGAGGTACAAATACCTTGGTCAGATTATTAATACAGATGGAAACATAATAGAGGAAATTAATCATAGAATTAAACTTGGTTGGAGTGCTTTTGGTAGAAATAACTTGATATTAAAAGGAAATATGCCTATGTGTTTGAAAAGAAAGGTTTTTAACAAATGTGTTTTACCAGTTCTTACTTATGGATCTGAGACTTGGACACTTAATAGAAGATCAATACAGAGACTTCAGACCACTCAAAGAAGTATGGAGAGATGTATGTTGGGAGTAACAAGAAGAGATCGAAAACGCAATGTATGGGTAAGAGAACAAACAGGTGTTACTGACCTCATTGAAAAAATTAAAAGATTTAAGTGTAGTTGGGCTGGACATATTGCTAGAAGAGATGATAATAGATGGACAATTGAAATTTTAAACTGGATTCCAAGAGATTGTAAAAGACCCAGAAGGAGACAACATGTAAGATGGATGGATGAAATAAGAAAATGTGTAGGGGTGATGTGGAGAAGAGAAGCTAAAGATCGGAGAAGATGGATTAAACTTGGAGAGACCTTCATCCTGCAGTGGATTGATAATGGTTGATAATGATGATGATGATGATGATGATATCTATTTAATAAGCAAGAGTATCAAAGCGTATAAACCTATTTAATAAGCAAACAAGTCCTAACACATTATTAAAATAATTCACATGCAAAATTTCTAAAGAATAATTTAAATATTCTTGAAAACCATACCCACTTTTTGTTATATCAATGTCAGTCTATTTTGTCAGATGAAATATCTATGAATTGGTATATAAGCAAAAAAAAACACACAGTTTAACCGAAGAATTACTTTATTTACGTCATATAACCATGAAAACATTATATTAAAAATAATGTCTTTTGTGAATTATATCATGTATTATTTTGTTTTAATTACATGCCATTTTGCAACATAGAAATCTTAAGCTCATTAATCACTGTCCAATATAAAATACCAGACCATTCCTCTGATAATATGCATAGATAATATGGCTGTTTTCAGTTTAATTATAATCTATAGAAACAGTTGTAAGTTAATATAGCAATAAGATTTCGTACTAATATCTTCAAATTGAAAACAAATGAATAATTTCAAGGTACTTGTATATTTGAAGCTCAGGCTAAGAATGATTTGTTATTTTACATTCGAAAGCCTATCGGCTTAAATGTGCAATAAAATGATTAAATACCTTCAACTTTCAGTATTTATATACATGTATGTGCTTGTGTTTCTGCGAGAATGTGAACAATTTTTAGTATTCAACCATATATATATATTTTATTAATACTATTAGCATAATAATATTTTGACAAGATCCGACCATCATTTTTTTGGATAGTAAGAATGATTGAGGGATAATGCAGAGATGAGGATGATAATAAGTAAATGTATTCTAAAAGTTTTTGTATGGAAACTAATAAACTTTATTTTTAGAAAAATGATTCTGTACCAACAAGGACCTCCTCTTTCTGGTCTTTATTTACTAACTACATTGGTTCATTCTTAAGAGAGATCAATAGTGTCATTCCTAGAAAATTTGTCTCACACCTAGAAAGATAAATTAATATACTTTCCTATGTCAATGATATTGGTATAATTGTTCTCACACCTAAAAAGATAAATAAGTGTAATTTCCTATGTCGATAATATTCGGATAATTACCAAAGGAATCTAACATTTTTATTATTGAAAAATGCTATAAAAATTTCAAAAGTAACTGGATCAATTACACCATGAGACAAATCTTTAGTAAGAAATAATCCATCGATATTTCAGCTGTTCTAACTAAATTCCTTGTATTCCACAATATACAACCAAAACGAATTTAATAATAAATTAATTAATCACTAATAAATATTCACCTAAATTAATTAATTTTAATCCAATTAAATGCCACCTGAAAACAAAAATAATTCATTTTATTCTCAAAGATAGCTTGACATACTATGCACTGCACACACCGTGGAAAAGTATAACCAATTAGACAATAGCATAATGAAGTGTTTAAATAATTATTTATGAGGAACTGGATAAAAAAATTAATCCTATAATATTCTAAGAATGTTAATAAGAAACAAATATCTTAGATTAGTTGAAATAAAATCGTTTTGCCAATTCTTAAAAAATTAAGACATTTGATAGTCCTATATGATATCAATTTTTTAATTGTTCAAGCCATATGATATGGCAAAAATGGTAAAATATTATATTTAGTAAGAAGTATTAGATTATTGGATATAATTCAAATGTCATGCAACATCTATCATTGATAATATCCCCCAAAATTCATTGAAAATCCATCCATCTACACAAATGTTAGAAAATGTTATTAGATGAATCATTGATTCATAAAGGGATCAAATTTATGTATAGTATAGCCTTTGATATAACTTGTTAATTAATTATGGATCAATTAAATGGATCAATTATTGTGCCTTTTTTGATAACTTAAGATCAAATTTAATTATCTCCATTAACCTATTAAAAAGTTTTAATAAGTGATAAAAAGATAAGATCTGCAAAATCACTTTTGAGATTTATACAATTAATAAAATGTAAGGCAATTTTCCAAAACAAACGTTATTCTAGTTGTATTTTTATATTGGACTATTTCCATCATCTAATATATGTATTGAATGTCTTTCGAAAAATTTAACTTTATTTAAATATACCAAATACATTCAACTGTTAGTAATAGCACGTCAAACAGGTTA
Source organism: Epiperipatus broadwayi (assembly GCA_028023455.1). NCBI lineage: Eukaryota > Metazoa > Onychophora > Udeonychophora > Euonychophora > Peripatidae > Epiperipatus > Epiperipatus broadwayi. The sequence goes on from JAQFVV010000213.1 coordinate 749,579, forward strand.
GTATAGGCACAACGTTTCAATAGGTATTAGTCTCCCCTCTTCTTCAGGTGTGTTGCTGGCCTGAACAAAATATCTCCCAAAAATTAAGATTTACATAATATGCCCCAAGGATTAGGTTCACTATTGACAAATCTAAGGTATGTGTATATCAATGACATAACCAGAGGCATCACGTAATAACATTTTGGTTACATGGAATAAATGGTATTATTAGCTTATATTTTATTAAAAGTATTTATTAATAATTATTACCAAAATTTTGTTCTGAGTGAGGAAATTAGCAAAATTGATTTTTCTCTGATACCCACTCTCTTTTTGTAGTAGATCAATGCATCCCCTTCCACTTTTAATCACGGATTGTCGGTGACTAGTGGATACCATGGATAATGTGCAAAGAAGACAGCAAATGTGTTAAGTGCACCATTTTCTCATAAAGGTATAGAACGTTGTATACAGATACTATAGATTGATGCATTTTAAAGTAATTATTATATTTATGTATATAAAGAATTTTGAAAATTATTTAGTGCATTTTTTTAGATTTTTTTTTTTTTTTGCTATTCTGCTATACATAGGCAGTTATTAAAAAAAATTAGAAATCAAGTAGTAGAAAGTTCCAAAGTTGATTGTAGGATAGAAGAATATTGCACGATTAATAAGGACAATAAAACGGCTTGTGTTTTATATTTCAAGACAGATGTATGTAGAACCTCCTCAATAAAACAGCATTATTAAACAAACCACAAAATTCTTCTTGATGAAACTAAAGAATTATCGGTGCATGGGGGGGGGGGGGCATTAAAAAGTGAAACACTCAGTCAAAAATCCTAATTAACTATTATCAGTTGTCAGTCAAATTAATTGCAGCTAGTTATATTACCTCAAACGTAATTGCCAAAGATGAAAACCTATTGTTGGAAGTAAATAGCTAAAAAAAAAAAAAAAAGTATGGTTAAAATATGCATTTTCTTTTTGAAGTATTGAAAGCTGAAAAAAAAAATTCAAAGAATAAAAAATATCTTTTTGTCTGAAAATATTGTAAAAGATAAAATCTTAGAAATGACTAAAAATATAATCCATTAGCAGAGTTTTATTTTTCTGGTTTTCATGAGACTACTGACTTAATTAGATCAACTATTTTTATTTTTTATTGTGTTGGAAATAATTCATCATTACCAAAAGCAACAAAAAGAAGCCTACATTTGCAATGCACTTGTAGATGAATTCATGGGGGGAGGGGCTTTTCCAAAATTATGTTAATATCAACTGATGATGCTTCCAATATCAATATGATGCCGTATGAATACACAGGAAATTGATTTTTTCTATTCATTTACTAAATGTAGTATTGGATCTGATGTTCTGAGTTTTCCCTGCATTATAACAGTAGATTTTAGGTGTTACGGCTAATTTTGATACTGGACGATATTATGAGGTTTGTAACAAAATTAGACAATCTTAAATGTGTACCTCCTTTAAATTAACAAAGATTTATGGAACTGTAAAATGTAGTAATTTCGTCATACAAAGGTTTACATACATATGATAATATTCAATGGTTAAGTATAGAAAAGTTCTTCAAAAGTTTATTGAATATTTAGATGTTGAATGGCTTTCGAAATTGTTTTTCTTGTTTGTTTGTTTATTTTTTTACTGAATTGCGTTTCCATTCAAATGAATTAAATGTTAACTAATAAGTAATGGTTCTGCACGAAATACTAATATTGGGCAACATTTTATTTTTTTCACATCTGTGTGATCATATGCATCGGTTGTCTGAAACGGAGTGGGAGATGAATATGGACGGAAATCGTAAATTCAAATCCCTCTATTTGCTTTAGTAAAACATTCAGTATACTGAACGAATAGGTTAATTAAACTGCAAGACATTAATAAAATAGTCATTGTCATGTTTTATTTAATCAGCGTGTTCAAAACTAAATCAGAAGTTTTTTATCGTGATATTATTTCAAATAACAAAAAATATTTTCTAAATACAAAAACAAAAAAAAACAACAACAATGCAGTTATAGAATGTAAAGCAAATGAAGATAATTTTCGCAAGAATTTTTTATTATGATCCAGTCAATGGTTTGCTTTTTTTTTTTTTTTTCAAGATTGATGCAGTTCAACGAATTTGAAGAAACATTAAAATTCATTTTATACACATGAGGAAATGAACACAATTTAAAAATTCTAATGCGTTTGAATTTGGTTGATATAGAATTGCAATTAATTGATTTTCAAATCAGTTCTGTATGGAAACAATAAGTTAATAATTTGAGAAATAACTTGGAAATGACTAATATTGAAAACGTGGGATGTTATGCCAAGATTTTTCAGCTGTTTAAAAATACTAGAGACAGTTACATTATCAACTTTTTCCTCTATTTTTTCATATTAATCGTTATTTTCAGAAATTAATTTTATAAAAAACAGATTAAGAAATAGAATGCTAGATGAATTGATTCAGGTATGTGTTCTATTAAAAGTAACAAAATATAATTCTGATCTAAAGCATTTAGCAACTAATTTACAGCATCAATAATGTCATTCAAAAATTAGTTTATTGAAATTCATCTTTCAAAATTCTATACGAATTTTTAAAATTATATCAATAAAATTCTGTAATAATTATTTTTATAATAATTGTTCTTGGCATACTAATGTGCTCAACAATACTACCGTCATAGATAAAGATCTGTTGCCTAAGTATTTAGGTTGACAATCATAAATATATCAATGTGTTTTTTCATTTGTTTTGATTTCAAATACAAAACAATTTTTATATCTATTTAAATTATTGTATATCTTAGTATAAACTAGTTTTTAAAATAAAATATGTGGACATCTCTTATTTATTTAAGGCTTTTTAATAGATAGATAGATAGATAGATAGATAGATAGATAGATAGATAGATAGATAGATAGATAGATAGATAGATAGATAGATAGATAGATAGATAGATAGATAGATAGATAGATAGATAGATAGATAGATAGATAGATAGATAGATAGATAGATAGATAGATAGATAGATAGATAGATAGATAGATAGATAGATAGATAGATAGATAGATAGATAGATAGATAGATAGATAGATAGATAGATAGATAGATAGATAGATAGATAGATAGATAGATAGATAGATAGATAGATAGATAGATAGATAGATAGATAGATAGATAGATAGATAGATAGATAGATAGATAGATAGATAGATAGATAGATAGATAGATAGATAGATAGATAGATAGATAGATAGATAGATAGATAGATAGATAGATAGATAGATAGATAGATAGATAGATAGATAGATAGATAGATAGATAGATAGATAGATAGATAGATAGATAGATAGATAGATAGATAGATAGATAGATAGATAGATAGATAGATAGATAGATAGATAGATAGATAGATAGATAGATAGATAGATAGATAGATAGATAGATAGATAGATAGATAGATAGATAGATAGATAGATAGATAGATAGATAGATAGATAGATAGATAGATAGATAGATAGATAGATAGATAGATAGATAGATAGATAGATAGATAGATAGATAGATAGATAGATAGATAGATAGATAGATAGATAGATAGATAGATAGATAGATAGATAGATAGATAGATAGATAGATAGATAGATAGATAGATAGATAGATAGATAGATAGATAGATAGATAGAAAAAAAGAAAGTAAATACAGTAGTTTTTTTTAACTTGACAGTGAGCGAAGACTTCTCTAAGCTTCTTAAAAAATGAAGTAGATGACATTATTCACCAATCCTAATAATTCCAGACCGTTAGAGTTAAAACAGTTTTTTTCCTTGTTTAATCCTCTAAATAACACTGACTCGTGAACAATTTTCTCATCATTATTGGATTATTTTGTTTGGCTATGGACTAATTAAATTGAAAAAAAAATTACCTGTGATTAGAACTTACAATAATATGTTTATTAGATCTATGTGATAGCATTAAACCATAAAGCCCTTAATATTGTAACGAACGTCTGTGCACAGATAATTTTTCATTATCTGTGCGATTTAATATATAAGAGTTTAAGATGATATTTAATTTCAATTTTTAATTCTAAAAGAAAATTTTTAAATGCGAACTTTTTAATTTACTTTCATGTTTAATAAATAAAAAAAAAAAAAACAATGTAACGAACGTCTGTGCTCGTTACAATATATATATATTAAAAATTATGACTAAAATCCAAAGATACTTTATAATGCATACCTTTTAAAAATTTAAAATAAATGCTTCAGTTAAGTTTTGTTTCTAAACAAAATATTTAAATATTAATTATTCGTTACTATAATTAATGTTTTATTATATTAAACTCAGACTTTATTACTGCTTATACTAACAGATTATTGATATAAAAGGAATGTCATGGTAATTAGTTAATGCTTTCTTACATGAAACGATCTGTCAGGAGTTTATTAGTTTCAAATTGTAATTTTAAAGTATAATGGTAAAACTTATTAAATTAATAACATTGTCTGTGGTATGGTAAACACAACATTGTGCTTTTATAATGTTATATCAAGATTATTACAAAAGTTTTAAAATAAATAAACAATAACATTAACATAAATGAATAAAAAAAAACATTACTTAAAAAAAGTAAATTTAATTTAACTAAGAAATGAGAAAGATTCAAAGAGTATTATAGTAACTGCGACTCAAGTCTTAGAAAAAGATAAAATATATATCAAAAGCGAAAGGGCATAAAGTCATGGAAAGACGTCATATCACTTCAAGGTTTCTCAAAACATTTCAATTCCGTCAACAATGAAATTATATTATTCAGCGTTGCTATGAAATATTTACTACCAAACAAACAAACGTCACAGTTACACCTTTGTCTATGTGTGTGTATGTGTTGAAATGAATGGGTTCACGACGAAAGGTGTTTGATAACACATGTTTTCAGAGTGCACACATATTTAATAAAAAATAAAATAGTGGGAAAATGTCCGCATTTTGACAAAATGATAATTGATTTCATCTAGAAAAAATAGTAATCAAGAGACGATTGTTTAGCGGTTTGTTTTAAATTTGTATGGCGTTTTTTTAATATTCATTTGTATAATAATTATATTATTGTATCACGATTGTTCATACAATTTATTTTTTAAATATCTATAGCTTCCCTAAATACTCTTTGATGATGATTGTTGCATGTGTATATGATTACAATACTGTATTTGAGAAATTTATGCAATAGTGCCAGTGCCTAAAATAATGAGAACAATTGCTGGAGAATATTGATTTTTTTTTATTACACTAATATATTAATCTTCTCTTGCACTTATCTTGCTCTTTTCTACATATGTAGTTTGACAGATGTCGCAAGAAATCTCATAGATTGCTTGAGTTTCCAGAAGAATTAAATTTTTAGGTTTTGGTTAAAATACTATAAATCTTTGTTCAGTAGTGAATGTTTTTATGTCATAGCCTCTCATTTATCACTAGTCAAATTTTTCTATGGCATTTCTTTTATGAAAGAAATATATACTCCAATAGAAGCATTTGCAACAAAATCCTGGTTCGTCAGCTGAGATAAAGATTTTTTTTATATTTAAACAGTCTCACAAATACCATAATCAGATTTGTTTTATTTTTATATGTTAATTAGAACCAATTTGACGATGGAGCTTGAATATTTTAGTAAACGGTTTTTACATAGCTTAAATTGTATTTAACAGATCAATTCTTCAATAATCATAGCAATAATCGATGTGGCTAATTGATATATGTAATATATTTACTAATGCCTTTTGTTAATATCTTTAAAGAAACATTCACATTAGAATCCATTCTTTAAAATTTATTATGAATTATAAATTATCACTCAGAATCTTCTAAGACCATTCTTTGGCATCATATATTTACTGGAACTAGAAATTTGAAACTTTCTAACATCCACAAAACATGATCTTTTAGATTTTTTTAAAAATTTATATATATTAATTATAAGTAATTTAATTTATAACAATCTTTGAAAAAGTGTTAGAAATATGTGACATTTGAGTAATTACAGATATGTATCAGGCGCTGTCACATTAATAAATTGGGTTTGAATCTGAATGGGACTTAGAATTTGTAATATATTGTTTTAAGATTTTTATCTGTTATTTAGTACATGGTTAATCCTAGTAGAAGTTTTATTATCATTAGTAAAAATATATCTTACCATTTTTAACTAACTAGAAGATAATGTATTTTTAAGTGTTTATCCCTGAAAAAATAGGATAAAGATTTTTGCTCTATTATGGGCTATTTAGTTTTATTTTTTGCCTGCATGTCCACTTTTATATTAAAAAAAGGTTGTCTTGACAATAGTTTGAAATTGTTGATTGTTATTGAGAGATTATCATATAAATTATACCGGACACTCGATCCGCCCTTAATCACAGAGGGCGCCACCGGATCACTGTGTATGTTAGCAACAAGAGAATATACATGTAAATGGAAAACTATAGGTGATTTAGTGTGCAAATTATGTAAGGAAGGTATATAAAATATTAGGCAACTATTGATTGAATGTAAATGCTTGAAAGCAGAAAGGGTACAGATAATGAAGTTATGGGAGAATAGGATGAACAAAGTGACTATACAGAAAGTGAGTTATTAGCTTTTACGCTGGGTTTGCGAAAAGATAACGGGGATTTAGATTTAAAGGCCATAGAGTTGACAAAGATCTTCTTGTGGAAATGGGATGGGGCAGAATATGGGGAGACTTAGAGTGGGGAATGGAAAATAAAGTGGCTAACAGGTTTATCTGGGCATAGTTGCTGGGATATTCTTGACTTCGTTTAAGGAGAAGCCAAATACATCACATCACATCACATTAGGAAGGAATAGAAAATATTAGGCATTTGTTAATTGAATGTAAATGCTTGAAAACAGAAAGGATACATATAATGAAGTTATGAAAGAATAAATATGAAAAAAGTGATTATACAAAAAGTGAATTATTGTTTTTTATGCTGGGTTTGGAAAAAGATAATGGGGATTTAGATATAAAGGTTATAGAGTTGACAAAGATTATGTTGTGGAAATGGAATGGAGCAGAATAAGGGAAAATTTAGAGTGGGGAATGGAAAATAAAGTGGCTAACAGATTTATCTGGGCATAATTGCTGAGATATTCTTGACTTCGTTTAAGGAGAAGCCACAATACATCACATCACATCACATCACATGGATAAATGGGAGAAAAAATTGGTAAATGAAGCCAAGAAAAGAAAGGGTTTTGTAAAGAAACTAACAGTATTTTCATATAATAAATATAATGTAGCTAGAATTGTATGGAAGGGAGTTGCAGTAGCAGGGTTAATATATGGTAATGATGCATTATGTGTTAGTAAAAGGGTTTTAGATTATTTAGAGAAAGTACAAAGAGAAGTAGGAAGACATGCATTAGATGCAGAGATGTGGACAGCAAAGGAGGCAATTCAAGGAGAAATGGGATGGTCAAGTTTTTATATGAGAGATGCAAAAAGTAAAATGAAAATGTTTGGTAGGTTGCAATTTATGGATAGTAAAAGAATAGCCAAAACAGTCTTTAATAGGTTATGAGTAAAGGGAAGGTAACAAGATGGGTGAGAAAAATAATGTGGTATGCAAAAGATTTGGATAAAAAAATTTATATCAGTATACTTGTATAAAAGATGGGATGATTGTATTAGGAGGATTGTTGAGTGTTATAGTGGTAAGCAATGGCATAAAAGAATAGAAGCATTAATAAAAAATAGGGAGTTGGAGAGTTGAAGAACTAGTATGGAGGGTAAGAAGAGTTTAAATATATATAGAAATAAACGGAACATTGGATGGAGTTAATTTATGATAATAGTAAGGAAAGTTGTTTATTGTTTAAAGCTCAAACGGGATTTTTAGCAACACGAGAATATACATGTAAATGGAAAACTATGGGTGGTTTAGTGTGCAAATTGTGTAAAGAAGGTATAGAAAATATTTGGCATCTGTTAATTGAATGTAAATGTTTGAAAGCAGAAAGGGTACAGATAATGAAGTTACGGGAGAATAGATATGAACAAAGTAATTATACAGAAAGTGAGTTATTGGTTTTTATGCTGGGTTTGCGAAAAGATAAGGGGAATTTAGATATAAAGGCCATAGAGTTGACAAAGATTATGTTGTGGAAATGGGATGGGGCAGAATATGGAAAGACTGAAGAGTGGGTAATGGAAAATAATGTGGCTAACAGGTTTATCTGGGCATAATTGCTGAGATATTCTTGACTTCGTTTAAGAAGAAGCCAAAATACATCACATCACATCACATGGAAAATTTGTTTACAATGGTCAAAAGCAGATGGGGTTGATGGTCTGCGCCCACTAGACTTAGGGAGAAATCAAAAGCTCTTGAACATTTCAGACAATTGAGAAAAGAAAAACACTAAGTCAGCCAAATTAACTTTAAACAATTTGAAAATTTTATTAATAGTAATATAAAATTTTAATATATAGATTTGCACACATTAAATATGATTATATTAGGCATGTTCTAAGAAGAATAAATGTCAACGCTCTGGCAGACATACTAATTTTGTAATAGTGAATTAGAAAAGGAGTGAAAGATTTTCCTTTAGCTAACAATTCACCCCAAACAATTCTGGTTTCTTTGTTCAAAAATTCAAAAAGAAAACGCAAATGAAAGTTTCTTGCATGAATCAATGAACTAGTGTGGACGAGCATTCACTAGCTTATTGACTAATGATGTCATATTGCCATAGTACTACTATGTGGACAAATCATGCTTAAGATAGCCAAGGTTGATTACAATGCAAGAACAAAAAAAGGCAAATGAATACGTCAGAGTATAAACTATAAAATGGGAGAAAACTTATTTCTCCAATTTAATGAAATAGTAAAATTTGAAAATATTCCGGGTAAATGATTTCAAATTAATAAAATGTTAAATCGATGATTTAAGGAAATATGCGAGTGAATCAATAACCAAATGATTGGCCAAAACTAAGCTAAGCACAATAATTAAAGGTCTCGTGAGAGATAGCTAAGTATTTATAAAACCAGTTATGTCTGCCCAACCATTTCAAAAAAGTGGGATAATTAAAATTACAAATAAATTTACAAACTAAATTCCAGTACATGACATATAAATTTAAAGCAAAAAGATATAAGATCAAATAAACCTAGCAAACAAAATATGAACATTTGACCTAGATTTTTAGAAGTTAATTTATCAGAGAGTGTATATGAGATGAAAATATGAAAACATTAAATGCCTTAGCAAAAAGAAACATTCTATCACCTAGAATTTAACTGGAAATTAAGAGTATCTTTCTGCTAGGGGTTTACCCAAAACAATTCCATTTATTTTATAGAGATTTAGAAAGAGGTATGCATGTGGAGAACACAGGACAGCACAGACGAGCGTTTCTTAGTCTGGAAAAAAAACATCAGACCTAAGAATGTCATAATTCTGCAAAACACTCATGGTTGGGTGTGTTTAAACCAGCCAAGGTCAATCTCACACAAAAAAGGAAGATTACGAACTACGTAATCTAAACTACAGAAAATAAAATCTCTACCTAAGAAAAAGTACAATAACAAACATAATAAACCGCCAGCCAAAAGATTTGCGGTTTGCAAAAAGCACTAACACAATGATTTAAATTAATTATTGAAGGATAAATAGGGGCAGGTGATCAAACTAAAATTTATGCAAGACTGATAAAGCATTTAGCAAGAGTTAGTCAAATAAAGTAAGACATATTAAGCATATAAAAACATAATCTTACAATACACGCTCCAATGCATGAAATGGAAACCAAACTTGGAATCTTATTCTAAAGCACATCTGCCATCAGATATTCGTCCATCATTTATTAAATTATATAACAAATTTACACTATTATTATGAACAATTGCAGCTTATATTTACTTCCTATTTCGTGAAAACGCTATTTTGTGTCTTTATTTTAAACGTATTGATTTATTCTGCTATTATAATGCACTCTGATTTACTTAAGGATGCTTATGTATATATTATTGTTGTTCCTAATAAAAGAATACTGTTTAAAAGAAAATGAAATAACCTGATTATTAGCTCAGAAAACACATTGTAATCCCATTAAAAATCAGTAATAACATATAAAATTGGCTATTTTTGACCATTTTGATGATTATAAATGATTCACATGCATTACTAGCAGATTAATGGATCATTTCTATGATTTGGTTCAAATATAAACCGAATAAACTTGGAAAAAGTGGTGAGATTTTTTTATAATAGCATCCCACAGTTAAATGGGTTAATCATTCAATAATGTTCTGTAAATTTTGTGTCCAATTATAGAAAGTAAAACAAAACTATAAAACTACTCATCTAAAAAATAGTGTATGATAATTAGAGTTTTTAATTTTTATTTAAATTCTGGCAAACTATTCAAAAAAAATTAATGGTTTAGAAATATTGTGAATATATCTAACTCACAAGCTTTAAGTAAGACAAAAGAAATTGTGATGCAAGTTAATAGTCTTATCATTTCTATTATTTCTATCTACGATTATAAATTCATCTAATATATATATATAATCAATGAAATTAAAGTTGACTAAAGTAGTACCGTGTAACCACTGTTTAGTACATATTAAATAGAACGATAGAGTTTAAATTTAAATAATTTTTGTAAAATGAATTTGAGGTCAAGTGTATGAGAAAAGTGTTTTTAATGGGTGAGACATGTTCATTAGAAATACAGATTTATTTTAAAAAGATGGAATTTATTTAATTGATAGAGGCAATAAAATCTAGAATGAGATAATTTGTAGTAAATTTTATTAATTTTTTTGTAAATGTAATATTAAAAAAATAATGGGATGATAGATAGATAGATAGATAGATAGATAGATAGATAGATAGATAGATAGATAGATAGATAGATAGATAGATAGATAGATAGATAGATAGATAGATAGATAGATAGATAGATAGATAGATAGATAGATAGATAGATAGATAGATAGATAGATAGATAGATAGATAGATAGATAGATAGATAGATAGATAGATAGATAGATAGATAGATAGATAGATAGATAGATAGATAGATAGATAGATAGATAGATAGATAGATAGATAGATAGATAGATAGATAGATAGATAGATAGATAGATAGATAGATAGATAGATAGATAGATAGATAGATAGATAGATAGATAGATAGATAGATAGATAGATAGATAGATAGATAGACAGACAGATAGACAGATAGACAGATAGACAGATAGATAGATAGATAGATAGATAGATAGATAGATAGATAGATAGATAGATAGATAGATAGATAGATAGATAGATAGATAGATAGATAGATAGATAGATAGATAGATAGATAAGTGGGTTAATGGGTGGGCAGGTGGGTGAAGGGTGGTGTATGGGTGGACCGATAGATAGATTTAGGTATATATAAAAATAATGATGTTTTGTTAGGCGTTCTTATAAAATGAAATAATGTGTTTATATTTAAAGGCTTGAATAAAATAAAAGATTATGTGGTTAGAGATAAAACGATAAATTATGTAAGGATACAAAAAATAAAAATTCATGTTGAATATCAGAATTGTAAAGAAAGAATATTTTAAAGAAAAGTCAACTGTATTATTGTAAAACTTTGTTTTATAAATAACAGTGGTAAAGACATATTTGAATGTTGCAAAAAAAATTCTATTTTCAGAAAAATGAGTAAAAAGACATAAATTATGTGACAAGTGTAAAAATAAAGATGTATATGCTATTGATAAGAATATCACTTAAAATAAATTGTAAAGAATATATGTTGATTAGAATGAAATTTGATAAAGAAAAATGGACAGATAGTATACCATATTTAGTTGCTATAGTTGTGGTGGATGTGAAAAATGGAATGAGATTGTTTATATGAAGATATTAATGATTATAAAAGGAATAATTATAAAGAAAACTGCTGTAGTTAATAACATTATTTTAATTAAACTGATTGTGTAAAAATATGACTGGGGCATTATAAAAGAATATATGAAAGAAAAATTAACTGAAGATTGTGAGATTGGTGGATGTGGAATTCGAAATTTATATGCCAAAATTTCGAGCTAGCTCTTATCATTTGTATCTATTTTAAAAAAATTGAAGAAAACGTTTAACCACTGAGAAAATGTCAAATGTTAATGGAAATTGGGGGAAAGGTGTAATTGAGAATGGTCTATTCAGATTTTTATTTTCACTTGAAAAAATGGTGCCCAAATAAAAGTTCTAAACACATGCATTTTCATTATTTTACAAAGAACAAATTATTTTAGAATGGGAAATCTATTTTAAATTTCTAATATTGGATTTGAAGAGGTGATTGGGAAATGTAACCCATTTTTAAGTTCAATTATTACCTTCATTATCTACTTTCTACATTGCTGTATGATGGTCTGCACTAAGTAAAGTGATATAGGCATTTATTAAATGGCAAACTAATACACCAAAAATTAAAAAAATTAAAATTAACAAAAATGAGTAAACTCAAATCAAAATAATCCCTGAAAAATTGCACTTAGAAATTTATAGTTCAAACTTTATGATATCTAAATTATATTAAATGTGCTTGTAGCTTTTTAATTAAAAAAAAATAGAAATACTTTAATAAATTACATTTTTTTTAAAATGTCATAGCATCGGCCGGGACGCGAACCCGCAACCAGGGCAACTTCCTGCAAGGTAGTCGCGCTGACCTCTCGACCACCAATGCAAGACTAACAATAACCTAAATATAATCGTATGTCCACTCTAGAAAAATAAGCATTATATTTTATAAAGATATTGCTAAAGGATTCTAAAATTTTTCTTATACAGTTATTAATAAATAAAAATATGTAAGCAGATACTGATTAAAAACTGATTCACATACTGGCTTTAGTAATAATTTAATCATGGACTGCACTGTTTAAATTGATATACTTTATCCGTAATTGTGCAAATTTTAATTTAATCATAGAATCTCTTTAAAAAATAAACACTCTAAAATCTTGAACTTTAAGTAAGTATTCATTATTTACACTAGTTTATAAATCATAATAGTTGTTGATAATGTTTATGTAATCATATACCAATTGTGACTAGTGTTCAAAACAAAAAGTATTAATAATAACTAAATTGCTTTCATTAAGTTAATAGTTTTAAGTACTATGATTCCGAAATAAACTATCATTTTAATCCTTTTCTAGACAAACTTTAATTTTCTTTAAAACAGTATTCCAAGTGTCAAGAATGAATGCTAATAATGTTAATGATATTCAATTAAAACTCTATTTTTTATAAATGTATTAAATTATTGAATTGAACATATGCGTCAAGCGTTGTTAGCCGAAAGATCAGCACAGCCGCCTTGCAAGCAATTAGTTGGTTGCAGACGGTTGTGGGTTCGCCTCCTAACCGATGCTATGACATATGGAAAAAAAATATATATATGAAGTAAAAAATCAATATAATTTATAATGGAGCAATAGATACCAGAGATCTTTAAAAAAAATAATTAAATGGTAGGTCAATGAAAAGATCATGTCATGTTTAAGCATAAGAAGTGGTAAGATTGACTTACTATCGCAGATCCTCCAGCTTTGAAGTACAATAAGTTGAAATATGATACTCTGGGTTAAATTCTATTAAGAGAATGGTTAAAGCATGGTTAAAACAATGTCAAATTACAGCTGATGTTGATCAAATATCCTATTTTTAAATTCTCAGTACGTTCCATGCAAAGAATTCAACATATATACATGAAGTGATGTTAAAACTGTTTTTGTGATTAAAGAATTAATTGAAATTTAACTGTAAATTGTTCAATATCATAAGCTGTGCCCCCTCCCCTATTGAAAAAAGATTTGACATTTTCTTGTCATTCTAAATATCACATGCAAATATATAATTATTTATTTATTACTTAATATGACTGTTAATTAAACAGCAGTGCACTCGATTTTAGGTGATAAAGAATGAAACTATTTCGTTAAGCAGACAACGAACAAACAAACATACGCAAATTTGAATTACAAATACAAATGAAGGGAGAAACAAATATTATCTATGCGTGTATGTGCGTGTGCTTAAATAAAATCTATCCAATGACTTTATATTCTATTCAATAAATTTGGGAAGATATTTTTATATGAACAGTTTGCTTTGACAAAATATCTTAACTTTTTAAGCCTAGCAGAAGCACTTGGAATCTATTCCGCATCTTAACAACCAAGTCCGTCTTTCAACCTAAAAAGTTACAAAAGTTATTTTTTAATTAATTCAAATTCAGTTAAACCTGTTTGTCTTTCTTAATATTAATTTATTAGCTAATTTTTTATAAGTTGTATTCAGCATTTTAAGAACATTCTTTTAATTACTATTTTGATATCCAAAAAGTGATAACAATCGTTAACCACAGAGTATAATTTTTGCTTTTAACTGGCTCAAATCAAACCCATGCTAAAACCATTATGCCTGTTTCACGAAATCTTATATAGACTGTTCAAAAATATTATTGCCATAAAATGGAAAACTAATTGGGAGCTGGCGCACTTACTAATTTAATGCTAGTTTAATTTCAAATGTATCACTATTCTTACAGCAAATAATGCATTACTCCATGCTATTAAGTACAGCAAAATTAAGTTATATGATAAGACTTCTATGACCAATTTTCTATTTTCAAACTTCTCTCTGTATGTTTTTTTTTTTTTCGTATTTTCTGACAGTGTTTGTGTGGGTATAAAAGTTATTTGTTTCGGAACATATTTTGAGATGAATCTTTATTTATTCATCTACTTATTTAACCATTTTCTATATAAATATTATTTGCATGTGTATATTCGTACATGTGTGTGTCAAATTACTTAAACAAAGCACTTCGAGTTTATAGCGTATTTAAAACTTATCTTACCTTGATTTATCTCCATCTTGCAAGGTGTTTAATTATGAAAATAAACAGATGGTGAGTAGAAAGTGAAACGTCATCGACAATTATTTTCTTTTTCATCAACAAAGAAAAAAATGAAAAGAGAAAATGAAAAGACACATTTACCGCAGTCATGACGTTAGAAAAATCATTGGGTCAATAGAGTTTAACTGTTAGCTTTTATTATATTAGATGCAAATAAAATTCTCTCTCTCACTCTTTCTCTTTATATAATTTCAAAAATAACTTTATTAGTGTAAAATAATTGATGATTTAAGAATATGGGAATACATTGTCCTTCTTGGCATTTATATATATATAAACATTTAGCAGCGAGAAGATATAATCTTCTTCTTTATTTTACTGTAAAGGCATATTTGAAAAGCTTTTGCTTTTCCATAGTTTGGTGAAAGTGCTATTATTTATATCTTTAAAGTACTTAACGCGTCCTGTATGGTTTAGTGCAGTGATTAGAGAGTCATATTTTTAGAGTGTAATCAATTTTTAATCGATTCCAGTACTGGCTCTTCTCGCGCTAGAATTTCTTATGAATTCTCCAGTAATAAAGTCATTCGATTATTATTATTATTATTATTATTATTATTATTATTATTATTATTATTATTATTATTATTATTATTATTATTATTATTATTATTATTATTATTATTATTATTATTATTATTATTATTATTATTATTATTATTATTATTATTATTATTATTATTATTATTATTATTATTATTATTATTAATTTTATTAAACGCCCATTATTATATTAAGTAATAATTTACTAAGGCTGTAACCTTAGAAATATAGAGGTCCCTACCTTCGTATTTTTCAGACGCTTATTTCTAAGGTTACAGCCTTAGTAAATTATTACTTATTATTATTATTATTATTATTATTATTATTATTATTATTATTATTATTATTATTATTATTATTATTATTATTATCTGTAGTATTCATTGTTATTATTTATTTTTCTTATGAATGGATAAAGAGAAACTGGTAAATGTAAGGTAAGGCTTATTCACTAGGCAATGCAAATATGTCAGACCCCCCAAAAACCTGTAGTGATTTAATTTTAATAGAACAATAATAAATTCCTATAATCTTCAATTCCAAAGATGTGATTAAGTTCATCTTTCCAGGCAACAGTCATACACTAATAGTTTAATAATATATTTCTTAATGACTTGTTACATATTTGTGTCTTTGAAATACCATAGGATATGTAAAAGCATTAAATGTTAACTTTTAATAACAATAAAAAAATTATTTAATGTGATTGAATGTTTAGTTGCTCAGGATATTTAATAACCAAAGTGACAGATCAAGGTTTGATCTAGGAGCTATTATTGTATTACTGTGCTAAATTGCATAAGGCAGAACTGAACTGCCTTGTAGCATAGTTATTAGAATACATTCATAATCATAAATCAAGACTTGGACATGAAATATTTTGCTTTTTTTTTAAATTTCAGGTAGGATTGATAAATTATTCAAATGGTCATCCATAGCCAAACTAGATTATGATCAGAGTATTGATTACAAAATTGATATCTAGAATTCTTTTTCTAGAGTATATAATTATAGAAAGGAACCTATTAATATATAACAAACCTGCTAAGTAAAATCTTATTTACAGTTTTATTTTGATAAATTATTGGAAAGGTTTTTACCAGAGAGTGTACTATTTAAATTTGTTATCTTAGTATTCAATATGTATTTACAACACATTCTGTATTCTATATCACTAATTTAGTTTTATATCTTTGCCAAGATTAAAACTTTAGATAGATTTATTTATTTATTTATTTATCTGTTTTTTGGCTTAAACTTCATGCCAGAATTTTAAAAATATGTGTCAATTTATATTTTCATTTACCCAAATATTCATTTGATTGTTGTTAATATTAGAATTGTCATGATGGTTTGGGTGGGTCCCTCTAGCTATCTTCCTAATAATAGAAATCATTCAAAAATACTGAAGAGAATGCTTACAAATCACAACTTTGGCTCATCAGTAAAATATTTGTAAATGATCTATATTATCATTATGATGGCTGATGTGACATAATGAAACAAATGTGCAATACTCATGTTAATAATGAGCAAATTTGTACATATATAAATATAAAATATAAATTCATATCTTTAATGATGAAATTCTAAGCTATAATATCCATGACTACATGTATAAGAGATATGAGATTTGTAAATGTTAATGATCATTTTACACGTGTTTAACTTTTTAACAAAATAAAAGTAGTAAAATAATCTCAGTAGCACTTGAAGATTTATCATTTTCTGTTTTTAAATACGAAGTTTGAAGAGCCGGATTAATTTATATATATTGTACCAGTCAAAATCATGTGCTCATTTAACAAGACCTAGAATCCAAGCAAATGTTATATCATCTAGTATGTGCAAGATAATAAGTCAAGAACAATACCAAATATCAATCTATTTACCCATGCTCCAGAGTCTATGACTACATGAACAATGTTTTTAATGATACTAACAAAGATTTTCATCACTCCAGACTCAGCAATGAGAACAGGGAGAGCAAGAGACTTGAAACAATATATATATATATATTTAATGGTGTAATTAATAACTTCTATAAACTATAATCATTCAAAAATGGTACACACTATTTTTTGACAATGGTTCAAAAATGGTACACACTATTTTTTGACAATGATTAACGATCCGAGCCGTAATAAACAAAGGGTTTGAATTTAAACATCTGATTCAAATAGAGAATTACAAGTCTCATAAAATAGTAAATAATAAAGATTCAAATAATAAATGATAAATGCAAGAATACAAATAAATGATTTAGAGTAAGTTTATTAAGTGATTATATATATATATATATATATATATATATATATATATATATATATATATATATATATTAATAAAACAACATAAGCTTTGGATGTCTATACAATTGAGGTTACATATCTGATAATTTAATTTGCAATTATGCACTTCTGAATTTATTAAATAGCTCATTCGAGACCATACACAATTAGATAAATGTTTGTTTTAACATAAAAAATTAGTGAGTGTATTTGCTATACAATTTAACATAGAAACATAAGATTATAGGTGTGGTTAAACATATGGTGGTTTGTGCAATATATATATATATATATATATTGTAATGGTTTGTACCCGGCGTAACACATTTATAGGTGGTATACGTTTATTATGTATTTCAAATCTAAGTTTCTGCTCTTTTAATTTAAACGAAAATTACGATGCGAACACACATATATATAACGGTTTGTACCCGGCATAACACATTTATAGGTGGTATACGTTTATTATGTATTTCAAATCTAAGTTTCTGCTCTTTTAATTTAAATGAAAATTATGATGCGAACACACATATATATATATATAGTTGGGTCTGCAATAGACTCTTATTACTCGCCCAGCATATTTATGGATGTCAATTTGACTCCAAGCACCAATCTTACTTATGAGTAAGTAAGAATTATGCTGGGAGAGAGCGAGTATCTATTTCTAGTGGATAGAGCTTATACTTCTGGCTATATCACTCAGGGGTATAGTGGTCATTGACCATGGGAAAGAGGTGGAGGGAACAGATCAAATGTGCATGAGAATGCATAAACGATTTGTTTTACTTTCTTACTTTTGTTATTAATGCTACTCTAAGAAATTAATACTAAACACACACAATTATATTTAAAACACTACTTAACATTTATTAATACAAAAAAATAATAAAACCCAATAGAATCCCGCAATTGGATATTGATTTGTGCCCGAATACTTAAATGACACACATGTAAATACACACTCGCATAAGTTCATAAATGTAACAAACAAACATATATATCATAGCATGAAAAATAACTGCAATCAGACATTATCCTGTCTATTTAGGCATATAGTTATATAGGGCATTATTTCAACTGTCTCTTTATTTACTTTTAATGCTTTTACGCATTATTTTACTAAGATATGTTCTCATTCAAGAAGTTACTGTCATTTACAAAAATATTTGAGTTATCTACTTTATCTCACCAGGGTGTAGATTAATGGTAATTTTCCACTAGTTTCATGCTGCGATGTTATGAGTAAATGATTTCTTTTTTTTGTAGGCTTCCGTAAGGCAATCAATGGCGTCCGGTGAATGCTGCTCTTTCCATAACTTTAGGAAGGGCTTCACTCCTACATGGACAGTGATGATAGTATCTCCGCAGAATGGATGGCATAGCACGGTCCACTCTGTTCTTCTACCCCAGCCTGTTCATGATTTTAAGATATATAAACTTTTTTCTTTTACTAACTTTCCTTCGATCCTGCTCGTGGCAGTCACGGTTCTAGAATTTTTTCAAAGTTCAGCTTTCCAACTCCAATTAATCATGCTATTGTTCTCTTCTTTTTAATTAAACCACGTGGTTTGCAAATAGAAAATCTTTTCAATAACTTTTCTTTTCTTTGTTTTTTATCTATGTTCAGGAATTTCAATTTTACCTTGAGATCCACACTCGACTGTTCATTGTCTCTTATTTATAACATTTTCTTTTATTAATTAAAATGGCTTTGTCTTGAGATAGAGATCTGCAACTTTTCAGGTCCTTTCTTTGTAATTAACTTATCTTTTAGAATTTGTAAAGTCTTTCCTTAGTCAACCACCTTGGAATCAATTTCTTTTTAAATTAAAATAGCTTTATTCTTTGAGATAGTGATCTATAACTTTCTGAATTCTTTATTTCCAATTAACATATCTTTTAGAATTTGTAAAATCTTTCCTTTAGTTGTCCATCTTGGAATCAATTTCTTTTTATGAAACTATTACATTTACTCACTCATGCAGCAATACAAACATGCGTATAAACAAAATATAAGAGCACAAACCACATAATCCCCCATCCCTCTTATGTTTTAATCTATTTTTATTTACTTACTTAAAATATATACACACATGCATACAAAACAACAACGAGAAAGAATAACATCAATTTTTTCTTATGAAACTACTACATTTACTCACTCATGCAGCAATATAAACACGTGCATAAACAAAATATAAGAGCACAAACCACATAATCCCCCATCCCTCTTATGTTTCAATCTATTTTTATTTACTTACTTAAAATATATACACACATGCATACAAAACAATGAGAAAAAATAACAATAATCTAACATAATATTACATTTGATTTGAGTATATATGTATGCTCAGTGATATCGCCCTATGACTTAGAACAGGGTTTGACCTCAGCCCTGTTATAATAAACTCTCCCTTTGAAAGTCTTTAAATACCATTTTAGTATTTGAATGGATCACTCCTAAAACCCAAAATAATTCGACTTATTACTCTGATGGTATGGGTTTGAGTGACCGAGCATTATATGATTCCTTTATTTCCTGTCCAGTGTCTACCCAAATCGTGTGATTTCCCCGACATCCTGTAATGGTGAATGTACCCCCATACAAATTACAGAATTTTTTATATATGAACTTCCCTGGCTCACTTATATGTGGTGTCTTTATCAACACCCGGTCACCCACAATGAACCTACGGTATCTCATTGGCATTCTATTCCACTTCTGGCTTTTTCTTATGAGGTTGTGATATGCCTGTCTTTGATCACTTTCAGTATCTACTGAGTTTTCCTCATTTCTTGACAGATTACCCGCTATTAATTGAGGAGCATCACGGCTGCAGTGCAACCGTATAGGAGAGAATCCTGTTGACTCATTTACTGTGCAATTTATATAATTGAGTATCTCACTAATTTTTCTGACCCAACCTCTATGGTTGGTTGGGATGTAAGTTCTGAATAATCTACCAGCTTGCGCATCACTCATTCACATGGGTTTGATCAGGAGTTCCGGATGGACATCAGTATATGTCGGATTCCTGATCTCTGGACCCATCTTCCCCATTCTCCAGATGTAAATGGAATCCCATAATCAGAGAGGATAATCTGAGGTTTCCCCACTAATGGAAAATGTTCTATTTCTAATATGCATATCATGTTCCTTGTATTTGCTTGAGCTATTGGGTATGCAGCCACGAATTTGGAAAACAAATCATATACCACCAACAAATACTTTTTTTTATTGTATGCTGGCAATGGATCATAATAGTCCACTGCTATCATCTCCCATGGTTTCTGTGGTATTATGGATGTCATTGGGGCTGCATAATTTCTGTTTGCTGGTTTGGCTCTCTGACAAGCTTCACATTGGCCAATGACAGCAACTGTTTTAGCATGCATGCCAGGCCAATAAAACCACACCCCATAGTGTCCATACGTTTGGTGGACATGAGTCACCACTGCCTCTGTCATCTGTCTAGGTATGATTGGCCTCCATTCTTCTGGGTCGTTCGTGACTTTATATTGAAGTATGAATCCCTCTACTCTACAACGTCCAATCCTATGTTCCTACCAATCTACAACCTTGGTCTCCCCATCCTCCAGGTGCTCAATTACTTGTTTCAATTGGGAATCTTCTCTCTGGTGTTAAACCAGCTGTTTAAGGTCATTCTCAACCCCATCTATTTCTGAGCTCATGCCAGCAATATATAAATTTTCTGTCTGCAAATGTTAAGATTTTGAAGGCATAGGGTTCCTGCTGAGAGTATCTGCCACTATATTCTCCAAACCCTTGCAATACCTCATGGTATAGTTATATTCATGAAGGTATAGACTGCAGTGTACTAACCTACTATTGGTTAAGTAACTATGATTGATGAATTCCAAGCTTTTGTGGTCAGTTACCATTATGACTTCTGATCCTAACCAGAGTGTATGAAGTTTTTGGAAACCCCAAACAATTGCTAGAGCTTCCTTTTCAGTTGCCATATAATGGGGTTCAGGTCCCTTAAGCAATCAACTCAGGAAATACAACACCCCTATCTGACCATCCGCTTGCACTTGTGACACTGTTACTCCCAAACCATGCCCATTACTATCCATCTGCCCCATGAATGCCCTCTCAAAATCAGGAAATGCCAACACTACATGTTCAATAAATACTGCCTTCACCCTTTTGAAGGCTTGTTCTTGTTCCTCTCTCCACTACCACCTTACATCTTTCCTCAATAGCCTCACCAAGGGTTCCATTTGTTCTGCAAATCATTTCCTGAAACTGGTTGTAAAAGTTGCACAAGCTAAGGAAGGACCATACTTGTTTCCTGGATTTGGGTCCTGTAAAGTCTCTAATAGCTGAGACCTTATCAGAGTGGGGCCTAATACCTTGTGCTCCTACCATATGACCTAGGAATGTAACTTCTTCCTAAAGCAATGTACTTTTTTAAAGTTTATTTTAATCCCCTTTTCTTTGCACTCCTTTAAAACATTGTTACATGCCCTAAATGCTCTTCTAGGGTGTCTGATGCCACTAACACATCATCCATATACATCGTGATTATATCTTTTACTTCAGGGGATAACACCTGATCTAAACATCATAGCAATCTGGCCCTGCTGTTAATTAGGTCAAACAGCATCCGGTTGAACTGATATGAATAGCCCTCATATCGAAATGCGGTATATTTACAGTCATCTGGGTGTATCTTGATCTGCCAATAACTATCAGTCAAGTCAAATGTTGAAAATATTCTTTTTCCCTTGAATCTTCCCAGAAGTTCTTGTATGGCTGGCAGAACATTACAATCAGGAATGGTTATTTTGTTCAGTTGTCTCACATCAAGGCACAGCCTGAGTGTACTGTCTCTCTTCCTCATGACCACCAAGGGGTTGCAGTAAGCTAATGAGCATTTTGAAACAATGCCCCATTTCACCATCTGGTTTATTTGCTTTTTCACTTCAGTTCAATATTTATAAGGAACAGGGTATGACCTGGCTTTAAATGGTTGGTTTTCATTTACTCTAATGCTTTGTTCAAAACTCGGTATTATTCCCAGTTTGTCAGAGAAAACTTGATGGTATTTTTGCAATGTTTGCATCAATGTGCTTTTCCAACTTCCCGTGGCCATCTTTGCCTCTTGTACTCTTTCCATAATGATGTCATTCATAAGGTATTCCACCATGCATAATGTCCTGACTGACCTATATAAACCCTCACTCAGAAACTCAACTACCTTTCCTTTACACATGGCTTGCCTGCCTTCATAATCTAAAGTGCATTTATATTTATGCAAAAAATCTGACCCTAACAAAGTGTCACTTATCAAGTCTTTCATTATCAAAAAAACGTGCAAACAGCTTTCTCCATCAATTTTAATATCTAGCCATATTTGTTTGGACTCAATCTTGGCTTTTCAGTTATTAGCCATTGTTACATGAGCTGATTTCAATGATAGGGTAGGTACATCCAATTGTTCTTTCCTAATTCTGTGGTATTGTCTTTCTGCTATCACTGAAACCTGACTATCTGAATCCAAAAGGGCCTCCATCTTGATTTGATCCACTGTTATGGGAATTTTAGGGCATGTCTGACATGCATAACCTGGGACTCTGTCTTCCCAAAAACACACTAAGTTTCCTATTTCCCTTTTTTTGTCCATATCCTTTACTTAATCCATGAAGTCCTGTTTCCCTGACCTCAATCCTTACTCATAAATTTGTCTCATCTGTCTACTTACCTCTATCTGACTCAATAGTCTATCCACCACTTTTGCTGATTTCTCCCTCCCAGTTTCTACCATCCAGCTGATTTCCTCCAGTAGATTCTTGCATACTATTCTTAGAATCTGTTTTTCAGATAGTCTGCATGTTTCTAATGTCTTTAGCATGGCCACCTCTCTCCTGAAAAAATGCACACATTCTTCTCCATTATTTTCTTGAAACTTCTCCTTCACTAACTGTACTCTAATGTGCTCCTGCAGCTCTTTCCTCCAGAAAGCCTACTTCAGACCCTTTTTATAATCTGGGAATGTTTGTGGCAGGTGTGAAAGTGAATTCCACCAAGCCTCAGCATATTCTTCAAGGTGGTGGCATGCTATCATTACTTTATCTTTATCTGGTATTCCATGGCAATCAAAATATCTTTGTACACTTTGAATATGCTCTATTGGCCACTCCTCCTTTTCCCCTCTGTACATTTTTATTTTCACCTCTTCCATCTTACTCCCTTTTTAGATATTATATTACTATTTCTATATTAGATGCACCAGACCTGCTCTCCATCCCCGAAGTACTGTGTTCTCTGTCTAATTTTCTATCTAGCCCCTTTCAACCCTCTTCCTTATTCTCTTTCTTTATATTTTGCTGAGACAATTAGTAGTTCATGTTACTTTGCATATTAAACTAAAATAGTAACATTCAAAATGAATCCACAGATTTCTAGCACTAGCTGTATATTATAATATGCCCTTTCATGGGTAAAACAAATATTAATCTCATAATCACATACACATATATGAAATGGATCAAAAAAAAATTCAGATGTATTGTTTAGATGCCTATATATCAGAGTTCATGTAAAACGTATTCAATACAATGCCTTCTAAAGTTAATCTATATATCAGAGTTCATGTAAAACGTATTCAATACAATGCTTTCTAAAGTTAATCACTCTCAATTATATCAAATTAAAAATTATGAAAGTTTTATTTATTCACTTTTGTAAATGTCAAAATCAGTTAAATATTTAATATAATAGGAAAAATCCTAAACAGAAAACAAAACTCGGATATATAATATTATTTCACTGTGAATCAAACAACAAAATTTCCACGGACTGATCAATACATACACATATATACTGAAATATTAATTCGAATGTGATTTCAACCTAATTAATTTCAATATAGATAAAGCAAAATTGCCAGCAATAATTCATCTACACAAGCTATATTTTATAGCTGTTATACTGTATTTCTTTCCTTTTTTTATATAAAACCATATAAGCAAAACTCCATAGTAAACTGTCTTATTTAACTTATATTCTACCCCCTCCTCTACTTTCCACTCTTCAAAAGCTCCTTCGTTGGTGCACCATTGTAACGGTTTGTACCCGAGGTAACACGTATATATGTGGTATACGTTTATTACATATTTCAAATCTAAGTTTCTGCTCTTTTTATTTAAATGAAAATTATGATGCGAACATATATATATATATAGTTGGTTCTGCAATGTACTCTTATTACTAACCCAGCATATTTATGGATGTCAATTTGATTCCACGCACCAATCTTACTTACGAGTAAGTAAGAATTACCTCTGGCTAGCTCACTCAGGGGTAGTGGTCATTGACCATGGGAAAGAGGTGGAGAGATCAGATCAAATGTGCACAGAGTGCATAAACGATTCATTTTACTTTCTTACTTTTGTTATTAATGCTACTCTAAGAAATTAATACTAAACACACACAATTATATTTAAAACACTACTTAACATTTATTAATACAAAAAAATAGTAAAACCCATCAGAATCCTACAATTAGATATTGTTTTGTGCCCGGATACTACAATGAAACTCATGTAAATACACACTTGCATAAGTTCATAAATGTAACAAACAAAACATATATATCATAGCGTGAAAAATAACTGCAATCAGAGATTATCCTGTCTATTTAGGCATATAGTTATATAGGGCATTATTTCAACTGTCTTTTTATTTACTTTTAACCCTTTTATGCATTAGTTTACTAAGATATGTTCTCATTCAAGAGGTTACTGTCATTTACAAAAATATTTGAGTTATCTACTTTATCTCACCCGGGTGTAGATTAACAGTAATTTTCCACTGGCTTCATGCTGCGATGTTATGAGTAAATGATTTCTTTCTTTTGTAGGCTTCCATAAGACAATCAATGGCATCCGGTGAATGCTGTTCTTTCCATAACTTTAGAAAGGGCTTCACTCCTACATGGACAGTGACAATAGTATCTACAGCCCGGTCCACTCTGTTCTTCTGCCCCAGCTTGTTCATGATTTTAAGATATATAAACTTTATCTTTCACTAATTTTTCTTCGATCCTGCTCATGGCAGTCATGGTTCTAGAATCTTTTCAAAGTTCAGCTTTCCAACTCTAATTAATCATGCTATTGTTCTCTTCTTTTTAATTAAACCACATGCTTTGCAAATAGAAAATCTTTTCAATAACTTTCCACATGCTTTGCAAATAGAAAATCTTTTCAATAACTTTTCTTTTTTTTGTTTTTTATCTATGTTCAGGAATTGCAGTTTTACCTTGAGATCCACACTCAACCATTCATTGTCTCTTATTTATAACATTTTCTTTTATTAATTAAAATGGCTTTGTCTCGAGAGTGATCTGCAACTTTTCGGGTCCTTTTTTTGCAATTAACTTATCTTTTAGAATTTGTAAAATCTTTCCTTAGTCGACCACCTTGGAATCAATTTCTTTTTAAATTAAAATAGCTTTATTTCTTGAGATAGCGATCTATAACTTTCTGAATTCTTTGTTTCCAATTAACATATCTTTTAGAATTTGTAAAATCTTTCCTTTAGTCATCCATCTTGGAATCAATTTCTTTTTACGAAACTATTACATTTACTCACTCATGCAGCAATATCAACATGCATATAAACAAAATATAAGAGCACAAACCACATAATCCCCCATCCCTCTTATGTTTCAATCTATTTTTATTTATTTACTTAAAATATATACACACACGCATACAAAACAACAATGAGAAAAAAAAATTTAACTTAATATTACACTTGATTTGAGTATATATGTATGCTCGTTGGTATCGCCCTATGACTTAGAACAGGGTTTGAACTCAGCCCTGTTATAATATATATATATATAAAGTGGATTTGTTTGGTTAATATGTCAAGGTCATGAAAGAACTTAATTAAATCATTGATAATTCATAGTGTCTTACCCTCATGTAAAAGATTACAAATGTACAATAATTGTTATTATACTATGATACATATAAATAAGATTTATAATGCGCGATTCTGACCACGTATATGCTTATGTGTTACTAAATTATGAAGAGTGACTAGATGAGCAGGAGTAAGGTGGTTCAGCCTAACATAAGTCGCAATTATAAAATTTAACTTAAATGATTAAATAGAATGGGTGGCAAATGGTATGTGATTACGGCTGATTGATAATAATGACGCCGGTATTCATTATAGTTTCCCATTGCTTATAAGAATGAGATTACTTAAGATACTATGGGTGGCTTTGTCATGTTTGCATAAAAGAAAAGATATGCTGACCCAACAACTAAAACGTATTTATGAAGAATAGTGGCACCGGATTGCGTGTTGTGATGATTCATCCATTTGTTCCTATACACTGATTTATTAGAAGGGCCTGAAGTTGTATCCCTATTAGGAAAAGCATCTACTTTGTGAGAGATAATGAGGAGTGTGATTGATCCAATCTGAAGATCCCAAAAAATGTGGCAAAGCAAGAAAATTAATAAATAAATGATGGCAACTATACATTTATAATGCTTAAGCATAGATAAATCGGTCACTAATGACCATAATACATTAATTAATACCTGATTAAAACAATCTGCTCTCCAGCATAATGGAATGCTCAACATACCCCCTTCCCTGAGCAATTAACTAATAATAATCAAAATTATATGGGCAAGATTCTAAAACTAAGATGGACTAAATGGCTTTCTCCCACACAACCCAAAGTGTCTTCGTACATGTTATAACTTAAAATATGATTTCAATTAAATATTAAACTCACTTCTGGTAAGATTTAATTACTAGACAGGTCAAACAACTTAATAATGGGATGAGGGTTAAGAGTAAAATTATTAGAAACAAACAAACAATTGGTATAAAACTACTGGAACTGAACAATTAATTTTTTAAGAAATTTGCATTTCCCTTGTGTAATAGGAGAAAACTATTAGCAATCAGACTTAAATTTACTCACTGAGTTTGATACAAACTTGGCATATTAAATAAATCAAAATAACAAATTAAAGAAACAAAATTCAATCTAAATTGCCCACCAAATTTAAGAATCAATTATATAGCATGAGAGTAAGTTGTATAGACATTTAACATATATGATCAATAGATGGAGCTTTACCAATAGCTCTGAACAAGCTGTGTTTACATAAGTGCTGAGAGATAGAATTCAAAATCTCTATCAAATCTCCCTGCCTCCGGGAGAGACCAGCTGGTTTCGAGCTTAATGGCTCATGTCAGTGAAAGGCTGGGACCTTCACTAATGTGAGCCATTAAGCTTGAAACCAGCTGGTCTGGAGGCAGGGAGATTCGATAGAGATTTTGAATTCTATCTCTCTTGGCATTTATGTAAACAAAGCTTGTTCAGAGCTATTGGTAAAGCTCCATCTATTGATCATAAAATGCAAGCTTAAAAGCAATTTACGAAATTTATAACTTGTTTTAATTATTATTTAACACACACACACATATATATATAACAGTTTTGAAAAGTTTTGAGAATTAAAGAATAGACATAAAAAGGCTTACAATGTAATTTGAAAATAGAAGCAAACTAATTAATTAAAAATTCATCAACTGGCAGCAATATAAATATTTTACCTTGGGATTGAAGGCATGTAAATAGACTTGGGTTGGAAACAGGCACTGGTAAAGCAGCAGATCTTCATTCAGGAAAGCATTTCTTGGAAGAGTTGTTAGACTAAAATGATCATGTTAGTCATGGGTAGGTAACTGGAGATTTTGTGTTCATAGAAGAATGTTTGCAAATATTGATAGAGTGCCAGATGATAATCATCTGGTTTTATCAATAATATGTAGATACCAAAGGTGTAATTCCTTATTTTTTTTATTTATAATTTATTCACATACTAAGGAAGAATATCTGTTTTACTACTAAATGTATTATGCCAGAAGTACAATTCTTGGTTGTCTTTATTTATATTTGTTATTTACTAAATTTAAAGCTTATTGTTGCTATTTAGCAAATTGTATACGGATGATGCACTTATTGTTGTATTTTGAATACAGAGATTTTCAAAGAATTTTAATATTTGTATTGATGGTGTCATCACTAGTGAGTATGTTATGAGATTTATTAGGTCTAATGAAGGAGTGAAATTTTGTGAAATATGACAATGAAATACATGTGAAAAAACAACAACAACAATAAAATTTAATTAAATATATTCATCCATTTCGTGGTGGAACTTATAGATGATGAGAGGGTAGATTTCGATTTTTTGTTAAATAAGTGGTCATATAAGAATCTAATTTAAAATGGAATGAGAAACTATAATGCCATTGATGGAGTTATTAAAACCTGTATTGATTGTGGTAAAATGTTTGAACTTTTATTGCAAAAGATGAATTCCAAATTTGAAGAAAACAGTGTAAAGTTGAAAGAATAGAAACTTGGACAATTGATACAGCTATTCAATGCTACACTATACCGGTTAAATAAAAAAGGGTAATATTATTGTATTTTATTAAAAATATAATTTCACAAAGTGTTTTATATAAAACTATAATATCAATGATACTTTTATCTAACAAAAATAATTTTTCAAAAATGTGTATTAATTAATGATTTATATATGCATATGTGAACTTATTATAAACTTATGAATGATACATATTACTTTAGTTAAATCTTTACTTTTATTCATATGATAATCATGTAAAAAATTTAATATATGATTACGATTATAAATATTAAACTTTTCTATCCATTAAATATATTTAACTCAAAGCTAAATGGAGTTGTATATTTTTTTATCTTTACCACACATGGGAGATTTAAGTTTTGTTAATGTTTGAGATTTATTTCCATTCCATTTCATAATAGTAATAGCTAAATAAATTAAATTATAACTGGTAAACAAGTTTGTGTGATTATTGTAATTATTGCATAAGCATCATTATCAACTGTATTCTGTCAAATGTATAGATTCAGAGATTAGTGACATTATCAATTTATCCATTTTTCACATCATTCTCTTCATTTTCCAGCTCTTCAATTCCACGTAACTCTTCCCATCTCTTATATCACCCAACAATGTCAATCTCTTCTATACTTTCTTCTTACTTTCATTCACCATTTCCTCCAAAACATCTTTTATTAAACTATAATTTCTTCTTGACATATGTCTAATCCAGTTCCTCTTTTACTCTGATTTCCTGAATCAATCTTCTTTTTTTATTTCCTTTTTTCAAAACTTCTTCCTTTGTTATTTTATTCATCCAACTGATTTTTTTCTTTCTTCTCTATGTCCATATCTCAACGGCTTCCAATTTGTTCCTAATTTTATTTCTCATTATCCATGTTTCACAACCACACATTAGTACACTCCACACATAGCATTTAATTAATCTTTTTCTTAATTCTCTTTTCAAGGGTCCACAAAATATTTTCTCTCTCTTAACTAATGTCTCTTTTGCCAATGCTACCCTTCTTTTAATTTGATCTTCACTTCTTTTATTTTCATTCAATCAACTACTCAAATATTTAAACACCTTTACCTGTTGAACTATGCAATCACAGATTTCAATTTGCAGTCTTTTTGCATTTCTTTCTATCCATAAATATATAATCTTCTCAACATCACTCTTCATTGGATAATCCATACATCTTTCTACCAATTTATTCAACATATTTTTAAGACACTTTTCATCCTCTGCTATAAAAGCCATATCATCTGAAAATCTTATAATACAAAGAGTTTAAAATAATGTTATTTTATAATATTACATAAATTTATATTACATTCAAATATCAGCCTTTCAAGCTAATTAAGCACGTACCATAATTGTAAACACGGCGTTAGATAAAATAATTGCTTATTTACTCATAAATTTATATTTTAACATGAGTGAAATATTTTTTTAAGTTTATAATATTTGTATATTGAAAATAAAGAAATTTAGAGTATAAATATATAATTTTTATTATTTTTTGGTATTTTAATTATTATATTCTTATTTTAAATTATGTATAACATTGTTGGTGTTGTTATTAATTGCCTTGGTGACTTTGATCACATTTTATTTTGAAGTTAATTTCAAAATCTGTCAGTGATTGTCTGTTGCAATGGATTTGTTTTATATATTCAGTATGCTACTCTTGTTTTAAGGTTTTAATAGAAAACTAAATTTTCATATCATGTATTTGCACATTTCCTACAGGCTGTTAAGATCATTGTAATAGGTCAGAGAAGTAGCATACATAAATTAAAAATAAACTATATATCTTATATAACATTCAAACTTATCAGTTTATGAATTTATGCAGGTTATAACATGCATGTGATGCCACATTCATTTATTCATTTTTACCATTACAATATATAAAACAAAACAAAAATAAATATAATGGTAATTAACTACTATATACAATCTTTCAATCTACAGAAGTACTTTCAGATAATTTCTTAACCCTTCTCAACTGCTGTTAAATTTAAAAAACAACAAAAATAATAAATATAATAGTAATTAACCATAATATATAATCTTTCAACCAGAATAAGTACTTTTGATTAATTCCTTAACCTTCATCAATTGCTATTAAATTTAAAAAACATAATGGAAGTAAATGTTATCAACTCAAATCCCATGAATCCTGAATTTTAATATTATTTGTTTGTCAATTAATTATATTCATTTCATTTCTATTTATTAAAATTGTCACCTTAATTTTTCTTTTATTATGGTTTCTCTCTTCATGAAGAATCTTAACACTTTCAATATCAAACATAAATTTATATTTACATGTCCTTTCATAATCCAAAAAAACTAAAACAATCATTAAATCATTATTATTTTTACTTTTCACATGCTTGTATAACAATCCATGCTTCTTTAATCTTTTTTCAATACTGTATCTTGATTCATCTATAAATGATAATATATATCCATAAAAAAGTAATATTCAATATTATATTTCTGCTTGACAGATATGACATTTTTACAATTATTTACTAACTTATTAAATGTTATTTGTAATACAGTATAAAACATCAAACATATTCTTATATATATTCTTTAAACATTTTACTTGATCATTATTAAGAGAGAAACCATAATAAAAGAAAAATTAAGGAGCAATTTTAATAAACAGCAATAAAATGAATATAATTAATAGACAAGCTGCTAACAGTAAAATTTGGGATTCCTAGGATTTGAGTTAATGACATTTGCTTCCATTGTTTTTTTGAATTTAACAGCAGTTGAGGAGAGTTAATGATATAACTAAAAATACTTCTGCAGATTGAATGACTGGATATAATAGTTAATTATCATTATATTTATTATTTTTATTGTTATTAAAATAGATAAATCTCTGCATACAGTAGTGCCATTTAGTGCCAGATAGAGTAATCAATGGAGGCCAGAAGGCTTGTGCATAAAATCCCTATCTAGTGCCTACTCATCCAATATCACCAGACTAATTTCTAGTATGTGGCTTTCATCAGTGAGGAGTCTTGGATCTGATAGCACTGCACCTTGATCTTAGAATCTAATGCAATCCTCCAGCAGTAACCTTTACTGTATGGAGAGTTTTGCCTGTTTTAATAACAGTTATGAGCAAGAATAACATGTGTTGTTTAGCATTTTTTACTGTTATTACAAAAATTTTTAATTAACAGACAATTTATTTGTATTATGTATATATCATAGATTTTTAAATGCTTAGTTACTTTGTTGGGATCTATAAGCCAATTAATTTTGGTTCAAAACATTAGAACTGTCTTTTTTCAAATTCCAAACTTTTAACTTGCTAGCAGATAAGAAGTTAAAAATGTTCCATAACTGCTGTAGTTCAATCTATCAATCATAAGGTCTCATTTATAAATACGAATCTAAAAATTTGTCTGGGGAGAATGGAAAATTAAAAGCAATAGTATCTGGTATTCATTGATTATTGAAACTTATTATAAGTGGTACTTTAGCAGAGAGTTATTGCAGTTTAGATAGATAGATAGATAGATAGATAGATAGATAGATAGATAGATAGATAGATAGATAGATAGATAGATAGATAGATAGATAGATAGGTAGATAGATAGATAGGTAGGTAGGTAGGTAGGTAGGTAGGTAGGTAGGTAGGTAGGTAGGTAGGTAGGTAGGTAGGTAGGTAGGTAGGTAGGTAGGTAGGTAGGTAGGTAGGTAGGTAGGTAGGTAGGTAGGTAGGTAGGTAGGTAGGTAGGTAGGTAGGTAGGTAGGTAGGTAGGTAGGTAGGTAGGTAGGTAGGTAGGTAGGTAGGTAGGTAGGTAGGTAGGTAGGTAGGTAGGTAGGTAGGTAGGTAGGTAGGTAGGTAGGTAGGTAGGTAGGTAGGTAGGTAGGTAGGTAGGTAGGTAGGTAGGTAGGTAGGTAGGTAGATAGATAGATAGATAGATAGATAGATAGATAGATAGATAGATAGATAGATAGATAGATAGATAGATAGATAGATAGATAGATAGATAGATAGATAGATAGATAGATAGATAGATAGATAGATAGATAGATAGATAGATAGATAGATAGATAGATAGATAGATAGATAGATAGATAGATAGATAGATAGATAGATAGATAGATAGATAGATAGATAGATAGATAGATAGATAGATAGATAGATAGATAGATAGATAGATAGATAGATAGATAGATAGATAGATAGATAGATAGATAGATAGATAGATAGATAGATAGATAGATAGATAGATAGATAGATAGATAGATAGATAGATAGATAGATAGATAGATAGATAGATAGATAGATAGATAGATAGATAGATAGATAGATAGATAGATAGATAGAAATCAATCAATACTTAGACAGTCCCAAAATTAATAACAATCATTACATGAATGTATAATAATATTTACTGGCTTTAATTTATGTACCTTTTATTAAAAAAATTATGTATTATTTTTGATGAAAAAAAATAACTGTTCCCTGCTCTATATGTATTTCTGTAAACATTTTCAACAATCCTGAACCTAATTATCACACCATCAAATAAAAAATTTCCATTTTTTATTTAAACATTAATATCGCATTCAATATTGATATTAAAATTTTCATATAATTTACATTAATTTAACTAAAATCTTTATATCAACATAATATTAGCAGATAAGATAGAAAAAAGTTCATTAATGAATAAACATTTTACTAAGCATATTATTAATAAAAAACATTATAAGTTTTAGCAGTTTATTGTTTGTTTATTATTTCTAAAAATGCAGTTAGGATTAACAAAAATTAGATTCAAGAAATATAATGTACAGATGATTGTTATTATTTTAGTCTTTTACATAAACACTGTTTTTCTCAAAGTATGTGCATCAATTTTAAATAACTCATTTGTGATTATCTTCAGTGCTATTTTGTGAGTTTTACAGTTTTCAGATGATAAAAATCTTCAAATAAAGTAATACCAACTATTATTTAAAAAAAAAATTTCAAGATATCAATATTGTAGAGATCCTTTTTATCAGAATCTACAACTAGCCATACTGTACCCACACTGTTGCTGTCTATAATTTCTAATTCTTTCTGCAGAGAGTCATGAAAGCTTTCAAATTTGTACATTCTTTTGTTAGATTTCAAATGTTAAAACATATTTATCATAGTTTGTTTACATAAGTATGATTATTTTTCACAAAATATTGATTTAATATTTATTTTCTTAGATGAATGTTATGATTAGAATAAATTTTATTACAAAGTATTTAAAATGAGATATATCAAGAGAATCAATAACATATGGATTCTACTTGAAATTGGGTGAAAAAGAATGTTTATGATTTATTATTGCAGATTTCTTTTTGTCATTTTTAAAAAAGTATAAATTGAGTTTTAAATTTTACATAAAATTTTGTTGGTGCTAAGTAATCGAAACAAAAATTTGGGCTTTGCAAACTGAGTTAAAATAATTCTGATTTTTTTTTTTTTGTAAATTTAATGTGTTTACCATAATTGCAATAAGAAATGAGTCATTAACTACTCTTTAATAGTTTTTAGCATATATTTTGATTGAATGATTTTTATATATATATTTGCAATAATATTTTTTTGTAAATACGTATTTCTAATGAATAATTCAAAAAATTTCTGAAAATGTAATAAAAAAATAAAGATAACAATGATCAAATCAAAAATTTAAAATTTAAAACAAATATGGTTAGGGTTTTTTTTAAATAAACAAACAGCTGAAACATGTTCATGAGTAAATCAAATTTTTTTGCCAATATTATTTGTGTTTATGATAACAGACATTTTTTCCTGGAGAAAATTAAAATATTTATATGTACTAAAATATGAAATGAAAATTGTTTTTTATTTTTATTTTTGGTAAAGTGCACATCAATCACATGTTGAATTAAATTTGTAATTTTTGTGGAAAGTGTTTATTTATGTTCATGATAAAGAATACATTTTTTTTCAGTTATCATAAATCCTTTCACAGATTGTGGCATAAGGAAAAAGAATTAAAATTATATAGATCATATTTTCTTTTCATTGTTAATTGCAATTTATTATTATATATTACTTGTGCATTTCTATATGCAAAGTAAATAAATATTGTGTCTCCTTTGTGTGGCACAATGATAGAATAAGAGAATCTGGAGATCAAGGTCTATAAATCACTTTCCAGAATCTGAAGGTCAAGGTCTATGAATCCCTTCCCAGCTCTGTCACTTTTGGTGATTGAACTTCTTATAAACTCCCAAAAAATAGCCCATTTGATTACTTTTTAAAATAATTCTACTACAATACATTATTCTTTCAAATAAAACATAGCATTTTATCCCATATGATAACATTGTATTGTATGATGATATTAGTCAGAAAAATAATGGCCATTAATTTTTTTGCAGGACACATGTTTCTGTATCAAATCTGATATTATCAGCTGCATGGAAAAGCAGCTGGAATAATAGTATTTCAATTGATGTCATCTCAACTGACCTTCCGAGTATCTGATAACATTAAGTTTAATTCATAGAAACATGTGCCTTGCAAATGATTAGCTGCTTTTTAATAAAATATTAGTATATAAAACCACAAGATTCTTCTAACTTCTATAGAGAATGCAAATAAATAATATGAATAGACCCTATGCGAATGGGTAGAAATTGGTTCATATTTTAAATTGATAATGACTACTGATTTAACAAACCAACCGTTTGTTGTTAGAATATGTCAAAAATTTGAAAATCTTTTTATGTTCTAAGCATGATTATGATTTGTTTCCATTTTATAGCAAATAGTTAGACATTCAAATATTAGTCAAAAAAGTTAACATGTAACTATCTTGGCTAAAACTTTTGCCTTGGCATCTGATTCTCTTAAAAAATATTGCTTATTTTAATCTTTTTTATTGGAGAATGTCAGAAAGATCTTTATTTTGGTTTAGACTACTTAAAAGTGTCGTTTTCTTTTCCTATATATATATAATAAACTATGAGTCATTCTTTTAGTTTCTATATAATTAGAACGAAAATCTTATAATAAATGAGGGTTTAAAACATTTTTTCTTTCAACTGACCAGAGAAGATCAATCGTCATGCCAGTCAGTGCCTTCATTCCTGTATAAATAATATTTGCATAAACTTTTTGATCCTTAAGAGTATATAATTAATTAAGACAGTGGACATGTTGGTGTGTAAATCGATCGTCTTTGTAGTCAGAGAATGTTTTTTATACTTTTCTTCTGCAGATATTGGTTCAATTTTATCGACCACTCAAAAATTAGATATATATAATATTTTGAAAATATATATGATATAAACATAATGTAATAAAAATGAAACTATTTATAGACAATTTTATTATTCATCTATATAATTTAGATTCCAAGAAATAATAATCTTGCAGGGAAAATAATAATTACTTCAAAACCTCCGCACAAAGCAATTGAAACGCTTTCTAATTAAAAAGAACTAAACGCTAATATGAATAAGTTTTAAATTCTTTTTTCAATACTATTTTAGATGACAGTTGTTTTAAAGCTGGAATACTTTGCAATTATTATTCAATAAAAAAATCTTATAAATATATCAAGTAAGAAAAAAACACAATTTTTAAATTCATTATTTGATATTTCGAAAATAATTGTCAGCTTCTTAAACAATTAACGACAAATAATTTGACAGAGCATTAAATTTATTATCTAACGATTACATCATCAAAGCTGGAAATAAATATTACGAATACCAGAATTACAACTGGAATTATTACATTTAAAATATTTAACCACAACAAAGAGCTTATTCTTATATACGTGCGTGTATATTTATAAAATCAATTGTGTATTAATTTCACCCTGCATGGAAAATATTCCAGAGAATAATAATTTTCCAGCGTTCATCTTGCCTGTCACATCATATTTACTAATATTTTTTAATGCCAAACAATATTCACAAATACTAATATACAGTATATATAGTTAGTATATTTACATTGATATGTTAAAATCAAAAACATATTATTCTAACCACTGAGTTGATAAAATAAACTGCAAATTAAAGTTTACATGTAGTGTTTGGTTTTTGTTTCCGCATTATACT
The DNA here is from genome assembly GCA_028023455.1 of Epiperipatus broadwayi. Lineage (NCBI taxonomy): Eukaryota > Metazoa > Onychophora > Udeonychophora > Euonychophora > Peripatidae > Epiperipatus > Epiperipatus broadwayi. Next base: position 787,023 of record JAQFVV010000213.1, read on the forward strand.
TATGTATTTTCACAATGGTCTTAACCTGTGGTGTCAATATTTTTTTTTACATTTTATTAATGTTATTATATAAACTTAGTTTTTAGTATTTATTATTTGTATGAGTAATATATCTTATTACTAACGAAAATACTATGGAGTTGTATGCTTGATCACCATTTATATGGTTTAGCTGTTCAATCCTTTGCTAGTAATTTTACTTATGATTAGAAAATAAAAAGATACTTTTAATATTTTGTGGTATTCTAAACTTACATCCTGTCAGAAAACTGAGACTACAACAATAGAAAAAGTTTTGGTTTATTCTAAAACAGAATCTACCCTTTATTGAATAAACTATTTGTTATCAGTTAACTAAGTGATCACCCATAATAATTGATGGCATCATCATCAATATTGGTGTTTTGATAATCAATCCATTATATAAAATTGATGTATCTATGTGTAATTAAAACCAGTACTTTCTTGTTACAATAAATATAATTTAAATTATGTTTTTTTTAATTACAAAGATTATATTGTTAAATTAACTCTTTTAAATTTTTTAAAACTTTAACCTTTTTTTTCTTATATTTTAACCTGTTACGAAGTTTATTTCGGCTTGAAATTCTTCACTAATAGACTTTTCAATATAAAAAAACATTATTCTGTTAGCCACTTAAAATATATATAATAAAAAAACATTGGAAAATTGCAATGTAAATTCATTTAATTAATAAATTTAAAATCAGAGTTAAAAGAAAGCATTACACATATGTAGGTTGATGAAAATATGATACATGTGTATATATTTATATGCTTTACCCTAAATATTACACACTTATTAGCAAATAAAAATCTACTTTTGTTTAAATCCGTTTCTCTGCAAACAGACAAAAAGTTTATTTTAAGATATTTTTATGTTTCTGTTAAAGAAAATAACAAAATTCAGTTTGTTGAAGAATGATTATTTTTAGTATCTTAAAAATAATAGAAACAAAAACCATTTTAACTTTTCAAACAATATACATTCATAAAGAGATTTTGTCAAAACAACATCTGTTAATATTTATATTAATTTGTTTGATTTTGAGGCATTTAAAATGTTTATTTAAATCATAAATAAGAATATCTGATTCATTTTACAGAAACGTATGTCATATATATTGATTAAGTATAAGTGTATAAATAGAAAAAGAAGTAGTTACTAAAGACGATGGATTTTTAAACATATTTTTATGGTATAAAGAAAGCACCTTGCATCTGACTCCTACTGAATTGCACTTACTGGTATTAAAAGAAACGGTTAGCTAAAGATATCTCAACACAAGTTGGCAGACCAAGGTGGACATATTATAGTTTATTAAAGTAGCCAAATATTGAAGTTTTTCATAAAACCTAATACAAATATACTAACATATATAAATTGTAATTCTTGCTAAAATCATAAAAGCAAAAAGGACAAAAGATAATGCCTCGTCCTATAATTGATATGTAAGTTGAATCTTAAATTTTATTTATTTTATTAATTATTAGCATAAATGTTTATAAATGATACACGACAACAATTTACTAAAAAATATGAAGAGATTTCAGCCAGAAGCAGGATTTAGTTATCATTTACCCTAACACAACAATGTATGCTTAAAAGAACTGTTATTAACTACAGTGTGATGTCTGTCTGTAATTTTATACTATTGAAAAGCATTGTTTTATTTATGAGACATGTGAAACTATTTTGAATCTATTTCTAGAACTTGAATAATATCCAGATCAAATTAAGCTAAATTTTGGAAAAAATATTTGTTTAGGAATTTGTAATATTCTATTTTCTGTTTGAGAGTTTAAAAGAAAAATAATTTTAAGTGAATAAGTTTGTAATTACTTTTTTCTTCATAATCTAATGATATACTAATAAGAAAATTTATAAAAACTGTAATAAACTGAAAAAATAATAAAATAGAAATTTATATATATATTATTATATTTAATGTTTTCACGGTTGTATGATGTAGATAAATTATAACTTTTTGGGCTGTATCGTGTATTATTTTCCATTAAACACCGATATTTCGACAGACTAGCATCCACCATTATCAAGGTTAACTTTTGAAAGAAAAACCGTTAGATCTTAAATAATAATATTGTGAATGCTGAACTACTTCCAGTTCGATCTCATTTCTCATCTCGCACACAGTCACGTTATTATTTAAGATCTAACAGTTTTTCTTTCAAAAGTTAACCTTGATAATGGCAGATACTAGTCCCTCAAAATATCGGTATTTAATGGAAAATAATACACGATACAGCCCAAAAAGTTATAATTTCTCTCCCTCCCTCTCTCTCTCTCTCTATATATATATATTCTACTTATAACTAAATATAACAACTATCTACAAAAATAAAAACTAGTAAATGAAGTGACTTCACTTGTAAGCCACTAAGTAAAATATATATAGAATTCAGCTATTCTGGAAAATAATATCACCTCCACTGGTTTTTCTCTTAGACTTAAAGGTAAACTTTTTATTTATGAAATATTTTATAAGACATTTACTTATGTTACCAACAAGCCAATGATACTTAATTTAAATGTTTTATGTATCTTTTATATTAACTAATATTAATCTGTGTATTTATCTTTTGATATTTATAATTTAAATGATTTATGTATTTATATTGTTTTAGTATTTAGACATTATAAAACTTGATTTTTTGTCAGTGGATTTAATATGATAGTAGATTGTTGATTATTAAAAATCTTTTATTTTGAAAATGCTATAATAGATTGTTTTCTTTTAAACATTTGAGACAGAAGAAACAGTTTGTTTTTTAAATTTTAATTTTCTTTTCCTCTTCATAAAGATTTATAATTAAAAAATCACTTCCATGATTGTTATTAATCATGATATAGTTTTAAATCAATGTTGCTTCTAAAGAAAAGTTTCAATAAAAAAGGAAAGTTTTTAAAAAAATTAAAAGGAGTAAAAGAAATGGATTTTTTTATAGTTTATATTTAATATGTAAAATTCCATGTCTCTCTGAACATATTCAAAATCATTAACATACATGTAAGTACACACAATGTGCATGTAATTAAAATTTGTTTGATAATCTGATTAAATTTGTTAGCAGTTTGTCTTGTGTATTCTGTTTGTGTAACATGCATTTGAATTTTAAAAAATTGGTATATATATATATATGTGTGTATGATTGTATATAGTGATCCTCTAGATATTTTATCCACTACATTCGAATTTGATGTATATTTGTTTGACTTTCCATGATATATATTATTCTTACTTGAGGTACTCATGGATGATTGTATTTTGTATCAGGTAGAGACATTTCTCTCTGCAAGATATATTTTTGCTTTGTAATATGGGTAATTAAAAGGCCTATTTCGTCTTTTTATTCTTTTGGGGTATAGGATCACATTGAATGTGTATTAGACTAATTTTAATGGCCTGCATGTATAAACATTTATGGTGAATTTAAGCTGCTTTATAATTTATTGTCTTGTTAAGGTGATATATATATATATATATATGTGTGTGTGTGGGTGAGTGTGTGTGCACACACTTATCTTGCTAAATCTTAAACTTCAGAGCTGATCCAATATTAAAATATAAATTTTGTGAAGTGTCATATTTAAAGCTACCAGATATCAAATACACTCCATGCTAACGTGAAAAGAGTTTATTATTATTCAAATCTGTTGGTATTTGAACTCTGTTGTGTGTAAACCCTGATATATTTAAACTATTGAATTTGAACTGTGATATATATTTAAACCCTATTTAATTGAAACTATAATATATTTAAATTTTGTTATGTTTGAGCTCTATTGTAATTAAACTATATTATATCATGCTGTAGATAAACATTGATTTGTTGATTGTTAAATTTGCTTTAGCATTTTGTTTACTGTGATCTATTCTGCCAATTGTTATTTTTTGCTCTCTGTAATCTACAGACAATTTTAAAGCTCTTGAGGGATGATACAATTGTAGCAGGTATTTATACTTGTTATCCTCACTAGGAAACTCTCATTTTCTAGGCTACATGTCTTGTGGCGCCTTCTGATGTTGGATAAGAGTATACCTTCTGTTCATTGTTATATATATATATATATATATATTCTTAATAATTTCTATCACATATTCTCAAAACATATGAATAAAGATATCTAAAAATGGTAAATAGCATATATATAAAAAGATAATATAGAATGATAAACCTTGTGTTTATGTTCAATTTATATATATATATAATATTATATTTAATGTTTTCACAGTTGTATGATGTAAATAAATTATTTTTTGGGTAAAACCATGTATTATTTTCTATTCATCATCATCATCATCAACCATTATCAATCCACTGCAGGATGAAGGTCTCTCCAAGTTTAATTCATCTTCTCCGATCTTTAGCTTCTCTTCTCCACAACACCCCTGCACATTTTCTTATTTTATCCATCCATCTCACATGTGGTCTCTTTCTGGGTCTTTTACAATCACTTGGAATCCAGTTTAAAATTTCAATTGTCCATCTATTATCATCTCTTCTAGCAATATGTCCAGCCCAACTCCATTTCAATCTTTTAATTTTTTCAATAAGGTCAGTAACACCTGTTTGTTGTCTTACCCATACATTGCATTTTCGATCTTTTCTTGTTACTCCCAACATACATCTCTCCATACTCCTTTGAGTGGTCTGAAGTCTCTGTATTGCTCTTCTATTAAGTGTCCAAGTCTCAAATCCATAAGTAAGAACTGGTAAAACACATTTGTTAAAAACCATCCTTTTCAAACACATAGGCATATTTCCTTTTAGTATCAAGTTATTTCTACCAAAAGCATTCCAACCAAGTTTAATTCTATGATTAATGTCCTCCATTATGTTTCCATCTGTATTAATAATCTGACCAAGGTATTTGTAACTGTTAACTTCTTCTAATTCTTCATAATCAGTCTTTATTTTCATATTTTGAGCAAATCGATTAAATATTACTTTAGTCTTTTTAACATTTATCTTTAGTCCTACTTTTCTACTTTCATCTGCTAACTCTTGCAACATTTCCGGCAGCTCTGAAGCATTATTTGCAAAAACAACTACATCATCTGCGAAATCTAAATGACTTAAATACACTCCATTTACTTTCACTCCTTTAGTTTCCCATTTTAATCCACAAAATACTTCTTGCAGCACTGCTGTAAAGAGTTTTGGAGATATGGAATCACCTTGTCCTACACCTTTCTCAATATTGATTTTTCCAGTATCATTATGTAATCTAATTGTTTCTGTTGCATTTTTATAAATATTCTTTAAAATATGACAATATCCTGGATCTATACCTTGATGATCCAATGCTTTAATCACTGAAGAAATGTGTATAGAATCGAATGTCTTTTCATAATCTACAAATCCAAAACATAATGACAACTCATATTCATTTGTCCTTTCTATGACTTTTCTCAATATCTGGATATGATCTGTTGTACTAAAACCACTTTTAAATCCAGCTTGTTCTCTTGGTTGGTGGAAATCCAAAGTTCTCTGTAGACGAGTTGTAATTATCTTGGTAAAAATTTTATATAAAACTGATAAAAGGCTGATAGGTCTGTAATTTCTAATATCTTCTTTATCACCTTTTTTAAATATTAATATTATTACTGCATTCTTCCAATCTTCCAGTACATCTTTATCATTTAGACATTTGGTATATAAGTTTGCTAAAATTGTTTCTATTTCTTCACCTGCTTCTTTTAATATATCAATTATAATTCCATCATTTCCTGGAGCCTTTCCTTTCTTCATACACTTAATTGCATGTATCACTTCTATTATAAACTGACATTTCAATGAACTAGCATCTGCCATTGTCAAGGTAAACTCTTGAAAGAAAATTTGTTCGATCTCAAACTGTAACATGACTGAGTGCGAGATGAAGCATGAGAATCAGCTTGAAATAGTTTAGTATTCAGAATATGAGGTTTATCAAAATGTATATTTCTCTTAGTTTTACCACCCATTAATTTAAAGTCAATATCAGAAGACATAGATAACATGAGAGGTTTCCATATCACTGGAATATGTTGTACTTCATTAGCTCTATTTAAACTAGTAGGTCTCATTAATATTTCAATTGACTCTCTCATGGTTCTCAATTCATGTCTCTCCAAATTAGCAAGCATTTTTGTGTTATCAAAGTCAGGTTTGTGACCAATTTCTAAAAAATGGGAAGTAAAAATTGATGTGTTAATTTTTTTATTAAAAGCATTTATATGTTCCTTAATTCTGACATTTATTTGTCTATTAAACTGACCTACATAGCTTCTTGAACCTTGCAAACATGAAATTTCATAAACTCCTTGGTGTTCCCAAAATATTCTGTCATTAGAATTATGTAAAATATCACCAATTTTTTTCCCAGTAAAAAAATTAGTCTTTATATTAAAACAAGATAGTCTTCTAATTTTATCAATAATGCCTTTAATATAAGGTAAAATTAGTCTATTGAAAGATGAATTGTCAATTATATTCTCTTTTTTTCTTTTAGTATCAATGCTATGTAAAGCCTTACATATGATGTTTTTTATTATAATTATTACAAAGTAGAATATTTTTTGTAAGTTCTATTTGTTGGTCAAGATGTTCGTTATCAGATAAACTATAAGCTCTAGTCAAAAGATTTTTTGCTACAAAAAAAATCAACCCATACAAACAGATATCTTAATTTTAATTCTCATCATCATCCTGCTCAAATTTTTTCTGTAGCAAAACATCTTTTGACTAGAGCTTATAATTTATCTGATAAAGAACATCTTGCCCAAAAAATAGAACTTACAAAAAATATTGTTCTTTCTAATAATTATAATAAAAACATCATATGTAAGGCTTTACATAGTATTGATACTAAAAGGAAAAAAGAGGATAGAATTGACAATTCATCTTTTAATAGAGTAATTTTACCCTATATTAAAGGGGTTACTGATAAAATTAGTAGAAGACTATCTTGTTTTAATATAAAGACTACTTTTTCTACTGGCAAAAAAAAAATGGTGATTTTTACATAAATCCAAAGACAAAATATTTTTAAAACACCAAGGAGTTTATGAAATTCTATATTTCCAGTGCTTAAGCAGCTATGTAAATCAGTCTAATAGACAAATAAGTGTCAGAATTAAGGAACATAAAAATGCTTTTAATCAAAAAATTAACACATCAGTTTTTATTTCCCATTTTTTAGAAATTGGTCACAAACCTGACTTTGAAAACACAAAAATTCTTGCTAATTTGGAGAGATATGAATTGAAAACCATAAGAGAGTCAATTGAAATATTAATGAGACTTACTAGTTTAAATAGGGCTGATGAAGCACAACATATTCCAGTCATATGGAAACCTCTCATTTTATCTATGTCTTCTAATATTGACTTTAAATTAATGGATAGTAAAACTAATAGAAATATACATTTTGATAAACCTCATATTCTGAATACTAAACTATTTCAAGCTGATTTTCATGCTTCACCTCACCTCAGTCACATTACAGTTTGAGATCGAACAAATTTTCATTCAAAAGTTTTACCTTGACAATGGTGGATGCTAGTTCATTGAAATATCGGTATATAATAGAAACAATACACGGTTTTATCCAAAAAATAATTTATATATATATATATATTATTCTCAGTTGTAAAAAAAAGTTTGCTATTAACTGAAAGGAGACTCTTTGATTCCTCTTTGAAGCCTTAAAGGAACTGAGCAGGGCAAATTTCTAATGTCCACTCCATACATTCTTGTCATTGCAGCTGTTATTACTGTGTGATTTTTTATATAGTAAATGAACATGAATGAGCTGCTCACCAACACGCATTAGCCAGCATGGTGCATTTATTGGCTTTTTACCTCTGAGTTTAAGATCAAGAAACACCATGGTTTTTCTTCTCAGTTGCCTGATAAGGCAGAATGAATGATTGTGTAAATGATTAATATTTTTTCAATACAAATATACAATTATGACAGACAAAAATAAATCATGGACCTCATTCCCAGGAGGCTGTAAACTCACCAACCAAGGTAGCAGTTGGTGGAAGAAGGCAGATGGTGCTAAGAATCCCCTGATTGTGGACCCAGGCTGCCATTTGATGATAACTTTTTATTTAGGTACTTACAACTGCAGATCACTTTCAAGTGAAGGAAGATTACAAGAATTAGAAGAAGAACTGTCTTATATTAAATGGGACATTATTGAACTTTGTGGAGTTAGAAGAAAAGATGAAAAGACAATTGATTTAAAGTGGATATGTACTCTATTATAAAGGCACAAATATTGGAAATACAAGTGGAGTAGGATTCATTATAAATAGGAAAAAGAACAACATTGTGGAGATTGATGGTATATCGGACAGAGTGGTAAGATTAGATATACAACTTAATAGCAGATATAAAATGCAGATAATTCAGGTTTATGCCCCAACAAGTTCTCATAGTGATGAAGTAGTTGAGGATTTTTATATAGATGTACAAAAAGCTTTTGATCAGAATAAACAACATTTTAAAATTGTTACGGGAGACTTTAATGCTAGAATTGGTAAACAAATGAAAGATAAAAATGCTGTAGGTAATTTTGGTTATGGTAATGAAAATGAGAGAGGACATAGACTTGTGGAATTTGCAGAAAAAGAAAAACTTTATATTATGAATTCTTTTTTTGAGAAAAATGTTAAAAGGAAATGGACATGGAAGCATCCAAATGAAGGTACAGCAGAATTGGATTATATTTTGACTAACAGAAAATACATATTTCAAGATTGTAATGTTCTTAATAAATTTAACGCAAGAAGTGATCATCAATTAGTAAGATGTAAGATATGTGTTAATGCAAAATTAGAGAAACAAAATTATTAAGGTAAACAATATTTACAGTTGATATTCCTAATCTTTGGAAACATTCTAATGAATTTAAATTAGAACTTATAAACCGGGTTTATTTTGAACATGATTCAGATTTGAATGAAATTAATATGAAAATAACTGATACACTTTTGAAAACTGCAACAAAGATAGCTGGTAGAAAAGAGCAGCAATTGACCAATAAAATTTCTACTGAGACTAGAGACTTTATTAAAAAAAGAATGAATATGAAGATATACAAAAATGATGCATTAAAAAGGATTGAATATCTCCAATTTTGTTAAAATGGTGTGGAAAAGAGTTGAAAATCATATAATAAAGTATAACTGTGAACTAGCAAGGAAAGCTGTAAAAAAAAATAATAGTCTAAGAATGTAAAACAACATTTTGGTATTGGTAGGAAATTTATATCTGCAATAAGAAAAAAGTTGGAATTATTATACTAAAAAGAGAGATGGCATCATAAAATGGGTAGAAGACTTTTATCAAGAATTATGTAATAATAAAGAACAAGTACCTCCTATATCTATTACATCCTCCAAATTGCCTAGAATTTTAAATGAAGTAGTGAGACATGCAATTAAATATATGAAGAAAGGAAAGCCTCCAGGTAATGATGGAATTACAATTGATATATTAAAAAACAGGTGAAGAAATAGATATTTTTTAGCAAAGTTATATACCAAATGTCTAAATAATAAAGATGTCCCAGATGATTGGAAGAATGCAGTATTAATATTAATATTTAACAAAGATGATAAAGAAGATATTAAAAATTATGGACCTATCAGCCTTTTATCAGTTTTATACAAAATTTTTACCGGAATAATTACAACTCATCTACAGAGAACATTGGATTTCCACCAACTAAGAGAACAAGCTGGATTTAAAAGTGGTTTTAGTACAGTAGATCATATCCACATATTGAGAGAAGTTATAGAAAGCACAAATGAATATGAGTTGCCATTATGTTTTGGATTTGTATATTATGAAAGGGCATTTGATTCTATAAACATTTCTTTAGTGATTAAAGCATTGGATCATCAAGGTATAGATCCAGGATATTGTCATATTCTAAAGAATATTTATAAAAATGCAACAACAACAATTAGATTACATAATGATACTGGGAAAGTCAACATTAAGAAGGGTGTAAGACAGGGTGACTCCATATCTTCAAAACTGTTTACAGCAGTGCTGCAAGAAGTATTTTGTGGATTAAAATGGAAAGCGAAAGTAGTGAAAGTAAATGGAGATTATTTAAGTGATTTGGATTTTGCTGATGATATAGTTGTTTTTGCAAATAATGCTTTAGTACTGTAGGAAATGTTGCAGGAGTTATCAGATGAAAGTAGGAAAGTAGGACTAAAGATAAATGTTAAAAAGACTAAAGTAATGATCAATGGATTTTCTCAAAATATGAAAATAAAGATTGATTATGATGAGTTAGAAGAAGTTAACAGTTATAAATATCTTGGTCAGATTATTAATACAGATGGAAACCTAATGGATGAAACTAATCATAGAATTAAACTTGGTTGGAGTGCTTTTGGTAGAAATAACTTGATACTAAAAGGAAATATACCTATGTGTTTGAAGAGAAAGGCTTTTAATAAATGTATTTTACCAGTTCTTGCTTATGGATCTGAGACTTGGATACTTAATAGAAGAGCAATACCGAGACTTCAGACCACTCAAAGAAGTATGGAGAGATGCATGTTAGGAGTAACAAAAAGTGATCAAAGACACAATATATGAATAAGAGAACAAACAGGTGTTATTGACCTCATTGAAAAAAGTTAAAAGATTTTAGTGCAGTTTGGCTGGACATATTGCTAAAAGAGATGATAATAGTAGGACAATTGAAATCTTAAACTGGATTCCAAGAGATTGTATAAGACCCAGAAAGAGACCACATGTGAGATGGATGGATGAAATAAGAAAGTGTGGCATGGGTGATGTGGAGAAGAGAAGCTAAACGTCGGAGAAGATTGATTGAACTTGGAGAGACCTTCATCCTTCAGTGTATTGATAATGGATGATGATGATGAATCTAATAAATAATTTGTGTATTTATCTTCAGTCAATGGAAGTTTGTCATTTGTAGATCAAATTGTAATATATATATACACACTGAATATATCACATTTCCGAATAGAAAAATTGTATTATAATTTATTGAAAAACTCAAACTTCTACTTCAAAATTAAAACATTTTTATTACTCGGATTATTAATAAAATCTCATTCAGTTTCTTATTTTACCTGAAATACGTTTCTGCTTAAAAGTAAAATAACCCTATTGTTTACATTATATCACACATTTATACAATTTTGGATAATAATAAAAAAGTAAATAAATTTTTATTGGTTTGGATATTTCAATACTCTGGAATATTAGATGATATGTGTATATTAAAATAAACAGTTAACAGAAACATCTAGTTTCTCTGCATAGAGCGTCTACAGTTTAGAAATGTTTCATGGCTATAAACAAATTAAAAATGAAAAAGTAAAATCATGTAAAAATAAAGGGTAACGTAAATAAGTGAATCATTTATTACTCAGTTATTTATAAAAAGTTTGAGCACCGAAAGTTACTTAAAAAACACAGCCTATAGTCAGTTCATCACTCTATCTCCGGGCAATTTAAAGTAAAATCTATGTAAATACTTGACATCCAGAAAACTTCTCATCATCCCGCCACAAAAACACAGTAAAGGAAGGTATTTTCATGTATGCTTTTTTTTAATCTTATATTTATAATTAGCTAAGATTTTTATTTACTTAGTAATAATTATTAGATACTAGATTAGACCACCTCAAAACAAAAAACTCTAAATTTGCTTGGAAATCTGCTATTTGAAAAATTTTAAAGTTACATTCATATTTGAAACTAATATTCTACTATGACGAGTTTTATTTTTAGTTGAAAACCAGAAATCGATTTTCAAATTAAACTATCTTTCATCGGTTAGGTTACGAAATATTTCATAACATATATAAGAAATAGTGTTAGTTTTTGCTCTATTGCTAATGTTTAAAAGACAAAGAGAGAAAGAATAATAAACATCAAAATAAAGAGAGAAATAATAATTTACTGTTATAAAATACATGAGGGAAAGAACCTTGTCACATTAATCTGAATAATAGTAAATAAAAGATTTTATTACTATTATGAAATAGATACAGTAAAAGCTTTTTTTTTCCGTTTCAAACTTCATTATTTCAATTTCTTTTTTATACATTTAAATGTCATAAATAGTTGTGTGTGCGTGTGATTTTGAATATTTGTGATAACTAAATATATAATAGTTCGCTATTTTTTTTTTACTTTGAAATAAAAAGTAGGGTCGTGGTAGAGAGATTATTGGTGAACACAATTTTTAGTTTTAATTCCCCGAAGAAGAAAGCCAGAGTCTGAAGTAACATCTTTCAGTAACATGAGAATTAAAACAGGCAGTGAGGAGCCTTTAGATCTGAGATCACTGCACCTAGATCTTAGGATCTAATGCAACCCTCCAGCAGCCACCTTTTATCTCCACTTAACTACAAAACTATGAGTCATAAATTAAAAACGCCTTAATGTTTTCAATCCAAGCCCATTAGCTTATATAATCATATGGGTCTGAACCCAGTTCAGTATCCATACATTTTGGTGTCTTTGGTTCTTTAATAACCATAGTCACCACTGTCCTATTAGGCAGGATTACTCTAGCTTGCTGTGTGTGGCAATACGTATAGTGAGTTTTGCCTATTTTAAAACAATTATACACAAGCATAAGAAGGGGTGATCATGTGATGTTTAATGGCTTAAAACATGAGAATTACAAAATGTACATCAATGAAAAGGTGATTGATTCACCTCCAATCTTCTTGCAACACTATTTCTAAATACGTGTGTGTTATATAGCGACAAATTTTAGTTATTCATCAGTTAAATTTTAAGTTATTAATTAAAATGCTCGGATGACAAGTTTTAACATGATATGTGACAATGTATTTAGCTTCTCTGTAGATTACCTTTGCACATCATTTTAAAAACAATCTTGTGATTCATAGCTTTACTGTTATTCACATTTTTGAATCATTTCAAGTATTTTAGTACAGCTTTCTTTTCCCAATTAAACAAAATTTACCATAAAGTAGGTAAAGATATGGAATACACTATATCACAACTCACAATCCAGAAACTCTAATGTTTTTATTTTTTTCTGGTGAATCTCTAAACTGTATCAATATATAAGATATACTGATTCAGAGATGGTACTACAGGCAGCTCAGAAAGAAAAACATAGTCACTTGTAACCTTACTGGATCATGCTTTTAATATCACAATTAGTCACTCCAAAATGGATAGTAACTGACTGACAATAAGATGTGTAGCTAAGCAATGCATCTGAGAGCCACAGAAATAAAACATTTTCAATGAAAATGAAGGATACAAAATGCAAATTACTCATTTGCTAATTAATATTTAATTGGACAGTTAGACTGGCCCATAGAATAGCAAAGTAATAAGCAATTCAAGGATTATTAAAGTACATGATATTTTTAAGTATTCACTTAGATTCATAGTCTAAATCATGAACATGTCAGATAGTAATAACAATTATTACAAAATAAAGTTGATAATACCTCTCTATGATTGCCTTACACATCCTAAAAAATAAATATTACTCAAATTGTAGTTAGTGGTAAATTAGTTTCCCATTCTGAACTATATACTAAAATGAAAAATAAACAATTTTAATCCTAATCACTTTATATTGTAATAATATAAATATAGCATGAAAATAAAAAATGAATGTGTTAAAAAGTGAAAGAATAAGTTATGAACTGTTATTAATATAAGAGTTTCCTTTGCCTCTATTTCAACAAATAATATATATATATATATATATATATGTGTGTGTGTGTGTGTGTGTGTGCGTGTGTGTGTGTGTGTGTAAAATAAATAAAATGTCTGTTAATTAAAAAACAAAATTGTAATTATAATTGAAATAATAAATTTAACAGTTTACAAACTATTACAAACAATTCTTAAATCCACAGAAATACTTTCAGTTAATTTCTTAAACCTGCCTCAACTGCCATTAAATTAAAAAAAAAAAAAAATCAGAAGCAAACTTCATCAATTCAAATCCCACGAATCTCATATTTTAATGTTAGCAGCTGGTTGATTTATTAAATGCATTTTATTCCTGTTTATAAAAATTGCCTTTTTAATTTTTTTTTTACTATGGTTTCTCTCTTCATGAAGAATTTTCACATTTTCAAAATCAAATTTAAATTTATATTTACATGTTTTTTCATGATCAAAGAAAACTGAAGGAGACATTAAATTACCATTATTTTTACTTTTTACACGCTTATATAACAATTCATGCTCCCTCAATCTCTTCTCAATACTGCACCTAGATTCACCTATATATGATAGCATACAATCACAAAAAAATTGATATATGACATTACTTTTTTGCTTGACAGGTATGACATCCTTAGAATTATTGACTAATTTTTTAATTTTGTTTGGAATGTAGAATGAAACATTAAACACATTTTTATATATATCCTTAAAAAATTTCACTTGTGGATTTGAAATAAATGAAATAGATATCCATTGTTTACTATTAATCTTCATTTCCTTTAAATGATTATAACTTTTTTTAAATTGATATAAAGTATTGTTTATTTGTTCCATTTTATAACCAACATCAAGCAATTCATTGGCGAATATTTCAATATTTGTCAGTTTATCACTTTGGTAACGACATAATTTTTCATTCCGAAACAAAAAAGATCTAAAACTTGCCATCTTATGCATCATTGGTACTTTTAATTTACAATTTATATATCCTCTTTTTTGCAGTGGCTTAATTATTAATTTATAATTTAATATACTGTTATCTCTTGTAATAATTAAATCTAAATATTTAATATTTTGTCCTGTTTCTTTTCAGTAGTCCATTTCAAGCCATTCAACTTATTTAATTCCTCTACAAGCATATTTATGCTATTAATATTTCCACAAACAAAAACATCATCTACATATCTTTTGTAAATTTTAATATCTCCAAAAGTACACATATTTAAAATACTACATGTAGATAAAACGAAATTGCAAACTTGTGCTTGTGCAACTACAGATAGACCCATAGGCCAAGCTTTAGACATTTAATAATATTGACCTTCAAAAGATGCAATAATGTTATCATTAAAAAAAAATTTAAAGATATATATAAGAATGTGTTTAATGTTTCATTCTATGTTCCAAACAATATTAATAAATTACTCAATAATTCTAAGGATGTCATACCTGTCAAGCAGAAAAGTAATGTCATATATCAAATTTTTTTGTGATTGTATGCTATCATATATAGGTAAATCTATGTGCAGTATTGAGAAAAGATTGAGGGAGCATGAATTGTTATATAAGCATGTAAAAAGTAAAAATAATGGTAATTTAATGTCTACTTCAGTTTTTTTTATCATGAAAAAACATGTAAATATAAATTTAAATTTGATTTTGAAAATGTGAAAATTCTTCATGAAGAGAGAAACCATAGTAAAAGAAAAATTAAAGAGGCAATTTTTATAAACAGGAATAAAATACATTTAAGAAATTGACAAGCTGCTAACATTAAAATATGAGATTCATGGGATTTGAATTGATGATGTTTGCTTCTGCTTTTGTTTTTTTTTTGTTTGTTTTTTTTTAATTTAATGGCAGTTGAAGCAGGTTTAAGAAATTAATCGAAAGTACTTCTGCAGATTTAAGGATTGTTTGTAATAGTTTGTAAACCGTTAAATTTATTATTTCAATTATATATATATATATATATTGTAACATAATTAATTGAGTTCAAAAGATATTATTACCATATCTGAGTAGTCCATAGAATGATTATATATAAGAATTATAAACAAATTATTAACAACAAGTATTATAACTCAGATATATGGAAATCATGTAAAGTGAGTACACTAGTAATTTCAATAAAATATAACTCAGGTATACAGACTGTAGGTTTTATCCACTTTCATTTCTTGGTTTGATGTTAAGTGCATGTTTAAACAAATACTAAGTGAATATGGTCTAGCAGGGTGCCACTAGATTATCTGAATCTAGACATGGTTATATCTAATAACCTTTCACATGTACCGGGTTTGAATCCCCTTTTTGGGTACTTTATTTCTAATAAAATGGGAGATTTTGCTTTTTGAGCCATATCACTATATGCACTAATATTTAGGTAAAAGTAAAACATCTATAAACCAGAGTGGAATATACGAGACATAAATCATTTCTCAGATCTTAACATAACAAATGTGTTTCAATATTTTTATAAGTTCACTAGCTCAGATTATATATAACTAATTTAGGATGGCAATTCACTCATCCTTGCATGAAATAGATGATGGGATGTGGTTATAATAATACTAAGAAATCACTAAATATTATAAAATCAATATTTATTTATGGCCTTTAAACAGTTAAACAGCTCATTAATTAAAACGTTGATGACGATGATGATGATGATAATAATAACAATAATGACAAGGGTTTCAACTACAGCTCTAGGACTAAGCCTAAACATAAAACTAAATTTTATGAAGAAATTCATAATTATTGCTTAATTATAGCATATTTACTTATATCTTAAATAACTAATATTCAACCATTGATGATGATGAATAATCACACTTAACAAAGACTACACTTAATGAAATATATACGCCCCGTTTAATAAAACAAACTAATATTTATTACTACATTTCTAACATATACATAAAAATTTCTAGATAAATATGAAAATTGACATGAATAATAATAATAATAATTGATTATATAACAATCCTCAGATTAATTTCAAGTTCTTCCCCCTTTCCCTTCAAATGTATTTTGTATTAAGTTGGACGTCACATTGACCATGATTTTCACTCCATGAGAAAAGTATTTCAAGAAAAAAAATATTATCTGCTCATTAGCACACATACTTTAAAATCTAACATGTAAATAGAATGTAAAAAAAATGTTAATAGAATTGAAAGAGCAAGTTTTAGAAACAAGTTTTAAATTATTTTCTCCCCGCTCTTCTACCTCTGAAATGCTGTACTTAACTTGAAACAAAATAATCTAATATTCTAATACTACTCATTATTTCACATTCACTCGCAATTATACACATATAAAAATATCATTAGGTATGTGCGTGTTTTATCCCATAATAACAAAATATTATTTAAAACCAAAATAATAATAATATATTAGTTAAAACTAAAATCATAACACCATAAAAAAAATTGTTTTACACATTAATGTTTTTCATAACTGTAAAATTAATAAACAAATAATTTTCATACATTCAAGATCATTTATGAAGCTCAAAGTTATTATTAGTAAGACATTCTTGTTTTTAATTGATCTGAATAGTCTTTAAAAGTTCTTTAAATAAAATATACCACTCTATTGCTAAAATGTTTATTGACTGATATCATAAAGAAAATAGATATAAAAAGTCATATTACCGATCTTTTGTTTGTGGCGAATTTCCAAGGGTTCAAACTTGTCTTGTATAATGTGTATATTTCTGCAGCTACCATTTCCGTTTTACTGGGAACAATCTCTTTCTTGAGGTATATAACTATTTGATGATGACGACTCTATTGAGGTTATTTGCTTTAGTGGACAATTTGGAAATCATTATATTAATTTTTCTTCTCTTCCTGTCAAGCCTGATTCTTAGTGGATGAAATACAGCAGTTGTTTTCACATTTATAAATTTTTTTTTGAGTTTAAAATCAGTTGTTGGAACACTTAATTGGACTTGATGATTAATATTTATCAGTAGATTAATTCATCTTCTTTGAATACAGGTGAATGCTTTCTTCCTTCTATTAAAAACAACATCTTATTTCTCTGGTCAGTTGAAAAGTGTAGAATATTATTTTAGACACAACATCTTTTCTTTCCTATGTGATGTGCAGCTTCCTCCAGATGGTCTGGAAAAAAATGGGACATACATATAATTTTTCTAGCCAGCCATTTCTTATATTTTCAACATTCAATTTAATAGTTTAATAATCTGAATATAATAATAATAATTCCAGACAGCTTTTTATATCCAAATTTTTGCTAACTTAACCAATCAGAGATAGCGTCACTTGCTATTTTTGGACAAATTTGTTTTAATTAGATCTCTAATTTATTTTCAACTAAATTATTTTTCAACTGAAAAGTTTAATCCTTTTTGCAGACACTTTTGTTTAAAAAAAAAATAGACTTAATCCTTATTTCCTTTCTTTTCTCTTTTTTTTTAATATCCAGGTAACATTTCAAATCTTTGAGCTTCCTTCTTTAGATCTTAAGATAAGACAATTTCAAAATTAGAGCTCTCACCCATTATAAGCTCCCAAAGTGAAAAACAATTATTTACAAAAAAAAAATTGCTACAAAGATCGATATCTGATTAAACAGATTTCCTCTTTTAATAAAAACTGTACAAAAAAAATAATTTGACAGATTTAATCCTTCCTTTTCTTTCAATATTTAGTAAATGTAAATTTCTGTATGTAATGTACACACATCCTTCATTCTTTCAAGTCATTCATAAACTAACATTAAATAATATAATTGCTAGCTTAGTAATTATAACCCTATTATTTAATTAAATCTGTAACTTTTAAATCCCAATTACAATTAAAGAAAAGCAAAATAGAAGCATAGAACAAGACATTAAAATTGATCAAGCATAGGTTAGTTTTAAAGAAAGTTAAAATGTTGAATATTTGAAATATAAACAATTAAATAGTTTACACATACATTGCCTATACGTATGCATTATAACTTTGCTTTTTAACAGAAAATTTAAATATTGAATGTGTGTGCTGCTCTTTTTGAGATTTATTAACACACAACAAGTAAAGCATATAATAGCTGTCCCACTCTCTTTCTGTCTAAATCATTTAAAATTTTGATCTGGTAGGGTTTGAACTTGGATGCCCTACAGCTTCTTTTATGGTTATATAAAATTGTGATGATGATTTTGTTTTACCTTTTCTACATGCACATTACTATAAATTTGGCTAGTGACCAAATTGTAATGGCACAATATATATATATATAAACATTAAAAGCATAAAGTTTTACCAAATTGTAATGGCACAATATATATATATATAAACATTAAAAGCATAAAGTTTTTAGTATAAATATGTTATTTTGTAGTTCTTTACACTTGAGAAATCTGTTTGTATCAGTGAACCCATTGGTAGTGTTTTAGATTTTATTTTCTTGGTTAGTCTGTTTGTGTTCTGGATTTGGGGGAATTTTGATTATTTTTTGACTAATTTAGCTTTATGCTTTTAATGTTTACATTTTGATGAGATTCTTTGCATTTAAGGTTAGTGTTGCAGATATAGTGTAAAGGTTTATGTTTTTTATTTTATATGTTTGTATTTATTTATTTATGTTGATTTTGTTGCATGAGTGTTGTTGGAAAGATATAAGTTTGTGTTTATATATATAATGTAATGATATATAAATATGTCGTTACATTAATTTAAAATAAAAACTTAAAAGTTCGCAAATAAAAGTAAAAAACTAAACGCTAAAATTAAAATGTTTGCTAAACGTATATACATTCGCACAGATGCCAAACTTTAAAAATATTTTTTTTTAAAAAACAAATAAATAAGTATTTGAATGTACTTTTTTATAAAAAAAAAAAGTACAAGATTTAAAAATAAAAACAGGTATTAATTAATTCTTGTAATCTGTAAATGGAAATGATTGTTTATAAATTGTTTGAAAAGCAAGCTAGCCTTGGGCTCATGTATAATTAAAATGATCTGATGAAAGATAGATAAGAGGAAAAGAGAAATTAGCTTGACCAATGGAAGCACTAAGCCTTGGCTCAGACCCTAACAAAATTGATGGATTAGTGACATTTTGTTGATTGAATCTGTGTATATTAATATAAAAAGGGAAATACAGTTTTTTTGGGAGTTCCAGCGTTGTGTGTTTGAGAGATGCGGTAGGACGCACATACCACACTCTCTATTTAAAAAGAAAAATGAAAAGACTGTGATACCTTGAACCAGCTATAGCCATCTCCAGAACATTATCTTCCTATGGAGGCGTCACGGGAATTAAAAGCAGAAACCTGGACTCTTCTACCATAAGCTATATGAAATGAACAATTATTAAAATCAATTAAGAACTTTCGTCAAGTTTTACAAATTGATAAACAAGCCAACTTAAATGTTAAAACGGACTCTTATCTGACTTTTGTAAGTTTTTAAATCAAATTAATAATGTTTAATTTTATATGTTTTCCGATTGATAAACATCATTTCCATTTTTTTTTTCCTTATTGTAAAGATTATTTAAATGCATGAAATTTAAGTTGTTTATAGACACTTGCATGGATTTGTTAGCGGTTGATGATGTTGTGGTTTTCACATTCGATTAGAATATATGTCAATGATATCACTGCAAGCATCTTATGATGAATGCTAATGGGATTTATATATTCCCTATGCAAGTGACGTTTATCGATGACTTTGTATTTTGATCGGGTGTGTTGAATTTGGAATGTTTTTGACTGTGGAATCTGTGCAGCTGATCTGTACTCAACATTTTAAAACAAATTTTATAAAATGCATTTGTGCGAATGTATCTAAATGTTAAATTTAAGTCGGGCGTGAATGGCTATATAGTTTTGTAAAGTTATATTAAGGGAGGGTAATCTTAGGTTATTCATTTCATAGTTGAATTGGCTCAATGGATTGGATATATTTGTGTAATTAGTAGATGTAGTATGAGATCCGCTTCAGGCAGGATTGCATATATACGCCACACACCTTCTGTTTGCCTATGGATGGGTTTGTAAGTCGGCAGAAGACCGCAGTCCATTCCTATGGAGTTTTTTGTTTATTGTTCTACTTGCCAACAGATGTAACATTCCTGTTGGTGGAGAGTCAATGTCTTCTCTAATTCTACTTACTGTTCAGATGTCCATTCCTGATAGTATAGTATTTTGTGTTGTCGTATCATGCTACATTGAATACATGAATGTATCAGATGGATTGGCGCCAGTTGATTGCGAAATTTGTTGCCTAAGGTTAAATCAGGGAAGAATATTTTCTTTTCAAATGCAGATCTATGTAGTCTATTCATACTTGACTATTTAAATAAAATATTAAACTCATTGAAACTTAGTTAAATGTAAAATTAAAAGATTAATAGAAAAATCTAAAATGTTGAATTTATTCCTCAAAATTTAAATGTTATTTTATATGTGCGTAAATAAATATTTTTATGTGTTAATTTCTGGCAGTGGCTTTTATTTATTGATATTTAAGATATAAATTAAGATATAGATTTTTATCTCTGCGTCTCCGCTGAGCTAGTGACTTGGGCTAATGATCGGAATATTTAAATAAAGTGGAATCTTAACAGCGCATATCTGCCTACTCTATAAATTTTTCTAGGTTTAAATGCCTAGATGGCACCTTGTAGAGCAGATATCGTAGTTTGCGGTTAGATTCGATCTTCACTTTCATTTCGATCGTTATAATATGTTTGTTTTGTTTTGTAATATTTGTTGGTTAGAAGGTTGTGTTATACAATAATTTAAATTTTAAAAAATAAAAAATAAAATTAAATAGATATAAAATAAAATTGTGTATCACTATGATGGTCAAATATCCAATATAATTTATTTGTCCATAATGTTGTCACAAACACATAAATAAATAATCAATCAAACAAGATTGAAATAAACAACTATTAATAAGTATATTTAAATATTTATCAAACCGGCTTTCATCTCCATTGAGACCTTCTCAAGATATTATAGTACATGATTCACATAACCAATTAACAATATTCTCTCCATCTACTGGACACTATTTACATTACATTTCCTTTTAAACATGCATCCATATATTATAAATAAATAAATTTAACATATTATACATCTAAAAAAAATTTTTACAATATTTTCCCCAAAAAATAATAATTAAATAAATATTTTACATCTCTTAAAAAATAAAAAAAATAATAAAATAAATAAATAAATTGGTATATGTAACTATGTAAATACCAATTTACTTATTTAATTATTTTATTATTATTTTATTTTTTAAGAGATGTAAAATATATATTTAATTTTTTTTTTTTTTGGGGGGGGGATATTGTAAAAAAAATTTAGATGTATAATATGTTAAATTTATTTATAATATATAGATGCATGTTTAAAAGGAAATGTAATGTAAATAGTGTCCAGTAGATAGAGAGAATATTGTTAATTGGTTATGAAAATCATGTACTAAAATATCTTGAGAAGGTCTCAATGGAGATGAAAGCCTGTTTAATAAATATTTAAATATACTTATTAATAGCTGTTTATTTCAATCTTGTTTGATTGATTATTTATTTAAAGATTGTGTATGTTTGGTGTGTTGTGTGTTTGTTTTTGTTTGCTAATTTAGATGTGTAATTGTACTTGGCCTTATTATCTGTTTGTGGGGTTTAGTTTTTAATAATTTTCCATTGAATGACATTAGGAGGATTAAAAAGATATCAAGATTGAGTTATAGGATAGAATCATTAAGATGGCAGATTTATTTATTTAAATGTAGGGAATTTAATGTTTTTCTTAGGAGTTGTATGATTAATTTAAAAAAGAATAAAAAGGTGCTTAAAAATAGAAATTTAGTTTTTAATTCACAAACGTATATTTTGAATCGTTTTTTGAAAGAAAATTTTATTAAATTTTACAAATTTATTTACGAATATAAAAGAAATAGGTATTGTCTAAACAAGAATCAAGATTTTAATTATTCGATTTTTCATGAGGCAGTTTAGACAAAATAGATCAAATTTCTATTGTAGGAAGTATGAAAGGAAATTAAAATGGTTATTTGAAAAAATGAATAAAGTTTATTGTAGTGATAGAGACTTTGAAAGTAATGTTTCTATAAATAAAGTTGTTAATCTTTCTGATATTACATTAAATGATAGAGAATTAGAAATTCTTGGTAAAGGTCCTAATTTTGTTTCTTTTCATTCAAAAAATATAGTTTTTGATACAATTTCATCTACTGAATCTAGTAATTTGAGTGATGATCAGAAAGCTGGCATTCAATTGGTTTTAAATAAAAGCTTAAAAAGGAAAGAAAACTCTATTGTTAATCCTGCTGAAGTTAATCATCTTAAGGATAAGTTAATTGCTAATGATGTGATCATTTTTCATGAAGTCAAAGCTGGTCAGTTCGTCATTATGAAAGCAAGTGAATTCTGGAAGAAAGTGGATAAAGAATTAAATAATGGTAAACATGTTTTTAGAAAAATATCCAGATAGTATGATTAAAAGAAAGTTAATAGATATTATAAAAAAATGGTGAATTTAAAAATTTTTTAAAAGTATAGATTATTTAAAATGTTATCCAAATGATTTTATATCAGTTAAAATGTTTATGAAAATTAAGACTCACAAACATGGTTTTCCTTTAAGATTTATTTTTGATTTTACACATAGTGTTGTAGAGAGCATTTCTAGGTACTTGAATAATTTTTTAAAACAATTTGTTGATTTTGATCATTACACAGTTTCTTCTTTTGATGACTTTGATAAGATTAATAATTTTAAAATAGAAAGGAAATGGGTATTTAGTTGTTTAAATATTGAAAATATGTATTAATCTGTTAGACAGATTAAGCATTATTAATGTTCTTATGTCTTTGTTGGTTAAGCATGGATCGTTGTCAAAAAATAAAATAAAAGTTATTAAAGATTTACTTTTATTAATAGAAGATTCTATGTAATTTGCTTATAATGGTAATTTTTATAAGATTAAGGAAGGGTGGATAATAGGTTATATTACTTCTCCTTTAGTTTGTTTAGTTTATATTAATTATTTGCAAGAGGAAATTATTATTAAAAAGAATTGTTTATATTTAAAGTTATTTGTTAGATATGTGGATGCTTGTTTATTTGTAGTTGAGAATAATAAATTGAAGGAATTGGTAAATGAGTTTGTTTTGATCCTTCTATAAAATATGTGGAAGAAGGAGGGGGGGTAGATTTTGTTAAATTAAAATTTTTAGATCTATTGGTGATTAGAAATGTAAAGACATTGTTTAATATGTAATCATTATGTTAAAAGTAAAGAGTTAAGGTCTAAAATTAAATCTGTTTCTTATAAAGTAGCTGCTTTTAAAAATTGTTGTTATAGAAATAAAAGATTAAATAATTCTAGTGGGATAGCTTTGTTTCAAAAAGGTCAATTTTATAAAGATTATTTGAGAGTTGGCTACTCTGATAAATATGTTAAAAGTATTTTATTTAATAGTAATATCTGTAAGGATGTAAAGGATAAAAAAAAATATGATTTTATTTCTTTGGCATTTAAATTGTCTTCTTATAAAATTGTATGTAAAAATAGTAATTTGTTTGGAAAATTTTGATAGGAAGTCTATTCCTGGAGTAGTGTATATTATCCCTTGTTTTTGTAAGAAGATATATATATATATATATATATATATATATATATATATATATATATATATATATATATATATATATATATATATATATATATATATATATATATATATATATAACTAACCAAAGGAAATACAGACCTATTGTAGCTAGTATTGGTAGTCCTACAGAAAATATTTCAGCATATGTTGATAATATTATTAAATTTATTCCATCATCATTTAATTCTTATGTTAAAGATACTACTCATTTTCTTTGTGTGTTAGAAAATATTAAATCTGAATTACCAGATGATTGGTTTTCTTTTTGGTTACTTTGGATATTGTATCACTATACAAAAATATACCTATGATGATGGAGTTGAAGCTATTAAATGTGCTTTACAAGATAGAAAGTATAATTGTGGTCTTATTATAACTATGGTTGAATTAATATATTTTGTTTTAAAAAATATTTTTTTTACTTTTGATTTTAGATACTATTTACAGAAACAAGGTACTGCAATGGGTACAAAGATGGCACCAAGTTATGTGAAAATTTTTATGTCAAAACTAGAATCCTCTATACTTGATAATGCTAGGCTGAAACCTCATACTTGGCTTAGATATATAGATGACATTTTCATGATATGGCCACATAATGAAGTTGAACTTCATAATTTTTTAAGTTATTTAAATAATTAAAATCTTCAAAGCGCATGTGCAACAGTGTAATGCTGTTTTAAATATTAAATAATTTTAATAAAAATATTAATTTCACAATGAACTTTTCAAAATCAATTGCTCATTTTCTTGATGTTGAAGTTATTTACACTAATAGAGTTCTTACTACTACTGTATATAGGAAACCAACTGATAATAACTGCTATATACATTATTATAGTAACCATCCTAAACATTTAAAGGCTAATATTCCTTATAGTCAATTTTTAAGAATGAAAAGGATTTGTAATGATGAGAAATTTCTTCAACAAAATAATAGTATTTTGTATAATAGATTAGTCAATATGAGGTATCCTAAGACATTGTTGGACAATGCAGTAAGGAGATCTTCTTTAATTGATAGAAAAAAACTTCTTTTATCCAAAAAGAGTAAAAAACAATTAGATGTTCCACCATTGGCTTCTTACTTTTAATAGAGATTTACCTAATATTAACCGGATATTGGCAAAACATTTTAACATATTACACTCCACAGATTATTTAAAATCTATTTTTTCTGATCTACCTAAGGTTGTATATCGAAAACATAGATCACTTAGAGATGTACTTGTCAAAACAAATTTTATTAGTTCTATACAGGAAAAAAGATGTTCTCCATGTGAGGATATAAGATGTTTTACATGTAAACATATTGTTGTGACAAAAGTGGTCTTTAGTACTAAGAATCATAATTTTAAATGGTATATTCCTAATTATGTTACATGTAAAATGTTAATTTGATATATTTGATAGAGTGTAGTAGATGTTTAAACCAGTATTTAAGTGAGTCAGCAAATAGTTTACATGTCAGAATGACTAATCATAGATTTGACATTTTGCATAAGAATAAAGATAGACTGGTTTCAAAACACCTTAATTTACAGAATCATTCAATTGATGATTTAAGAGTAGTAATTCTTCAGGAAGGGAGAGGAAACAAAAGGAGAGTTTTTTTATTTTTAAATTCAAGACCTTAGAACCACATGGATTGAATTTAAACATTGGAACTATTACATCTCTGGGTTACCTGGTCTCTTAAATGATTTTTATATGTGAATTTTTTATGTGAAAGTTTTTTATGTGAAAATTTTCTTATAGGAGATTTTTTTATGTAAAGATTGGTTATATGGATGTTTAATATCTGTGTTTAATTGGTATATAGATAAATAGTTATTATAAATTATTGTACTTTGCACTAACTATAATTTTTGATTAAAATGTATAAGTATTTTAGTTTTTAATGATTATTAATGTGAGTACAGCTATTTTTTGTATATGAGCATAGTCTAATTTTTGTATGTATGCACATATGTATATTTTAATTTTGGATTTCTTATTTTTTAATTTTTTTTATTTATTTATTTTTTTATTTTTTAATTTATTTATTTTTTATTTCAATTTAAATAGAATTTAAGCTTGATTAGGAGGAAATGTTTCTCTTTTTTTTTGTTTCAATTTTGTCATTGATTGAGTAGATATTCTGTGTTAGATTTTGTGACCAATCAGGGGGGGGGGTTGTTAAATTTATAATCTTTTATCAAATCTGTAATTTTTCATTATCGCCATTTTACTGTATATTTTTTCTTTCTGATGAAAACCAATCCTCTGGTTGAAATATAATTATTTCTTGGATTTATAAGTCTTTTATATATATATATTATAATGGTCGGGGATAATGTGAAGTTACCAGTCTTGCCGTATATGCCATATGAGGGCGCCACTAGACCATTTGAACCTAGAAAATTTATAGGGTAGGCAGATACGTGCTGTTAAGATCACGACCGCCAGCCCAAGTCACTAGCTCATGAAGTAGCAGAGGTTTAAAACATTTATTAAATATATTTCTTTTAATAAATATAATAAAAAACAATCGCTAGAACACTGTCAGTACTAATAACACAAAAATTTTATTTACGTATATATAAGTAATAACACACAAACTTTAAAAAAAATAATTTTTATAACACAAGAAAAAATTTATGTTTTATTCTGTTTCATTATTATTTTATTTGTTTTTAACTTTAATTTTAAATTTTAGAATGTTGAGTATAGATGAGTTACCCAGACGACGCACTTTAAAGACTTTCAAACATTTTGATTCCAGGCTAAAGTTCGCAACCACACCAATGCTTGCTTTCAGATATATATCAGCAACCAATGCAATGTGAACATGTTAGCATAGAATCACACTGACAGGAATGTGCATCTAAACAGTGTGATATTATTGGAGAAAACATGAGCTTCAACCAGCATAGGAATGTACTTCTATCTGGCAAAGGAATCATGTAATATAAAGAGAAAACGCTACGTATGGATGGGAGAGCAGTCCTATATTGCCGACTTATCTTCTCAATCCATAGAGCTGGAATGGATCAATGGTGCAGGAGATACATCTGCATCCATTTCAACTATATGACTACCTCTTTGGGGTCATGCATTCAGGTGGACTTGTCGCCCTAGGTGCTAACACACTTCACGTTACATTGATATAAATGTCCATGTATCTCTCCACCAGCATTAACACAACTATGAAACAAATAGTCTGAAATCAAAACCCTCTTTAAAAGTAACATATTTAAACTAGTCTAGCAGCCATCTACACTCAACTAACATTTAAATAGTTTTATTAATTTAATTCAAAACAAAAAATCTTTAGTTTAAGGTTTCAAAATCATTTTAAAATGACATTATATTTAACTTATTTTTTACTACAATATTATTTAACCTACTTTTCTTTTATATTCAATAATGCACAAATAATGGTAAGTGATTTTATCTTTAAATTTAAGTTTGCAATCGCAAACCCCTACCCTATTACAAACAGATATTAAGCATGAATAAAAATATAAAAAAATACAATACATTTTTTTTAAAAAGATTACGTTTAAGACTTTAAATAAGAGTTTAAAATCGCAAAGTTTATAGAAAGATAAAGTTCAGGTTTGCTCAGAAATAAAAGTCTTAAATTCATTTTAAAGACACATAAAGTTTGAAGATTTTAAACTTAAGAGAGTTTATATTACATTTTATCATTTAGAAATTTATACTTTCCTTTGTCCGTTCCTTCATGACGAAGATCCAATTTACACAAGGGCCATTTCTTGTGAACGATGATAATGTATGAAGCATTTATTTCTGAAGATGGGATCCGTGGTTTGATCCTGGGATCCGTGGAGATGAAAGCTGCCTTCGGCCGGCCGAACCGAGGGAAGCGCGATTAAACAGATTACATTTTTGGTAGCAGCGACAATATTTATTCTAGCTTTTTAGCAACAATGAAACGAATTAAAAATTCTAATTCTCTCTCTAATTAATTATTTCTTTTGGATTTCTTTTTATAGTCCTCAGGTACCTTATCTCTGAATTGCAGGATTCATCAAACATATTCCATATCTCTATTTTATTAGTTAATTCAGTTTGTGTCCAAGTAGATTTTGGGTTTATGGCTAAGTAAATTTTTTTACTGAGGTCTGGGTCCATATCTTTGGGCGGGAAAAGCAAGTCTTTTATTTTTATTTCTAGACTCTTATCTATTTTGTAATCATCTTTTTAATTGTCATTTTGCCCTAAGGATCTGTTTGTAATTTTTATATTTAAAAATTAAAAAAATCTTTGCTATTATTAAAAAGGTTTTAATTTTATACTTTATTTAAAGATTAGAATCTTTGTTTCGATTCTATAATTTTTTTAAAGCTTATTTTAATATTTAAATCAAACATTAATAAATTAATAATTCGTTATTTGTGCATTTTGAACGTTTGTGCTTTTAATTCAGTATTAGATATTTACAAAAACATTACGTATTAGAATTTAAATGTAACGCATATATATATATATATCCCATTACAATATATATATATAAGTCAGAGTAGTGTGAGCTTAAATGAAAAAATAAAGGTACATAAAAGTAGGGTTAGAAATAAATATCTTAGTTCTGTGTTGTATGTCCATGAAAAAGATACAGGCCACACTATTAATTTTGATGAAGCTAAGATTGTCTTACCTATACAATGTTCAAATATCCAATATAAACAAATTATTTATCCACAATCTCAGTAAGAGAGAGTGTTGATAATTAAATAATTGTAAATATAATTAGTTGTTTGTTTCAGTTTTATTTAGATTGATTTTTCTATTAAGATTGTTTTCTTTGAGAGAAATGAAAAAAAGAATTAAAGAATCTTTTTTATTAAAATGTTATGATTCTAAAACAATTAACTTATTTAAAAGTTCTTTTAATATTAAAGGTCTATAGGAAGTAAGTGGAATTGTGGGTAATACTTACTATAAATATGTAGTTATTTTGTAGTTCTTTATACTTGAGTAGTCTGCTTTTAGAAGTGAAATATTGGTAGTGTCTTAGATTTTATTTTCTTGGCTAGTCTGGTTGAGTTTTGGATTTGGAGTGATTTTGATTATATATATATAATAATTAATAAAACAAGACACAAAATATGTAACTTGCATTTAAGCTTGTACTAAAATGTTCACTAGGTGGAGCTTACCCCTAGCTCCTAACATGCTTTAATTATAAGTGCTGAAAGAGAAAGAATTCAAAATCTCTACTGGAAGAAGTGAGTCATAAGTTCGAAACCAATTGGTCTGGGGATGAGGATTTTCCGGTAGATATTTTTAATTCTTTTTTTTTAGGCCCCTAAAATTAAAGCTTGTTAGGAACTAGTGGTAAACTCCACCTAGTGAACATATATATATATCTGTACCCGCAGCTTTGTTCACATTATTATATTAAAAGAATTTAAAAATATATTTCAATAATATTTACATGAAATTATAATACATGAATTATCAATAGCACTTAAAAATATTTATTATAATTATTTTTATAAGCAATGCTGTAAGTCATTTTAAACTTCTATTCATAACTATAGGAGTTGGTAGAATAATTATAAAAATCAAAATGCAATTATTTATTAAGATATATTTCTAACTTATATATATATATAAGGATAATATATTTTGAACAGTAGATATTTTTAATGTTTTATTATCTAAATTCCATTTTTGATTTTTAATGTATTGTATACCAAATAAAAATTCCACTCGCTAATTTTCTTCATTTCTCCAGCTGTCCCATAACCGTTATTACAAAGTTTGATAATTAAAATATCTTTATGTAGTCCATTTTCGATTTCTGATGTATTGAATACTAAATAAAAATTTTACCCGCTAATTCTCTTCACTTATCTAGCTGTCTCTTTAGTTTGATAATTAAAATATATTTACAAAATATTTACATTAAATAATTATCAGCAGCAGTATTGCAAAAAATATAACTTTTATTAAATACAATAAACAATAATTTTAAAATAAATTGTTTTTATATTTCTCATGTGATAATTTTTAAAAGCGCTATGAAATTTTAACACCTTCATATTATATGAGAGTGAAAGATTAAATACATGTTCTAAAGGAAGTTTAAATAATTTAAAATATATTTATTCAATAAAATTTTACCTGGATTACCAAAATCTAATTTCTGTTCGTTTCTCTAATCTGTACTTTAATACGCAAACAACATCTTACTTCATCACGTGATAATATATTTTAATGAAAATTTAATTAGAGGGAGTTGAAAGCAGCTTGAAAGTCTGTGTTCAAATCACCTCTAATTATATCTAAAACTAAAGTATATGCTTTAAACTTGTATTCAAATATTAAACGAAAATGGTAAAACTTTATCTAATTCAATATTTCTCTGGCTGTACCCCACGACATTTTAAAATATACTTTTTCACATGTTAAATATATTTAAACTGACTTCCTAAAAGTTCATCAGTTCCATAGTAAAAGTTTATCAAATACTATAGTATTTCTCTTGACTACTGATGCCATTTTAAATTTTATTTCAAAACATGTTAAATTAAATCTATATTTAAGCAGAAAACCTCAAAATTGATCAAATTCATTATTGTAACTGATCTAAATTGTTATTGTTCAAACGAGAAATTAAATACATGATTAAAAATGCAATTTAATTAATTTAAATATATATTTAGAAAAGCAATTTTTACCCGGCTTTAACAAAAATTATACTTTTTCTTTAAAAAAAATTCCAACTCTATAATCTTTTAATTAATGACTTCCTCTTTCTGTGATTTATTATGCTATCCAAACATTTTACAATATATGATATGACATTTTTATACTGCAAATTATAATTTTTTAAAAATAAAAAAAAACAAAGCAAAAATTTATGTGCTAGTCAACTTTTAAAATGAAAGAAAATCATGTAAGGTTCTTCAAGATTGGAGCATTATTTGCTGAGTTATAAAATTACAATAAACAAACTTTCACATTTATATAATAATATAGGTAAATGTATATTTATATAACTAATTAAATATTTTCAGTGGGTTATCATTGATGACAAAATCAATTAATCATATGATCACTATTTTCTATGCCCAATTAGACAAGCTATTTAAACACTAGCAAATTCACTGATAAAAGCCACAAGCAAAAAACTAGTCTGGGATATTGGATTAGTAGGCACTATATAGAGATTATATGCAGAAACCTTCTTGCATCCATTGATTACCAAGACTTGTAATGGATAGAACTGCTTTTTGGAGAGTTTGGTTCTGTTTAAAATCAATTTATGCTAGACATATTTTTTTGTCATAACTGATATTTTTGCACTCTAGAAATTAGGTATCATTCCACCACATATGGTAATATATTTTTTTAATTTAAACACCGTCACAATTTTCAATTAAATATTAAAATTTGAACACCATTTTAAAAGCTGGAATTTACCTAAAATCCCTTTGTATTGGTATAAATATTAGTTGACAAGACAGAACTCTTAAACTTATTAAAAAATAATTTTGTTTTTAAACAAATATTTAAAATCTTATACATATATATTGAAACTGTACATATATACAGTCATATATATGAGCTTCACCATTCACTGTGTACTAACCAGAGACCATAAATCCAAACACAGTGAATGTACATTAAAAGAAATGATTATAGATAGACCTACGTATATAACATTAAATAAATTGTAAATAAAATTTATTTAAAAAAATAGGCAATTGTGAAAATTATGTATAAGTATAAGAGAATATAAAATATTAAAATTATTTTTAAAAATTTTTTAAAGCTTTTAAAGATTGAGTAATTTAGTGGTATAATATAATAAATAATGTGTAGTGATTAAAAGTATTAATATATGTATAAAATTGATTGACAGTTTATTGATATATATATATATATATATATATATATATATATATATATATATATATATATATATATATATATATATATATATATATATATATATATATATATATATATATATATATATATATATATATATATAAAGTTTTTAATTGTAGTGTTATAATATTTGAATTAATGTATATATAAGATTTGGTTGAATTTTTATAATATTTAAATTTTTGTACATTTGAAGAAGACTGCCAGGAACAGTCGAAACTGTTATTAATAAAATTATTTGCTTAAAGGGGTAAAAAGATTGTCATTATTTAATAAAATATATTGTTGTATATAACTAAATATGTTTATGCTAACCTCAACATAATTGTAATCTATTCTATTCTTCAATTTTTATCATTTACATAGCGAGGATCTTTTTTAAAATAAATAAGTAATCGGAACCAATAATAAAATTATGATCAAGAAATCTAATACTTCCAAATATGACAAAAATAACAAGTTATTTATTTATACAGTGCATATGTAGAGGAGTGATTCCTTAGTATTTGTTATACATACGAAAAAAGTAAAATATATTAATTAAACAACATGTAGCAATTAATACTATATGCTATAGATATACATCTCCATTTATTTTGAGATTTTATACATATTTATATAATTATTTTTAGTGCATTTAACATAATTAGTTTTTTTTATTTTACTTCTATAAAATTATTTAATTAAATTTAATGGTTTCATATTTTTATGTAATCTTTTATGTCTGTATGCTAAATAAATGATCAGTATATAATTTATGACAGATTTATCATCTCTTTTATTAATTTCATTATTATTTTCATGTGATCTTACACCTAATTCCTACCTTGTATGTTCATAAATAAATAATATTACAATTTTTATATATTTTTTATATTTTATACCATATGTTATTTTAATAAAGAGTTAACAGATTATACTTCTCATATATAAAACATAATGGATGAAATGTATACACTTATATGCATTAATAGAGAAGTTTATCAGTTCTATAAAATTTATATGGATGAAGGCTTTCAAAAACTTTTGATGCTTTCATATTCATAGCAAGATAATGTTGGAAAATAATGGAGAGATGAGTGTGTATGTATATACGGTTGATAGAATCCAAATTGATTTAAATTACAATGTTAATAATTTAGTCTAGAGCGCCCATTTCTTGCAGATGGGGAAACACAAACCATTGCAATTGATACCATTATTGTTGTTGGATATATAACATGCCTTTCTAATTTTCCTCTTCAAGACATTTCTTTTTAAGTATTGAATGGTTGGAGAAGGAATAAATCGGTGTCTTGTCACCTTTTGGTATTCCAGGAAGATAGAGCTGTGTTCTGGTTTCTGAGGCTCTTTTGTATAGATATTGTTGTGTGTAAAGCATGTAGATTGATTGGCATCTAGTTTGGGACATTTAAGTTTATAAACAATACTAGGGGTGAGTTCAGATTCAAGCCTGTCCTTGAAATTGTTGAGTAATCTATTGGTAGATGGGAACTATGGAAAGCAAAGAAATAATTTGGGGAGAATGTTTTATTAAAAGTTTTTATTAATGTAGGAATATATGGCAAGAGAAATTATGATCTCTCATCAGTAGGTGTGTTAGAAATTAATTTGTTGTAAAATTGTTTTATTTTTTTAGAAGACTTTGTTTGAATCCAATAGATATTATATATTCGGGTTATAATTCTATGTTTGTCTTGGAAGATGATTCATGTTTCATAGAACATGATTACAGAATACACAATTACAGAATAAGAAGGAGGATAAACCTGTGAGTTTGTGATGTTAAGTAACACTTGAATTAGGGTGCATAAACCCATGAATTTTTAACAGTTTAACATGCATAGAGTAATCATGATATGTCTTTATATTATTAAATCTAACTATGTGAGACATTGGCATGAGTTTTCCAATTCTATTGTAAACAAAAACTTTTATAGTTTTGCTTTAATATTCTGAATTGAAGATTCTAGTCTGGCAATAAAAATGTCATTGACATAACATGTGTATATGAGATGTGGAAGGTGTGTCATATATGATGGAATAATTATATTTTCAGAGTGGCTTATATATAGGCTAGAAATGATCCTGTTGAAGGAAAGACCCATGGGCCATCTGTCAGTTATGTTATAAGGTTGATTATTAAATGTGACTATGATGTCATCTCTCCAAGATAGAAATGCTATAATAAAATATGTGCATGATTTACAGTAGTTAATTTCTTATTGATGATTCATCCATACAGTTCTGAGATGTCTAGTGAAGCTATTTTATATGTTCAATTAAGTTCAATGTGTTTAATGAGATATGAAACCAAATGAGGATTTGATGGTGTGTGCTCCATATCCCAGATGATCAGTTAGCCATTTGTTGTTTAATGTAGTTGTATTAAAATAATGAGGAACCCTAATGTCCACCTTGAGTCTAAGAGGTATGTTAAGCTTATTCAGTTAATCATTGGCAAGCATTTGAGGTAGGAAGGCAGTAGATGGATAAATTTAACAATAATTGTCCTTGGTGAATATTGTATTATAGTGTTTGTGTAATAGGTTAGTGACAAACTTTGTCTTTGTTCTGTTTTATATTATAAGTAAGTATTGAAGCAAATTTTAAGTTATTTATTTGAGCTGCATCTTGTTATTCGATTTAGTCTTGATCAGGAAGACAAATATATTGCTTTTGTCTTCCTTCAGCCAAATTAATAAGTTATTTAATAGGAACTGCTTGGTTTTGCTAATGTGTTCATTTCAGTTAGAGTTTGATACTTTGAAAGATTTATGGCAAACAAGTTTAACTAAGTTAGCAATTTAATTTTATTTGTAGGGATTATTTGTAAGGCCCATTTATACATTGGCAATTAGCTCCATTACCTGTATTTGATTGCTTTATTCTTAACAATATGATTCACATATAATATTTTTCCTCAATATTCCTGGCACCCAGGATTTTATTTTACAACTAATTTCCCAGACCACTATCCTTCATCTTCCACATTCTGAATACTTCTCTTGGTATCACATTACATAAAATAATCTCCAAACCACATTTCCAAAATAAATATTGAATAATATTTAATAAGGTTCAAAACATTGTATACACAATGATTTCAATAAAATATCCATCATTATCACACATTCATTCACTATATTATAGTACTAAATAATTCAGAGTTCAATGTTTTCATTTTATTGTATCTAAACAGATACTGTCTATAATGATATATTAGAAACTCATAATCATATTTCAAAAATATACATATTTAAGCATTCATAAAAATTACTTTAGATAACCCATAAGGCATTTTTATCTTTTCATTGCATTCATAAAACAATCGATATATTCATAATCATATAATTTATCTGGCTTAATACTCAAACATTATGATAAATGAAATAAAATATACATTAAAATATCATTAAAATGCATAATAATTTACCTTTAATTCCAACAATTATTGGAATTAAATATAGTGATCCCCTTCTTTTCTTGATCATCCAAACATAAAATAAGCTATAGGTATTTTATTTTTTACCTCTCAGAAAATTAAATTTTCTGATACCTAATAAATATTTTTCTTTATTTTTTAATAATAAAGATAATAAATAATTATTATTATTATTATTATTATTATTATTATTATTATTATTATTATTATTATTATTATTATTATTATTATTATTATTATTATTATTATTATTATTATTATTATTATTATTATTATTATTATTATTATTATTATTATTATTATTATTAATAAATATTAATATTAAAAAATAGAAAAGTAATAAAATTTAAAGCTACTAAAATTTTTGTTTGCTTTTATTCTTCCAGCACTGAGCTTACTCAATTGCTATTGATGATGGAAAAGTTTGAACAAAACTTCTCTTTCCCCCACCACACTGAACAAAATTCTATAATGCACAAAATTCAATCATTTAAAATCTCTACAAAATGCTCTCCATCCATACTGGATAAATAGTCCATCTAAATCCATTTTTTTAGCATTTACAGGTGAACAGGTATTTCCAATAAAAACATTCATTAATATAATATTCATATTAGATAATAATTTTTTCCATGTATGTACATTCATTCAGGTTTGTGCAAGTTTATAGCAAAATATAGCTAAATTAATATGTCTTCATCAGTAAACATTTAAAACATTTTAAAGAATAAGATTATTTATTAATTGATGAATTTCTTTCTGCAGACAACTTTCATTCTTATTTCTCTACAAAAATGTATAGGCTCATATTTAGATGGGAATAATTTATCAAAGAATATTTCTTAAAAATTCAAGATTTTTATCTTTTTTTAACATATACATATTAATTAATAATTTCTTACAATATTGTACAGTTTCTTAATGAAGTAATATTTCATATATGACATAATAATAATCTTAAAATAATATCAAAATTCATCTTTCATTTAATAAGGAAAAGCTTTTAAGATGTATAATTCAAAAGACATTATCTCTTAATCTTGATATGCAAACTTTTAAAAATATATAATGTTCATTCAGGCCATTCCCTTTTAAACCAATTAGTAGTTAAATATATTGACGTATGTATTTGCAGATAATATAAAATATATTTACATTTATAAAATTCCTTCATACATATTTAATTTACTTGCAAAATATCACTTTTGTTCTTCCTTTCAAAACACATATAGCTTGTTAAATAGCTTTCAACAATTATACTAAGCATTATGATAAGATAAAAATTTCTCAATAATTTATATTTATGAGCATTTATCAAATTTATTAAATATAAATGTTTTTCCACTTTACACATACTAATGATTTTAAATATAAAGTTCTTATGAATACTTAAGTTTTCCTTCGTTATGTGGTTGAAATGCTTCTAGGCATTAGGCAGATGATTTGATGAGAACTATTCATTTCCATAAAATTATCAAGGTTTTGTTAAGCTTCGGTGTGAAAATTTTGCTGACAGTGAATGAATTTGTTTACTTAAACATTAGATACATTAAAATAATTATTTAAAATTATGCTTTTAACTTTAATAAAAAAAATATTTTATAAAAAAAAATAAAACTTTTCAAGATATGACCAGATTAGACAAACAAAACAAGACAAAATTAGACAAGAACAGAACTGTCTAGACTGATTGAACACCTATACTTATACCTATTTTATCTAGTGATTTCATTGGTTAATCCAAGTTTTTCTTAAATACTAA
This sequence comes from Epiperipatus broadwayi, assembly GCA_028023455.1. Classification (NCBI taxonomy): domain Eukaryota; kingdom Metazoa; phylum Onychophora; class Udeonychophora; order Euonychophora; family Peripatidae; genus Epiperipatus; species Epiperipatus broadwayi. The sequence goes on from JAQFVV010000213.1 coordinate 824,594, forward strand.
TTTACATATAAATTAAATTATTTTGTCTGCAAAATAATGTACTAAATAATATGACTCATCATTTACATTTTATTATATAAAATTTAATTTTATTATATAAAATTTATTTAATATTTCATAACATAAAATACCTTTACTTAATCAATTAAAATATTTTTAATAACCTAAATAGTAATTTTGAAATAGAAAATATTACTTAGACCGCATAAGAAAAAGTACTTATTACTTTTAAAATAAAAAGTATAGTATTATTTTGCAACATGTAATGCGTCTAATTCTACTAACAACAAACTACAAATTAATATTTTTGCTTAAAAACATGAAAGCTCAAAGACAAATACACACACTTTTAAAGATATGTGACACTTTTAGAACATTCTAGAATAATTTCATTACAAATTATTTAAAATAATAACTTAAATAAATAAAATTATCTAAAATATATTATATATATTATATAATATTTAATACTGTAATTAAACTATTATTTTCACATTATATTCTTTAAACATAATAAACATTAATTAACTTTCAAAGAACATATAATATAATACTTTTATCATTAAAAATATATTAAAACAACTTTAAAATACTTTAAATACCTTTATAAACTTTTTATCTAACTAGTTTAAATTTATTTTACTCACAAAATTAATATAGAATAGTATGGTCTAATATTTTTTTTTAAACTAGCTATTTTGAAATCCTTAATATGACTATGAAAGAATGACATGGACACAATATATATATATATATATATATATATATATATATATATATATATATATATATGAAAAGAAAGTTACTGTTAACACTAACTGAAATAATTATAGAAAATATACAAACCATTATACAATTACAAATATCCAGTAACGCCCTCTGTTTAAAGATCTTTAAACAGAGGGCGTTACTGGATATTTGTAATTGTATAATGGTTTGTATATATATATACATTAACAGTCTACCCATGATCCTATTCTAAGAATTTGAGTGAGAACACGTTATTACCCAAGCTTCCAGTAGGTATATTTATGCCCATGGAATAATTCCCATCTCAAGTGCCAATCTTATCAATTAATAAGAATTATATCCCTCAAAAACAAAAGAAAAGGTTCCTGTGGACCTTTTTTAGGTACTTTATCCAGACTAACTCAGTCTCAAGGTCTGGGAGACAATGACTATTGGGAGAACGAAGCTGAGGCTATCTTACAAAGAAACATTTATATATTTTATAATTTCCTTATCTGCCCTATGAAACTTATTATTTTATTTCTTTTAGAGATATATGATAATAAATATCAGTAAGCTTTTATAAATAATAACCCAGAAATTATAAGAATCTCATAATTCAAATAAATACACAAGTTATAGCTTAAACTCTAATAATTATTAATACACTTATATATTAGTATCGCAAACATATGACTCATTCATTCTGATATATATATATATATATATATATATATATTATTATTATTAATGTACATATTCATGAAAGAGTGCAACTATGGATCAGAGTTGTATTTATTAAATGATTTTATCTATTTCTAAAATTACCTTTTTAAATAGTAAAAATCAGTCATATATCACATGATCTATATAGCTTGTATTACCAATATGTATTATATAAAGAGCCTGCTACTAGCTCTAAACAAGCTTAATTTTTTTTTTTTAAGTTGGAACAAAGCGCATATTTTTTAATTTATTATTATATGTTCACTTAATATATATATATATATATATAGAGAGAGAGAGAGAGAAACTCAAAGTTACCTCATTTGAGAGCAAATGTTCATGAGTTTAAGGCTGATGGTCTGTAAGCTTAGAGTATTACAATGGCAATTGTCCTAGTGAGAATTGTTGGTCTGGAAGATGATGAAAGATTCCATAACAATTTCACATAAGATAATCCATCCTAGAGATTAGGGAGATGATTCTAAAATTGATTGAATCAAAGTTCTTGCTGTTTGGAGTTTCATGATCATTTCACTTGCTTGAAATAGATGGCAAAAATCTCCATAGATAAAGTTCAGGCAGGTCACAAAATAGCTGTCCACTGAGCTGGTCCAAAGAGTCTACATGATTGTTTTACCCCTGCATTTTTATGGAATCCATTCTTATTAATTTTTAATCAAATCAGTTTTATGAAAATTTTCCCTGCTTCTTTCTCTCTAACAGTTACTTTTCCGAATCACTACTAAATCAAAAAATATATATAGTTCTTTTTTTAACTCTCTTTCATCTCACTTTTTTTTTATCTATTCATACACTGATGACATATCTCAGGAATGCTTTTAGCTTCCATTGTTCCAAAATACTAACTTGGCCAGTTATTGGAATTCTGATGACAAGTGTCATTAACAGAAATTTCCTGTGGCACAATTTGCAATTCAATTCCTATTATTATTCTCCAGCCTTATATTTTAATTTGCTTTCATTAAGAAACATGTGCTACAAATGACATTATTTAAATAATTATAACTTACGATATTAATAAATAATAAAAATAAAACAAAAATATAAAATACAACTCCACATATAACTGCTCCTCTTCTCATACAAATCTATCTGTTAGTAACTAATTCTATGCAATAATCACAACACATGTAATAAATATATATGTAAACATCCATGCCTTTAAATGGTTAATATATTTTACTCACCCTTTTTTGTAACTGAATTCGAATGTATATCTATAAATTTTCTTGTATTTATTAATTTAATTCATAATAACAATCGCAATAAACACTCTTTTGTAATCATTATTGCCTTTTACTTCCTTTAGTACCTGTATTTGAACCCAGACACTGTAACAATATATATATATATATATATATTATATATATATATATATATATATATATATATATATATATTGTAAAATGAAGCATCCATACTAATTAAATATATTTTCTTTCATAGAAAATGATAGCAAATATGACTTTCCTCAAGTAAGCAATAAGTAACAAACAGAAACAAAAGTCTTATTCTAATAAATAATAGTTTGGATCCATTTTTAAAGCAATTGGTTAAATGTAAGCTAGCTTGTTTGAATATTTTCATTTAATAGCACATAATACTAATTAAGTATGTTGTCCATTGAATTTGTGTAGTTTCATTGAAAATAAACAATTATTTCTTTTACCTTTTCTTTTGAAAAAATGCACATTTTAAAAAGCAATTTTTATTTTTTTTCAAATTCATTTAGAAAAATCATTTTCAGTAATTTTTTTAAAATTACAATTAAGTTTAACAATTTACAATTCAACACAGTGCATTTATTAAATATCCATTGTTGTTATATCTGCAAATTATATTTCCTCTCTAATGTTTCTTTTTCTTTTAATTTTATTAATTCAATTTTCTCATAAGTATTTTTCTTTTTTTAGCAAAATACAGATAATGCAAAATGCATTTTAAAAGTTCTCATGCATCAACAATGACAGGTTATTTGTTACTTGTTAATTTTATATTGAATAAGTATTTCAACATATTCACTAAAGTTAATGTAAATTTAGCATTAATAATTGATAATAATAATTAATATAGATGTTTATTTTTAATCAAATTTTAAACAGTTGTTTTTAACTTTAGTTTCTTTCTCCTAAAGGTGAAATAGAATCATGAGAAGTAAAGAAGTGCAATGTCCAGCATGGTTTTATATATTAATATAAAAGAAAATATTACCTTGTTTCTTTCATAATTTTTTTCAAAGTATAATTGATTAAATTGAGTCATTATAAACTGATTATTCTTTCTAAGCATGGCATACGTGATTTAGAGAGTTCAAATTGAATTCAGCAATAAAAACACAATATTTTTTAAAAGTTGTCTAGCACTGCATTTTAAATCAACAAAATATAAATTTTAGTAAATTCACACTTAGATAATAAAAAAAATATGTAAAGAAAATTATTACTGTTATTTAAAGATGAAGAGATGGCAGTGCACCTGAAATTAGCAGCAACAGCAGTGGTCATGTCAAGAGATGAAGAAGCCCCTGTACATTGACAATCCCCATCTTTTATATCACCGCTGACTGATATCAACAATTAATTTCCCCACCCATAAAAAATAATGACCCTATTATAGAAAATACCAATTAAAATGCAGAACTAATTGGTAAAAAATTATGTAACTTTGTTCTATGTTTTTTTTTAATTCATATGATGTAATGACCAAAGTTGAAGAAAAATTCACTTTAACTGTCTTTTATTAATTAATAAAATTAATAAAAATAAAATAAGATAGTAAATAATATTTTTTAAACAAAATATCACCTTTTTTTGTTTAAGTTTATCAGAAATTTTTATTTAAATATTTAACCCTTTTATTACTGAGTTTAACTAAATATTTATTTTTAAATATTTAATGACTAAAGTTAAATATCTTGACAATTAAAACCAAGAAATCCAAAAAATACACACATGAGCATGTATTCACACACACACACACATGTATACAGAAAATTATATTTTTCTAATTAAATCTATCTTAATAATTAACTTATATTTCTTTAAACAATTTAATATTATTAATAAGCTTTATTCAGAGTTTTTTTTTTTTAAATTTACTAAATAACAGAACTTAACCAGATTATTAATCAGTATAAAAATAATTAAATAATTATATTTTAATATTCATAAACTATCTATCAATATTTTGTAAATTTTAACTATAATATTAACTCTGGCTAGCTTTCTCTTTCTAAAGTATACATAAATTAAATATTAACTTTTAAGCTAAAGTAAACATCTTTCAATACTAGAATTATATCTTTGTAGCATCTTTTAATTTATTAGATATTATCTATTTTATACTCATAATGAACTAAATAAAGTAAAAATATTAATGCATAAGAGTTAGATAACATAATTTACACAATAAATGTTCTTTCTTTTTTTATATTTATTATTTTTATTTTTTTTAGAATAGAATAGCATAAATTTACAAGTTGAAGTATTCAATAAAGACAATGTGCAAAAGCACAGGGTTAGAATGCATATATACTAATTACTATAGTTTAATTGACAGATTTCAAATTTTTGGCAGTATAATATTGATATAAACCACTTTATGGAAATATATTAATAACTGCTATTAATTATTTATCAAACTAGACATTAGCCATATATGTATTCTTTTTAAGTCTTACTCAATGGATAATGTATCTTAAAAAATGATCAAAGTATGTGCAAGAATTTGTGATCTAAGCAACTGATCACATGAAATGCACATCTTGGGGGTCATGTGTCATTTTCACGTCTGTGGTTATATTTTTCACAAATATGTGATGGAATTGTATTTAATAAAAATATAAAATAATATATTGTAATGGTGCACATGCTCTCAATAAGATAAGTTAAGGCAGCTACATCTCACTATAATCAGATTCAAGGTCTTCATATAGGATGCCATGATTGATGTGATTTAATTTTAATATAAAATTATATTTGTTCCAAATAAATAATTTATTATTTAATTATTAATATAAATTATATCTAAACAACATCAAATCGATCTTCACCTTAATTGATTTAACAATTATGCTCAGATTTCAAACTCAGAGAAGTTCAACAATTGACTCTCTTCAGGGGATCCTATCAGTATACTAGAGCAATAATAATAAATTTCACCAAATCTTTAAAATGGGTTTCATGAAGTTAATATAATAATCAATAAGGATTATATATTAAATGTTTAATCTTATCTTATAAAATCAAATAAATAAATAAATTAAATTGAAGACTTCATTTAGTTTAATATAAAACATAATAATTATTTATTTAACAAATAAATAATTTAACCTTTATAATATATAAGAATTATTTATATATCTACTATCTTGTATTTAGAATATAAATATATTCTATTTACCCATTGTAAATATATTTTTTTAATTTATAACACTACATGATTTAATAGTTGAAAAGATAGTGTATAAAGATTTTGTAATTTATATAAAGTATACTATATTAAAACTATCATATAATAATTAGATTATACAAATAATAATTTAATTATTTGTATATGTATATAATATTTTCATCCATTAAAATGATTATATGTAATTTATGATCATTAATAGAGAAAATATATAAATATATTTCTTATCAATATTAATCATCTATTCAACTATAATAAACAATGGTTATTACACTATTTGAATTAGTACACACAAAGTAGTGTCATGTCATAAAAAAATAAGGTAAATTGAAGAATAATTTAACTTTTTATCTCCAAATTCACTTTATCCCTTTAATATATTTATATACCTTTCCCACGTTAATATTTCTTATCGCATATCTAATTTTTTATTAAATATAAAAAATAAAATATTTTAAATTATTGATCTTCCCTTCTTATTCATTTCTTCAATAAAATGAATTTAATGATAAAGGAAATGAGATTAATATTACCCCAATTGTAATTTTTAAGAATGGTATATATATATATATATATACACCATCTGTTATCATATATATATATATATATATATATATATATGATAACAGATGGTGTTTTACCAAAAACACCATCAAGCATAGTTTTCTGTTTACATAAACGTCAGAGCGAGTATTCACTATCTCTAACTTTAATTCCACTTTCAGATCATGATTTCAAGCTATTTGCTATCGTCAGTGAAAGACAGGAATAAGAAACTAGATCTAAACACAAACTCTGAGCATTTATGAAACAGTTTCTATTCAGCTTGCAAGCGTGAATCTCCTAGACATGTTAATGTCTTCAAACTCAGCATAGCAAGCCAGATAGCCACATGGGTCTGATCTCAGTTCAGCATCACCACATAGTAGAAGCCTCTGCAATATACATCATTGCAAGAAAGACCTCAAAGATGCATTTATGAAAAACACAAGTTAAAAAACTTGGTAATGCTCGTATATATGATAACAGATGGCATTTTACCAAAAACACCGTCAAGCGTAGTTTTCTGTTTACATAAACATCAGAGCGAGTATTCACTATCTCTAACTTTAATTCCACTTTCAGATCATGATTTCAAGCTGTTTTCTATCATCAGTGAAAGACAGGAATAAGAAACTAGATCTAAACACAAACTCTGAGCATTTATGAAACAGTTTCTATTCAGCTTGCAAGCATGAATCTCCTAGACACGTTAATGTCTTCAAACTCAGCATAGCAAGCCAGATAGCTACATGGGTCTGATCTCAGTTCAGCATCACCACATAGTAGAAGCCTCTGCAATATACATCATTGCAAGAAAGACCTCAAAGGTACATTTCACTGATGATAGCAAATAGCTTGAAACCATGATCTGAAAGTGGAATTAAAGTTAGAGATAGTGAATACTTGCTCTGACGTTTATGTAAACAGAAAACTATGCTTGATGGTGTTTTTGGTAGAATGCCATCTGTTATCATAAATACAAGCGTTAGCAAGTTTTTTAACATGTGTTTTTTTGTTTTCATAAATGCACCTATGAGGAATTTCTTGCAATGATGTATATTGCAGAGGCTTCTACTATGTGGTGATGCTGAACTGAGATCAGACCCATGTAGCTATCTGGCTTGCTATGCTGAGTTTGAAGACATTAATGTGTCAAAGAGATTCACGCTTGCAAGCTGAATAGAAACTGTTTCATAAATGCTCAGAGTTTGTGTTTAGATCTAGTTTCTTATTCCTGTCTTACACTGATGATAGCAAATAGCTTGAAATCATGATCTGAAAGTGGAATTAAAGTTAGAGATAGTGAATACTCGCTCTGATGTTTATGTAAACAGAAAACTACGCTTGATGGTGTTTTTGGTAGAACGCCATCTGTTATCATAAATACAAGCATTAGCAAGTTTTTTAACTTGTGTTTTTTCATTTTTCATATATATATACACACACAAAAGTTAATGCACTAGTCGTAGATGTTCCTGAAATTCATGAATTAAAATTCTTCGACAGATAAAATGTTTACTTCCTTGGTTATTATGCAGTGAAGAAGATAATATGAGATCTCAAGTTGATGTTTAGTTTCCTTCTTGCATATGGATAGCACTTCTTTTATACACAGTTCTTTTATTAGCAATTATAATTTCATTTCAAAGATATAGCTTATATATAATTTTAAAGACATTTGGCAAAAGTTGTTACTCATATATATATATATATATATATTGAAGCAATAGATCTGAAAGTCCGATCCATGCTTCACAGCCTTCTATAGACTTAATGAATATTGTAGACCTGAATTAAGTTTATAGTCCAGTATCAGCAGGGTTTTGCATTAAAGCTAAAATTAGTACATTTATTTTGCTTACTTAACGGTATTTAAATTTGTTTTTGTGTTAAAATATTTCTTTAAAATAAATTTCGTTAAGATTAAATTACTATGAAAAATTACTTTTAAAATGTATTAATCAAACATATATACATGGTAAGCATATATATATGATTTAATGCAAAATTCTGTTGAACTAAATGATTATTTTATTAAAAAGAAATAAGATTTTTTTTTTTAATTTTGTCATTTAAATTTTGTTAAAATATGGCGTATGATTTTATTTTAAGATAAGCCTGTCAATATTCCTAAAGGAATGGTATGTTTAATTAGTTAGTCCATTCAAGGCAATTAAAGATGGCCTTTTAATTAAATAAAATTCAAACTTAAATGCCCAATTTGATAAAGAGAAATTGAAAGTTTATTTTAGTAAAAACTTACTTTAAAACAAAGGAGTGGGGGGGGGGCTTATCAAGATCTAAAATCATACGAAAAATAATAGAAGGGTAGCACCTGAAAAGGTTAAAAAGGAGAGGAGAACAAAAGACTTGGTCTCTCTCTGATTCTTTTGCTGATTCATGCAGATCCTGTGCTTTGCTTTGAGAAGAAATCTTACTTATAAAAACAGTTAAATATTGTTCCTGAATTGGGCAGATTTTGCTGTTCAACTGATTCATATTTTGTTCCCAAACTTATTCAAATTTTGTCCTTGCAGTCATTCTGATTTTGTGCATGAAGATTTTGCTTTAAAGTGATCCTAGTTTTGTGGAAAAATTCCTATTCAAAGTTTCAACATGCAACATGCTAAAAGTTATACTAATTTGATGGATGGAACTATGATTGGTGGCTAGGTACCACAGCTTTGCCTGCTGCTAGGGTCCTATGTCCATCAAAATGCCTAACATTCCAACAATCTATAAATGCGATCTGTCAGCTGTGTGTGTGCCTTTAGTCTTAAAATGCTGCCTACTCCAAATTCATTTGTCCAGACAAATATCTCTCTACGGATGTATCAAGCCACAAACATTGAGGAAACTGGACCAAGGAAACCAGATAGGTAACCGTATGTCTCCTCATAAACTATTTATTACTTTACCTTTTGATAAATAACTTTCTTAACTGTTTCATTTAATGATATATATAATGTAGCTGCTTTCCATATACTAATATTAGATGTATATTTAATTTTTGTGTGATCATCTATTTACATTTAACCTTTTCCCTTCGCTATTCCTCATTTAAAATACATATAAATGTTTTCTTGTTTTTTTTATTTGCGGTTTAAATTATTTTTTTCCATTTAAAACTTTTCAATTCAAAATAATATCAGTCTTCTCAATTCTAGTAAGATTCATTTGTTTGCCAACTTGGTCTCCTCAATAACACCTACTTTGTTTACATTTATTCCAGTTAAATAATGGTTATTAAAATGTCTTTAAATATTTTAAAATTACGTATCAGGCACAAAGCCATTAGAATGCTTTGTGAAATATTATCCTACTTTGCTTTATCGCGGGGACACGAGTTAACATGGGAAAGTAATATTTGACACACAAAATGTTATGTAATTGCCCTCCATCTTATTGTAACATCATATATATAATCAATCGGGGAATAGCGAAGATAATTAAAATCATTCAAATATTTACACTTTATATTTTATTAAATTCTATTATTGAATCTAAAAGCTTAAGTCTTATAGTATTATTTCAATTTCTTATTAGCTTAATCTTTTATTTTACTTATTCAATGATCCGGGAATGCACAAACACATAGTTCATATTATATTTTTATGCACATTTAAATTAGTTAGTTCCGTAAGTGTTCTCGTCCATGTCTCTCCCTGATGCTAAGCTTTGGGCTGAGTAAAAAAATAATTTATGCACGTCTCATATAATGTTGTTGGTTTGTAATTAGATTCGAGAATAGGTGAATAGGGCAGAGGTCATAGTATTCTTGATTTAATATCTCGTGTATGGGTCGTCTCAAGGTACTTTCGACTAGTATTCGAACTGGGTTAAACCAACATACATCATCTGACCAATACAGTATATTTTTCCCCCAAATTTGGATGCCCATCTGTGAGGCTTTTCAAAATTCCCATACCCTGCAATGCCCTATATAGCATTTATGTATGTATAATGTTTTTTCTTTCTTCTGTTTTAAATAATGAATAATATATGTGTAGAATTTTTTCCCGGATTTGTATGCACATCCGTGAGGTGATTAAATATTTCCGCACCCTGTATATTGTTCAGCATATATATAATGTTTTTTCAATAACACGAAATAATAGATATGTGTAAAAAAAATTCTCCGAGTTTGTCACCGTGGGACGAATGTCATTGTTTTTTTAAAAAAAAAAAATTAATACCATGAGAAGTTTATTTTTAGCCAAAAATATTTATATAAAATGTATAAGTGAGATGTAAAAAATTTTTTTCTTGAGTTTGTTTCCTAACATGGGCCAATTGTCATTTTTTTTTTTTTTTTATAAAAATTTAAATGTTTATATAGGGAAAAATTTTTTAAGTTTTTTAATTTTATAAAATAGATTTTTTATTTTTAAAATTTTTACTCTTTATTTTTTTTTTTTTTTTTTTTTTTTGTGAGAAATAAGATAAAAAAAAATTTTATGGGGTGTGTGGGTTTTTTTTTTTTTTTTTTGGGGGGGGCCCCAAATTTTTTTTTTGTGAGGTTTTTTTTTTGGTGGTTTTTTTTTTTATATAATATTTGATTTTTTTCATTAGCAGGAAATTCGTTTTTGTAGATCTAAAGTTTGATTATTTCAAATTGACACATGTCATAGAACGATGTCACCAAAGATTTTTTTCACTTTCTCTGCGTTTCGTTTTTTTTTATATTGTACCGGTCAAAACATGTTTATCCATCTAACATGAGCTGGAACTCACAAAATGTACTTCAAACCCAGTCAAGCTTGAGATTTAGATCAAGGACCAGCCTGAATTCGAACCCACTCTCTAAGCCCCAGATCAAACACCTAATGGATAACATGACAATGGTGGCAGATGAGAATTAATTTTAAATCCAGCCAACTAGGACAGCAGAGAAAACAATGAGACATCTATTACTATGACTAAACTAAAATATATATAAGTATGGCTGTAATATGTGGAAGTGGAGAAAAGAGGAATTCGAATTACTCAAATAAGTTAGACAATAAAAATATAGTTTAATATAAAGACAACATTATTATACATTGTGACTTAATTATATACATTAGTGTGTGCATGAATGAGCAAGCAGTAGATGATAACATAGTGTCATTCACGCTATTATTTATCATATGCTCTTTTATTAATTAGCTACATAATATATTATAATTAAACACACATCTTTGGTGGGTCCAATATTAAGATGCCAATCAAATATTAAAAAGAATTACATAATACAGCCATTAACGCTTTGATTTACGGTTCAGAAACGTGGTGACTAACAAATATTTTTCTAGGAGCATTCCAAAATTCATTATACATATGATATAAACTATTTTCATGCCATTGATGTCATGAAAATAAACAAAATACATTTGAAAGATTATATTTGAATCTATGACAAAATATTTAATGAAAAATTATTTTAACAATAGTAAGGTAACACTTTATTTTTCCCAAGGCATATACTCTTAAATAGATAAATAAAAAATTATGATGGTGGAATTGTATAAGACTGAAATAAATTTAATTAATAAAACTAGTAATAGTTGGCATTTATACATATTTTGAGCAGAGCGCAATTTTAATATTAGAGCATTAAAACTGGGTCATGAAGCAAAAGAAATAATAATACAAAGAAGTTTGTGGTGCTGACATTGTGGCAAAAAAAAGATAACAGGACAAGTCATGCTTCTGGATGAAAAACGAAATCTCATACCCCTTTCTTGGGCAGTGCTTAGAGAAAAGTGGATAGGCATGGCATGGCCCAGACTTTTGATGGTATAATCGACATGAAGTGAATATGCATAGCATGTGCCAAACTTATGGGATCACCACCAGAGGCATTTTATACTAAATAAATGTGATTCCGGATAGCTCAACTATCTATGGAATGAGATATGAGAAGAAATCTATGGGTTCAAACTTGTCACAACCCCCAGATTAGAAGACTAGAAGCACGTAATATATATATATATATATATATATACGTGCTTACCCCCTACATATATATATATAGATATATATATATATATATATATATATATATATATATATATATATACGAAGATAGGCTAAATGTCAGTAACACAGTATGAATGAATGTCCCTAATGACATTGAATAAGATTTACTGCTTTTAAAAATAAATGCCCCTAGTTTGAATATCATAATTTAGACAAATAATATGCTATGCAGTTATATATATAGAGAGAAAGATTTACATTTCATTTACTTAAAATATACTTGAAGATTTTATTTAGCAAAAGTAACATTAAGATTTACCCCCTTCCCTTTGCTGTTATTTAAAATAAATCAATCCCACCTTCATTGATTTTACAATAACTGGAATATTTAAGCTGTATTTGATATTTTAAGAGTATGGAACAATAAAATTAAAACTAACAGTTATATAAAAAAACAAATAATCAGTCATCTTTTCAGAATTGAATAAAAAATATTTTAAAATTTCAAAGCATTAATTAGCCAAAGTTCTGGATTCTCTCCGGGTAGAAAATCCAGAGTTAAACAAATATATATATATATATTGATGTTAAAGCATAAACAAAATGTTGATGTAAAACAATCTGGCGAGCGTATTAATTAATAATGTGTTATGTTTTAAAAGGGGACGTTAACAACTTGCTTCATGAAGGTTTACATAAAAATGACAGAAAAGATTTTTATAAATTAAGCTTGCCAGTTTGTTTGAGATTGGAAAATTAATAAAAAAAAAGCATACATATAAAATCAAGTAATAAATAACTATAAATAAATGACCGCACCAAAGTTAAAAAAAGTTACAGCATATGAGAGAAAATTAGATTTATAAAAATCATTTAAAAGCAAATTACATAAAGTTACATCAGTTATAAAAGAAATCTTGATGAGATTAGTTAGGCTAGATTGACTATTAGGTGGCAGCTTGGAAATTTACCTTTCAATTTTAAGATTCCATTTTAAAGTATGGCACGTGCAAGTTGATTAAAATGCAAGTACTTCAGTGGCCAAAAACTTCTATTAGCATTCTAAAGTTCTTTTTTTAGATCTTTCTTCATTTCAGGGCAGCAGGATATTATGGGAGCAGCAGATGATGACCCATAGGGCTGAGCAGAAAGGTGGATTTACTGCTACATCATTTTAAGTTTCAAGCAATGTGTAATATGTTTACAATCAGTTCTCTCAATAGTAGCTAATCTCCTCTGTGACTCAAAATTCAGCCATTTTATACTTTTTCTTTTATCAGTTGTTTTTGAAGATGCAACAGTAAGATAACATCCAAAAATAAATTCCAATCTATTTCCAGATTAGAAATAGATTTGACAACATGTTTTTAACAAAAGTATCTCTAATATTAATCCCATTTTATTTTAAGTAAAACTTTAATTAAAATACCTACCCCAGATTAAAACAATAGTGCTTCCAACCATTTTAATTATTTTTAGACAAGTACTGTAGCATCTTCCATATTGAATTTTACAATAGTTTAATAATAAAAAAACAAGCAATTTAAAAAGAAAAAGGTAAAAATGATGCACAAAAAAATATTTAAAAATCAATATTTTGTTAGTAAGTTTTGCTCCTATATATATATTTGAGTCACACTTCTGATACTTTAATAAAAAAAAAAACTAATAATTTATAAAAAAGAATTAATAATAATTTTAAAACATGTTATTGAAACATTAAATTTTATAATTTAGGCGCGCATTTCAAATATATACATGAAATATATATACACGACAAAAGAAGCGGGATGGGAAATAGGGATTTAAACACGGGTTAGTAGGTGGAAACATGAAGCTCAATCTTAAGCTAAGATTAACTGCTTCAATATATATAATGAATAATTATAATCATTCAAAATTTTTTTTTCACTTTTAAATATTTTGCAATTATGTTACCTCGCAAATAATATATAAATATAAGTTTTGTTTTAAAAATATCAAACTTAATTTTCAAGTTGATAAATAGTAAATGCGTGTATGTTCGTTTTAATAAATATATATTAAATTATATTCTGTATAACATATATGTCAGCCTTCTTTAGTTAACTTTTTTTCTCACTTCAGATTATGCTATTGGAATCATTTATTGAGTAATCGTTAGGTGCAGCCTTTTTATAGTAACCGTTTAGGTGAAGACCCTTTTAGTAACCGTTTTTGGTGATGACTTTTTTTAGTAACCATTTAGGTGAAGACCCCTTACACTTTAGAATTCAGAATTGCTGAGTAGCCTGAAATAATAGGTCTATGTCTGCAATCATTCTTTCCTCATTATATTTGCAACCAGCGTTTACTAGCCTGAAATAATAGGAGTATGCGGTCTGCAATATGACAAATCTTTCTAATAAAATCATATAAATAATAATAAAAGAAATATTTATATAGGTATATCTGTTTGTATATTTATATGTAGTCATATATATGCTTATTTAATGATGTACATATTCATATATATGAGTGTATATGGTATACAATTCGTTTATAGTTCGGTAAAACCCGTTTTTATATGAATGTTTTTTAAACAGTTTTTGATCTCAATGCATTATCTTTAAATTGCTTGGTAATTGTTAACTTATTTCGGGTTGTGACCAAAATGGTATTTGGTTTCGATCCCAAGTTTGTAATTTGGAGTAGCAGTCATCATGGGATTTTACCTTTATTTTAAATTTTTTTATATTTTTTTGTTAATCGTACTTTGGCTGTCTGAGTTTATATTTTTTTGACATGACCAAAACGGTAGTGTGGTTTTGAATCCAGGTCATACATATTATCTTACTTAGTTGTTAGATGTCCTAGATAAAATTTAAAATAGCATTTACTTATTCATGCAGAGATTTTTTTTTAAAGTAAAGTGAAACTCAAAATAAATCTAATTACATTAAACTTTATAAATCTTTATCAATGTGTGCTTGGATCATTATCTGTTAAAATGTATATTTGATATGGCCATTGCCTTGTTGACTGGCGCCCTCCTATCAAATAAATTTGTCAGCAAGTGCAATCTCTCATATCGGATTACAATAAACCAAACCGTAGTATAGTAACTGATCAAAAATAAAAATGTATGCTTAGTGAGCCAAAATGAGTTAAACATGACTTATGTATATTTTTGCTCACATATTCCTTTTAGATATATATAAAAAACTTGTTGTATTAATGTAAATGCATTTTTTTAGTTGTTTCAGGTGTCAGAGAAAGCCGGGTCAAGCTGTAAGTGGCATTATTTTTGACTATTAAATGAATTGCTGAGACATTAATAATAAAATTTAAAAATATATGTAGAAGTAAATTGAGGAGTTTTATATATGTAGAATTAATATAAAATGGACACAGACAGGGCAAGAATTTTTTTATTGTAAAACCGACACATTTGGGCTCTTGTGTAAAATAGGACTTTGTGAGGTAGGCAAAGTTGGATTTCATAATACATATAAAAGTAAAAAGAGATAGTTATAGAGAATGAAAATTATAATATTAATTTATTTTACAAAGAAATAAAAGTTTGTTTTAGTAACAAGTATAAGAATATACAAAAGTATATAGCAACTAGACACTCATACTAAAATATATTATCTTGATTAGTTTTTTTTTTCTTGTTGTCTCTAGATTAGTAGAGATCGTTATAATTGCTTATAAAAGACTAAAATAAGTTATAGAAATAAGGTGTTATTGTTGAATAGCAAAATTTCCAATATTAGGGGAAAATGGAGGAACAGAAGACAGGCGAAGATTATGACAGTGAGGAAGTGGTACTCAGCCTTCCCAATATGCCAACATGTACTCATAGTGATCAAGAGTATAATTTGGAAGCTCTCATCAAAGAAATGAGAGAGGAAAGAAAAATGATGATGATCATGTTTCAACAATTCATGGGAATTACAGCACAAAGATTAAACCATTTAGAGGCACATATGGAACTCCATCAAAAACAGAGTATTGTGACAAAAGCACCACCAGATGATGATACTCAAGTAAAGTGGCAAGATCAACAAGAACCAGATGATATTCATGTTAAATCATTGACTGATGATGAATTACCTAAGGATATTCACCACTTGGACTTGTCTATAAAACATGACATACAAGGTGGAGAAGAAAATGGGCAACTGAAGGAGGACAGTGAGAAAACAAACAATCTTCAAATGTTGAACCCAATCCAGATGCAACAAGGCAGTGAAATCTCTACTCTGATAGTAATCAATCCTATAACACCTGTGGCAAAGTTTAGCCACATAAAATGTTTTAGAGAAGAACCAGGTGGGAACCCTAGACACCACCTTGATATCTTAAAAATGTTGTTCCAACTGCAGAATATGACTGAGCAAGAAAAGAAGACAGGTGAAAAATTAAGACGTACAGCTCGGCATCGCAAGAAGAGAAATTGGCAATATCAACTTGGGCAAGGGAAGCAATTATGGATGTGATACCCTAGGCCAAATAATGCATCATGGAAAGAATTTAAAAAGTTTTTCCCTATAGATAAAGACCATATGCGTTAAAAAAGAAATGTGGAAGAAATGCTTTTCTTGTGGAAGATAGCCACAGCATAAAAGGAATGTACAAGGCTGGAAACCTAAAACTTTGCATACCACCAGACCCCAGAAAATACAGGAAAAAAATAGATACCTTGTTAGACTAGAAAAATTATGGACCCGACCTTAGTTATATGATAAAGAAAGACCGTTAGTTACTTAGTTAATAAATTAAATATTACAGCAAATAAAGAGTAGGCTTAAACTCACCTGGCACAAATTTTTATCTCTGACCTGAAGCAACTGTATTTTTTAAACATTTTTTTCTCACTAACTATTGGAAATGAAGCAATGGATCTGGAAGTCCGATCCATGCTTCACAGCCTTCTATAAACTTAACTAATATTGTAGACCTGAATTAAGTTTATAGTCCAGTATCAGCAGGGTTTTGCATTAAAGCTAAAATTAATATGTTCATTTTGCTTACTTAATGGTATTTAAATTTGTTTTTGTGTTAAAATATTTCTTTAAAATAAATTCCGTTAAGATTAAATTACTATGACAATTTACTTTTAAAATTTATTAATCAAACATATATACACGTCAAGTGTATATATATGATTTAATGCAAAATTCTGTTGAACTAAAAGGTTATTTTATTGAAAAGAAATAAGATATTTTTCTTTTAATTTTGTCGTTTAAATTTTGTTAAAATATGGCGTATGATTTTATTTTAAGATAAGCTTACCAACATTCCTAAGGGAATGGTATGTTTAATTAGTTAGTCCATTCAAGGCAATTAAAGATGGCTCTTTAATTAAATAAAATTCAAACTTAAATGCCCAATTTGATAAAAAGAAATTGAAAGTTTATTTTAGTAAAAACTTACTTCAAAACAAGAAGTGTGGGGGGCTTATCAAGATCTAAAATCATATGAAAAAACAATAGAAGGGTAGCACCTGAAAAGGTTTAAAAGGAGAGAACAAAAGACTTGGTCTCTCTCTGATTCTTTTGCTGATTCATGCAGATCCTGTGCTTTGCTTTGAGAAGAAATCTTACTTATAAAAGCAGTTAAATATTGTTCCTGAATTAGGCAGATTTTGCTGTTCAACTGATTCATATTTTGTTCCCGAACTTATTCAAATTTTGTCCTTGCAGTCATTCTGATTTTGTGCATGAAGATTTGGCAGTCGGTGCTTTAAAGTGATCCTAGTTTTGTGGAAAAATTCCTATTCAAAGTTTCAACATGCAACATGCTAAAAGTTATACTAATTTGATGGATGGAACTATGATTGGTGGCTAGGCACCACAGCTTTGCCTGCTGCTGGGGTCCTATGTCCATCAAAATGCCTAATATTCCAACCATCTATAAATGTGAACTGTCAGCCATGTGTGTGCCTTTAGTCTTAAAATGCTGCCTACTCCAAATTCATTTGTCCAGACAAATATCTCTCTACGGACGTATCAAGCCACAAACATTGAGGGACCTGGACCAAGGAAACCAGAAGGGTAACCGTATGTCTCTTCATGAACTATTTATTACTTTACCTTTTGATAAATACCTTTCTTAACTGTTTCATTTAATGATATATATAATGTAACTGTTTTCCATTATACTAATATTAGATGTATATTTAATTTTTGTGTGATCATCTATTTATATTTAACCTTTTCCCCTTCACTATTCCTCATTTAAAATACATATAAATGATTTCTTGTTTTTTTTATTTGCAGTTTAAATTATTTTTTCCATTTAAAACGTTCCAATTCAAAATAATATCAGTCTTCTCAATACTAGTAAGATTCCTTTGTTTGCCAACTTGGTCTCCTCAATAACACCTACTTTGTTTACATTTATTTCACTTAAATAATGGTTATTAAAATGTCTTTAAATATTTTAAAATTACGTATCAGGCACAAAGCCATTAGAATGCTTTGTGAAATATTATCCTACTTTGCTTTATCGAGGGGACATGAGTTAACATGGGAAAGTAATATTTGAACTGCAAAATGTTATGTAATTGCCCTTCACCTTATTGTAATGTCATATATATAATCAGTCGGGGAATAGCAAAGATAATTAAAATCATTCAAATATTTACACTTTATATTTTATTAAATTCTATTATTGAATCTAAAAGCTTAAGTCTTATAATATTATTTCAATTTCTTATTAGCTTAATCTTTCATTTTACTTATCCAATGATCCAGGCATGCACAAACACTTAGTTCATATTATATTTTTATGCACATTTAACTTAGTTAGTCCCGTAAGTGTTCTCGTCCATGTCTCTCCCTGATGCTAAGCTTTGGGCCGGGTAAGAAAATAATTTATGCGTGTCTCATATAATGTTGTTGGTTCATAATTAGACTTGAAAATAAATGAATAGGGCAGAGGTCATAGTATTCTTGATTTAATATCTCACATATGGGTGGCCTCGAGGTACTTTCACCTAGTATTCGAACTGGGTTAAACCAACATACATCATCTGACCAGTACAATATATATATATTTGATTAGACAAGTGCATTTTATATATTCTACAATAAAATTGGTGTTCTATTCACATTGCATTTTTTTTATAATTTAAAGTTCATTAATTTAATTTACTTGAAGTTTTTGTAAAAAGTTTTTTTTTAATGATCTCTATATTTAAAACTCCAACTAGAACGATCTTTATAGAATACAAAAATATATTCAAATTAAGTAATTTAGAAATTACTTTTCTTTAAAAAAATATTATAAGTAAATAAGCATTTATTTTTATATGATGCTATGCATAAATACTATATCTTGTATTGTGGAGTGAAGTATTCATTTATTATTTAACACTCGCAGAAGACGCATGCACAATTAGCTTGAAAGGCTGATCTTTGAATGTATTAAAAGAATATTAAAAATTTCTTCTAATAAGCTTTCTTATTAAGTCATTCAAAAATATGGATTTGTATCCTGTACACTGTTCTTTAAATGGAGCACAGTATAAGTCCTTATGAGGATATTGTTGAAAAGATAGAATATTTAATCTACCCATAAATTATTTTATTTTTTCTATTTATAGTTGCATGAGCTTGCTAAAGCATATCATAATATATATTGTGATATTACCATTCTATATTAAATCATTGAGTTAATGCCATTCCCTTTAATTCATTGGTAAATTGCATTTGAATTTAAAGGTTATCACCTTGTCAATTGTCTCTATTAATGAATTAGTATTTTAACAATGGTTTTTTATCTGATGGATCTTTGCGATAGAATTTCAAATGTGAAATAACTCTTTGGAAACTTCAGTTACTTTCTTCAGTTACATGTAATCTTTGTTAGTTACTTATTATTTATATATATTATAACTGAATTTTCATTTTCAAATTTAGAGATCATTGAAACTAAAACTGTTCTTTGATCCTCTGAATATTGTGCAGTGGTTTCACACCCCTTGATAAGGTGTTAAAAGTGAATATAGTCACAACTTGGCAAGGAAGTCAGGTGTTGATATCTCTATACACTGAAGATACATTATCCATTAAGTAAAACTTTTAAAAAAACATATATTTGGGCTGGGAATAGTGTCTAGTCCATAATGTGATTTGTATCAATACCAATGTTTTACTGCAGTAAATTCGAAATCTGTCAGTTAAACTACAATACTTTGCTATTGATGTATAATGAAAAAACTGTTGAAGATATGTATAAGAGATTGTGACCTGGGTCAACTGATGAGTGCTGGTTCAGCACAAAATGCATATCTTGGGATCATGTATTTTATCACATCTTCGTTCATATTTTCCAGTAATGTGAGATGGAATTGTATTTAATTAAAAAAAAATATAAAAATATTTTTTTTCTAGAAATAACATGGATATGAAGTTGAATTGTAACATGTACTACATGATTGCTTGACAAAGTGTATGTTTCTAATGTATCTATGGTGTGAGAGGGTAGTACAAATATTTTATATACTCTTCTTAAAATTATTATTAATGAATTTTTGATGTTTTATAATTAAAAAGTATATTTTTAATAATTTTGGTGTTATCCATATATATCCATAGATTTTGTGTCCATAGTTGTCTGTATTTTGATTCTGATTAATTCTACATGTATATAAATAAAACCAATTAATTTAACGAATAATTGGCTAATAGTAAATGAATTTAAAGTTATATAGTATATATTTATACAGGGTTTTTTAGCCTGTCTTGTACATATTATTGTTATCATAGGTTATAGTTAATTTCATATAAAGGAGATAGCTCTCACTATGTATGCAATATATATATATTATAATGATCCAAACGAAGTGGAAGATCGCATCGCACCGCACCACACTACCAAAGGGCGCCATCTAGGCATTTGAGCCTAGAAAAAGTGGAGAGTGCAGATACGATCCACTTTATTTACATATTTAGATTGTTAGCCCATTGTCACTAGCTCAGCGAGGCCGCCGAGATAAAATCTATAAATTTTATATCTTAAATATAAAAGAATAAAATAATAAAAGCCACTGCCAGAAATTAACACAGAAAAATATTTATTTATGCACATATAAAATCATTCTAAATTCGGGGAATAAGTTTAACATTTAGATTTTTATCTTAATTTTTAATTTTACATTTAAAATAGCTTGCTATAATGTTTAATATTTTATTTAGAGGGTCAGTATGAATGGACTACATAGGTCTGCATTTGAAAGGAAAATATTCTTCCCTGATTTAACCTTAGGCAACAAATTTCCCAATCAACTGCACCAATCCATCTGATACATTCATGTATTCAATGTAGCATGATCCGACAACACAAAATACATATTGTCAGGAATGTACATCTGAACAATAAGTAGAAATAGAAGAAGATTGACTCTCTACCAACAGGACATCTGTGGGCAGTAGATCAATAATCAACAAACCAATGGACTGCGGTCTTCTGCGCTTACAAACCCATCCATAGGCAAACAAGGGTGTGGGCGTATATCTATAATCCTCCCGTAGCGGATCTCATACCTACATCTACTAATTACACAAATTTCATCCATGATCCATGAACCAATTCAACTATGAAATGAATAACCCAAGATTACCCTCCCTTAATACAACTTTACAAAACTATATAGCTTCGCGCCTGACTTAATTTTAACATTTATATGCGTTCACAGATTTATTTAAAAATGTTGGGTATAGATCTTACACAGATTCCACGGTCAAAAACATTTCAAAATAAACATAAACGATCAAAATACAAAATTATTGATACCGACAATCACAGAGGGAAACTTATAAGTAACCCAATAGTATTCGCCATAAGATACTTGCGTTGTCACCAATAACTTAAAAGACATCCGAATAAATACATTTAGATACTCACCGTAAGGTATCATTATTTATCGAATGTCTATATATTTTGATCAAATATGAAAACCAAAATCTAATTAACCGCAAACGAATCCATGCAAGCATCTATAGACAACTTAAATGTAATGCATTTAATAATTTCTACAATAAAATATTACTACACATAAAAATATTAAAAGGGAAATGATTCTTTTAACAATCGGGAAAGATATAAAATTAACCATTATTAATTTGATTTAAAACTTACAAAAGTAGATAAGAGTCCATTTTAAATAAGTTGGCTTGTTTATTACATTGTACAACTTGAGAAAGTTCTTGATTGATTTTAATAATTGTTCATTTCCTATAGCTTATGGTAGCAGAGCTCCCAGTTCCTGGTGTCATATCGGAGTCTTTAATTGCAAGATCAATCTAATGTTCAGGGGGTGGATTTGCTGGTTCATGATATCAGTCATTTCATTTCAGAGATAAGTGGGAGAGAACGATAAGCGTCTTTTCGTCTTCCCCACCCAAGTTGAAAAAACCCCTTCAACTCAATATTTTTTTTTTATATCATCCACAAGGATTCACTGAACAAAACATCACTAATCTGTTTTTTCGTTATGGTCCGGGCCAAGGCTTAGTCTTCCATTTGTCATAAAATCTCTTTCTTCTCTTATCTAACTTTCCATCTGCCTTTTAATAACCTTTTATAGATTACAGGAATTAATTAATACCTGTTTTTATTTTAACTTACGTTATTTTTTTATTAAAATATTTTTATATTTCAATCTTGTATTTTTTTATTTAAAAAAAATACATTCAAATACTTTTTTTTTTTTTGTTTATGAAAAAGGAAGATTTTTAAAGTTTAACATCTGTGCGAATGTATACACGTTTAACAATGTTTTAATTTTAGCGTTTAGTTTTTTACTTTTATTTGCGAACTTTTAAGTTTTTATTTTAAATTAATGTAACGACATATTTATATATCGTTACAATATATATATATATATAATTAAATTAAGTTTGATATCTGTATTCATTCCACAATATATGTAATATACAAATCAATATATATATATCAAAATACAGAAAAATTTACATAAATTATATTATAAAATTTTAAAATTATATTATTTTAGAAGTACTTTTGACTATACACTTTGTAGTCTTTATCAACTATATAACATTGAATAATCAAAACGAGATAACCTTTAACAATACCCATAGTTCAATTTAGATTTCCCACAATTCTGTTATCTTAACATTTGCTGACTGGCGATTCATTAACATTTGATGATTTCTTAAAATCAACATAGCCTCTTTTATTTTACATTTATTATGACAATGTTCAATTTGAATAATTTTCATATTTTTATAATCAAATTTAAATCCATATTGACAAGACTTATTATGATCAAATATAACAGATGAAGGTTTATTTACATCTATTCCAGATTGTTTCTTTTTTTGAATTCTATTATATAAAAGCATATGCTCTTTTATTCTCTTCTCAAATGTACACTTACATTCACCGATGTATTGTAAGCCACATCTACATATCAATTTATATATAATAAAATTTTGATTAAACTTTGAATTTTGAATTTTAGAGTTATTAAGTAATCTATTTATATTATTTATTGAGAAAAAGCAATATGACACAAACCATTATAAACTCTCCTAATAAACTTGACTTGCTCATCCGATATAAATGACATTGAAATCCATTTCATTTTGATATTATTTTTATTTTTTATTTTATTATATTGTTGATTCCTTTTAATTTTTTTAATAATATTAGTAATAGCATTTTTATAATAACCAATTTTCATCAAGTCATTAACAAATAAATGTACATTTTTTATTTTATCACTAGAATATTTGCATAATTTTTCATTTCAAAATGGAAAATTGTGCAAATATTCTAGTGATAAAATAAAAAATGTACATTTAAAAATTTAAAAGTAATCAACAATATAATAAAATTAAAAATAAAAATAATATCAAAATGACATGGATTTCAATGTCATTTATATCAGATAAGCAGGTCAAGTTTATTAGGAGAATTTATAATGTTTTTTTCTCAACAAATAATATAAATAGATTACTTAATAACTCTAAAATTCAAAATTCAAAGTTTAATCAAAATTATATTATATATAAATTGATATGTGGATGTGGCTTACAATACATTGGTGAATCTAAGTGTACATTTGAGAAGAGAATGAAATAGCATATGCTTTTATATAATAGAATTTAAAAAAAGAAACAATCTGGAATAGATGTAAATAAACCTTCATCTTCTGTTATATTTGATTATAATAAATCTTATCAATATCGATTTAAATTTGATTATAAAAATATGAAAATTATTCAAATTGAACATTGTCATAATAAACATAAAATAAAAGAGGCTATGTTGATTTCAAGAAATCGTCAAATGTTAATGAATCCCCAGTCATCAAATGTTAAAATAACAGAATTGTGGGAAATCTAAATTGAACTATGGGTATTCGTAAAGGTTGTCTCATTTTGATTATTCAATGTTATATAGTTGATAAAGACTATAAAATGTATAGTCTAAATTTTACTGTATTTTGATATATATATTGATTTGTATATTACATATATATAAAATAATATTTTTGGTTACAAACCATATATAATTTTGCATTACAATCTGATATTTCGATGATGGCTAGCAACTGCCATTATCAAGGCTAACTTTTGAAAGAAAAATCGTTAGAGCTCAAACAATAACGTGACTCGGTGCAAGATGATAAGTGAGATTCAACTTGAAGTAGTTCAGCATTCACAATATAAGGCTTATCAGAATGTTTATTTCCCTCAGTTTTTTCACCTATTAATTTCACATAGCTGGAATAAGTTGTGCTTTGCTTCATCAGCCCTATTTAAACCAGTAGGTCTCTTTAATATTTCAATTGATTCTCTAACGGTTCTTAAATCATATCTTTCCAAGTTAGCAAGTATTTTTGTATTGTCAAAATCAGGTTTGTGACCAATTTTTGAAAAATGGGAAGTAAAATCTGATGTGCTAATTTTTTTGATAAAAAGCATTTCTATGTTCTTTAATATTATTTTATATATATATTATAGTTGTAAAATAGTTTCAACACATTGAAAAGAGCAAAAATTAATATTTACCTAATAGAGCTTTTACGTGTAATCGTAAGAATGCATGTTTTGCGATATCTAAAAGATGGTCTTAGCGATTCATTTGCATATAATTTGCATATCAGATTTATTTATATAATGATTTCAAAGAAGGGATCATAACTGGCTATGAATATGAGAAGTACATCTTGAAAACGCTCAACCATTTAATTTAATTTTCAATTTGTTGTTATAGCTTTACGTTAGAAGTGTGAAAGCACGATTTAATAGTATTATTATTGTTACTATATATATTATTGCTGTTATATAAAGATATTTTATATTATATCCTATGTTTTATTTAAATATTTATGTTATTTAATTTCTGGATTGTTATTTTTCTATTTTTTAATGATATATAAATATGTATATTGATACGAATATTGTGTTATTCATTTCATGATTAACTATGTGACCTTTCACTGGACAAAGATCTGATTATATAAAACAATAGAAATACTTAAAAAGAAAATATTAAAAATAATAGTGATAGGTAATATAAAAATTTTAGATTGGACTATTAACAGTCATACTTTAAAATAAATATAAATAATTTAAAAGTTTTTATTACAAGTGTTTAAATTTAAAAGAAACCAAATAATAATTTTTATAAACTAAGTTAAAACACTTTAATTAATTTCTCTTACCAAAAATTAAAATTAAAAGAATGCATGTTTTAATTCCTATTTGGATGATTTGTTTATTACAAAAACAACATCATTACATATACAAGTTTTGAAAGAAAATTTTTAAAAAAATATCTACATTTTGGCTTACATAAATAAATTAAAAATAAAATAATTAAAAGATTAAGCTTGGTTTTAATTTTAAATTTTCATTTTGGGATAAAGAAGTTTGAAAACAAAGGAAAAATTCGGTCAGTCAAATAATTATGGTATTTTGAAAATTAAAAATAATTAAAATAAACTGAAATCCCCTAGGTTATTTGAGTTCATTAGGTGTCATAAATAAGAGATCATCAAGATATTGTAAATAAGAAGTCAATAGCCAAGGTTTTCTTGAAATTATTTAGTCATGTCTCTTTGCCAGGTGTGAAACAGTACTTTCAATCCATACTGATGAACCTGATCAAACTATTTTAAAGAATTTCTATTGTACATGAAAAAAATGCCTAAACGCCAAATAGTTCCCATAATGCACTTTAAAGAGAACTGTATATCTGAGGAAATAAATTCCTGCATGTTTATGAAACTGATAAAAAACAATATAGTGACTTGGAAAAAAAACTGTAATAATAAAACAAATTAATTGATGCATGCCATCAAGGGAGAAGTATTAGCCCACATAGATATCCTCACAATGATTTGTAATAAGAACCTGACTTCAAGACTTATGGCATGGTTTGATAAATTGAAGAAAATTTTAATGGTTTGATATTCATATATAATTTTTAAAAAATATGTTTATCCATTACTCTGATATCCTAAAAATATTAACCATTTTAAGTTTTATTTTAAGGTGACCTCTTAAAATAATTTAATTATAATTAACTACATATTATTAGATATACAGAATTTAAAGGGGGTCTGAATCCAGACTTTTGAGCTCCCCTTAATCATCCTCTCTATCTAATATACCCAACACATAATCACAAAAGAATTCGAGCCTCTTTAATTACATCTAGTTTAAGTATATCTATTATTCTTGTACCTAAATATTATATATATATATATATCAATATATGCAAGTTGTTTAATTGATTAATTAAATAACGAAGTGAATGTTTTGTCAGTGTGCTATTTATCATATACACCTGGGTCTCATATTATGTAGTAGATAGGTTCCTCAGAAAATGTGCACAAAAATAAATGTAACTTACCTTGAAAAATGGGGGATATGTTTCAGTAATTTTCAGAATTCGCATAAAAGCAAAGCAACAAGGAAAAATTACTTTAAAATTCACATTAAAAAAATAAGGAAATAAAGTATGTCTAATAAAAAATTTCAAATATTTGAAAAAAATTAATACAAAACAAACTTTTTTTACTTTTTTTATTAACTACAGTATTTAATTTTACATTTTTTCATACATATTTTAATCATTACCGCTGTTTCACAAAATGCATTCGCTTGTGAACTAGTAAGAAATCAGATTTGTGACATGATGTACAACTAGTGCCACTTTCAGTCTTGTGCTGTGTTAATGGTTTTCTGTTTCTATATTTAAAAAATGAGATCACAATCAAAACAAAAAAATTATACATTACCATTAGAAAGATTATTATCAGTTTATAAAATCAATAAAATCTTCGTTATTATATATTTTAAAAATCTAAAAAAATATTTCTTTTAATATCTAACAAAATACATTTTAAAAGTTTAAAATTTTTGAATATTTATTGTGATATTTTTATATGTACATATAAATCTATTATTATTATTTACTCATTAGTATAAGTAGGTTGTTTACATAGAAGCTAAGATTCTAAATACATCTTCAGGCCATATTCATGTTAGCTGCTAATATAATGTTATATTTTTGGGGAAAAAAAGTATTTCAAGTCAAAATAAGTTATTAATAATTTAAATTTCTTGATATCTAATAAAAATTGCATTAAAGTAATCGGCATAAAATGAAACCCAGGTGTATAAATATTCCGACTCTGTTTAAAGCTGCTAGAATACAAAAATTAGCTTCCTCTTTTCTGTTATATACAGATGATTAGTTAAAATTCTATCTCCTTTTAAAAAAAGATTTTCTTTTCATGTTGCAAATATTTAAGTGAGAGAAAATAATCAGTATCAAAGGAATAGTCATTATTTTAAATGTGCATGCGTGTAAAAATATTTAACATGAAGTGTTCAAGTATTAGGAGGAAAAAGTACTAATTGAAAAGAAATCAGCAGTATAATCATTAAAGATTATTTTAAAATCAGTCAGAATCTATTTATATGAGAATTAATTAATCATAGTGAATTAGATTTTATTAATAATATAAATCCATTTTTTTTAAATTACTAGTTTAAATAGTTAAAATATACTACATCTACGGCGAATTTATTTTTTCCTTTTTTTAAATTTGACTTTAGTTCGAAGAGATCTTCTCAGTTAGCTAAATTTGAATAATTATAAAAAAATTCAGAACTGGCCACTCACTAGATTTATCCTTATAAGGAAAGTTTATTTGTTATAATGATGCCATACTAGATATATGTGTGTGACATGGTTATAACATTACAGACAAAAATAAATGTATTATATTTATAAAAGTTGGCCATGCATAGAATTATATTCAGGATGTAATAAAGGTCTATATGACATGAATGTGATAAACCCCTAGTATTTCTTTTACATTAGTAGTTATAATGACAGACTATCAAAATCTAGATGATCATCTAATTATGTTGATATTGTAATGTGTGGTTAACCCCTAGGGACCTGAATGGCCATTTTGAATGTCAAAAAAAAATTACAGGACATATAATTTTAAATGAAATTTCTAATTTATTACAATAAATATATATATATTTTTTTAAAAAGTGCAAATATAAAAGAATGTAATAAAGCTGATAAAATAGTCAGTACCAAAAAAAAATTAATTAAAAAAGATTTTTTACATTTTTAAACATATTTATTTTTACATTGGTTCACAAATTCTCAATTTTGAAAGGTATAACTTAAAATTACAATTTCATAGACAGCTTCATCACATGCGTCTCAAAATGCTGAAAAAAATGATATATAATATGTCTTACCTGAGATAATTTTTCTATGCAAAAATTACAAAAACAGTGCAATTGGTAAGTTCCATTTTTACTAGCCACCCTACATGTTCTACTTTTATAACAGAGTATATGCTAGAAATGCTTGCTTGTCTTTGCATGCAGGTATCTGTTAGAGATATGTTTGGTTTTTAGTGGGGGAAAAAATAACAGAAATAATTTACAAGATGTTGATGACTTTAGTAAATTATACAGTAATGTATAGTATAATATAATAGTATTATATATTACTTTTATTATATTATATTAATGAAAAATGGAATGGTGTGTGACCTAAAATGTGTATTCTTTTCAACTAAATAAAATGTACTCAAAAAATAAATATCAAGCAAAAATTTCTCCAAGATAAAATGAACAAGAAAAATCAATAAATATCAAAATAAACATTTATTATGAGCACTGATTATATATGTATGTGGGAGATGAAATATGAGAGTGGATGTCTCGGTATATGATGAGTGTGGACGTGCATGTTTTTATATTATTCAAATGTATTGTCTAATATTCTATCATATATATATATTGTTTTCTATATGTATATATCAAATTCTATCGTATACATATTTTTTTTGCATATATATATAATTCTATTGTATATATATATATATTGTTTTGTATGTGTATATATATAATAAAGAGTTATAAACTAGGTGAGAAAAATAATTCAAAAAAACGTTTTTATATTATTTCACCTGTATTATATATATATATATAATAAAAAGTAGGTCATAAAACAAATTGAGGTAAAAGATTCTCAATTTTCAAATGTGCTTTTTAT
The DNA here is from genome assembly GCA_028023455.1 of Epiperipatus broadwayi. Taxonomy (NCBI): domain Eukaryota; kingdom Metazoa; phylum Onychophora; class Udeonychophora; order Euonychophora; family Peripatidae; genus Epiperipatus; species Epiperipatus broadwayi. Next base: position 854,528 of record JAQFVV010000213.1, read on the forward strand.
CTAAAAGTTTATCATTTTTATAAAAAGAGAGTTCTAGAACTAGGTCAGAAAATATTAAAATAAATGTTTTTATATTATTTCACCTGTATTATATCATATATATATATATTACTTTTAATTATATTTAATTATAGAAAACAATAATTAATAATAAAAAAATAATAATAAAATGAGTACTCACAGAATCCTGTCTAAATGTTAGCATCAGTTTCAAATTTGAATCCAATTATGAAGGCATCAAAAGTCATTATTATTAAAAATAAATCCAACAGTTATCCTTATACGTTTTTGATATAATCTTTTTTTTTAAGCTTTTAACTTTTTTTTACAAAAAAAAATTGTTTCTACTAAGAGGGCTTATAAAAGCCCTTATGTAATTGAATGTAATTATTACACTGTAAAACAAGTTCAATGGACCATTAATTATATTTATGGTCATTAAATCTAAAAAACAAAAGAAAAATAAAAAAATTAAAATCATATTTTACAAAAACTTTCATAAAATATTCAAATTTTATTGTAAAAATAAAAGTTATAACTCATTTTAACCATAACAAGATGGTGGATTGAATGATCTGAGAATTGTAAGTGTACTACTTACCTATTCCACACAAACTCAGTTGAAAGTCTAAATTTTTGTTCAGGGGCTCGCAGGGGCACTTTGGCTATTAATGTTTTAAAGTTAAAAATAAACTATGAACATTTTACAGAAAATATGATTGTTAATATAATTTGTTTTGGATTTGTTTTCCAGCATGTGCAGGTGAGTTATAAATTAAAAGGTAGTGGAGAAATGGCTATTAAATAAGCCATTACTGTTTCAATTAAATTTGTTGGCTTAAATTATAATCATAAAGGCAGTTATATTGCAAAGAAAACTTTCAGGTACTAAAATATTTAATGATTGTTTATATTATATAATCGGTAATGGAAGTATGTCTATAGTGAATGAAAATTTACTTAGCAAATAAATTATTGTTTTGTTATTTATTTAAATAGTGTGAGTTTAACTTCTTTATCTGTAAATTGTCTGGTTCACATTAATTTCATGTCAATTTCATCAGAAGGACTCATGTTCTGGGTTGTTTGGCCACGTATTTCAAATAGTGTATTATGTAGTGGCCATCCCTATCGTATGCTAAGAAAATATTTCAGAATTCTATAACAATATATAAATAAAGTAAATGTGAAATAAGAAATAGTGATCATGTGATGTTTAGTGGTTTAAAGTAAATGTGCCTATGTATTTTTTGAAAATATTGTCAAATGACACCTGAATCTGACCGTTACAGTATATCGATATTCTTGATGTATATAATAAGCATTCTCAAGGCTTTTCTTTTTGCATTTATATATAACCTATATAAAAAATTAGAATAAAATAAAAATTAATCATATGGTTTATTTCTTGCTAGTTCATAAAAGGTTGCACAAAACATCAGTTTAAAAATTTACCATCCTACAACTGAATTAAATCATTTAGAGCAGTTAAAGTAATAAAAAAATTCTAATTTTTGTATAACTTAAATTAAATTTTTGCCTCTTTTAATGTATTTTTTATTTACTATTGTAAAGTAATATTTTCATGTTTTATATCAGTTATTTTTTATTTAATGCATGAACTTTTTTTAAAATGGCTTCATCATTAATAAAATATTATAACAGAATGTTTAGACATTTTAACCAAGAGATGGATTATTTAAGTGCTTCAATTGCTCTTTCCTAAACAGATTCTACAATCATTAACTATTGCATTTATAATTTGTGTTTGTCCACATCTACATACATCAATAGGAGTTAAATTTCATTTATGAATTTTAGATTAGTGCAACTTATTGTAAAATTGTCTTGAACCTATTAATTAGACTTCAATAGAGTTTTAAAATATCAAATCCAGTTGGCTTTATTGTTGAATCTTTTAAAAGTTAAAGTTTGTAAGAATGTTATTTTTCCCCATAATTTATGAATGTATTCTTGATTGAACAACCAAAAAGAGAATTTTTATTTAAGGCTTAATCTTATATGGTTAAACTATATCTTAATTTATGGGACAAGTATGATCTGCTTAAGCTATTAAACATTATCTGCTAGGCAACTTATATCTGGTGATGGAATATATGAAGGAATGTGAAATCATTGCTAAGGAATAATCTTGAGTATGCTAATAACATTTTTGATAATAATACTTACTTGTGTATCTAGAAATTTAATAGTGTGACTTTATGTCCAAGCAAAAACAGTATTTATCAGGGGAATATATTAGTGCCAAAAGGAAATTTTTATGCAGAGCTTGCTTCACAAATTTAAGATATATTAATCTATGACTTAAATAATGATTTTATTTTTTCCATATTTTTTTTAATTCCATACAAATAATAAAATATTTACTTTTACTTTTCTAACATGTACTTTTTTAGATTATTTTAAGGTGCTAAATCGTATCTCTAGTTATATTTTATTATAAAGGTACCTTGCTATTACATTTTGACTATTTGTATATTATAAATTCTTTTTATTTTATTGCCAGGGTAGTTGAGTGTAGTGGCAGTGTGGCAAACACTGGTGAATAATGTCCATAGATCAAAGGCCAGATCCATCACTTTTTCTGTTGAACTTCTTTAATGAATTCTCCAAGCAATAAATCATTTGTGTTCTTTTATTTGTTTTTAAAAAATATTTTATTATTATTTTCTTATATTACTAGATAAAAATATTATTAGTATTTAAATAAGTGTATGTCCCTATTCTTGTCAACATTAAAAAGTGTTTGTATTTATCAGTATACAATATAATGTTGTAAAAATAGATTGGATAATAATATACATAATACTTCCTCTAATATTTACTTCCAGCTGTTTCCATGTCTTCTTATGGATACCTGAAATTGTGATTAAAAACACTGTCATATTAAGGTTTAACCTAGATATGCACATCTATAATGCAATTTAATTTTTAAAATGTACATATTTAGACAAAAATATTTGAAATACAGGCATTCTTCATATATCTGGAGCTTAATTGTAAATATAGAGAATTTGAACTCAGACTTTCAAGTGCCCTTCAATTATCCACACTATCTCATACCACAGATACACATGACCACACACATGTAGAAAAGATAAATAATCACCTATATATATCTTTCATGCTAAAGCGATACTCATAAGTTGGTCCAGATTATCATATTCCACACATATATATATAATCAGTGCTCAATTTATATTAAGATAGCAAATCTTCATACTTTAATGGACAGGCTTCAATCTACTCCAACCTACAACTCTTCAGACATCCATACCTTTGAAAATCTGATGATGGAAAGCCCAAATCCCATGCTGATGCCAATATTTTGCCATACCCATGTTGACCTCAAGTCATTCTGACCTTCATGTATAGGTGCTTAAAAGACTGAGTTCAACCCCCCTATATTTATATTTAGACAAAACAAAAATAATTGATAAAAATAGAATAATTATTATTAAAAAATTTCAGACAAAAATTGTTAGACTGAATTAAACTTTATAAATTTCAATTTTTTTTAAGATTTTTTTTTTTTCATATGTCAAATGCGTTGGCTGAAATACGAACCTGGGACAGCTGCTTGGAAGGCAGCTATGATAACCACAATAGTGAGTTCATCAGGAGCTATGGTAAATGTATGCATATATATATAATATGGTGAGGGAGCTTAAATACCTTGATTCTCTGATTGTTGTGATTCAACTTCTTTATTCATATATCTTACATGCAGAAAAAAATGGTCTATGTTTATTGAATTTACAACATCTAGAAGCCAGTTTGATTGCTATACTGTTAATTGCTCTGAGTTTCTCACTCTAGCTGATAGATAGATAGATAGATAGATAGATAGATAGATAGATAGATAGATAGATAGATAGATAGATAGATAGATAGATAGATAGATAGATAGATAGATAGATAGATAGATAGATAGATAGATAGATAGATAGATAGATAGATAGATAGATAGATAGATAGATAGATAGATAGATAGATAGATAGATAGATAGATAGATAGATAGATAGATAGATAGATAGATAGATAGATAGATAGATAGATAGATAGATAGATAGATAGATAGGTAGATAGATAGATAGATAGATAGATAGATAGATAGATAGATAGATAGATAGATAGATAGATAGATAGATAGATAGATAGATAGATAGATAGATAGATAGATAGATAGATAGATAGATAGATAGATAGATAGATAGATAGATAGATAGATAGATAGATAGATAGATAGATAGATAGATAGATAGATAGATAGATAGATAGATAGATAGATAGATAGATAAATAGATAGATTATTTAGCCATATAAAAATAATTTTGATTAATTTATGAACGTAGCCGATTTTGTTTTTAAATTTTTTAAAACTTTTTTCACAATATCTTCATATTATCTCTGTAAGATATTTTTTTTATTTTACATTGTAATATACTTAAAATATAAATAAATTCTCATTAAAATAATTATATTATAAATTAAACTCACTTTGTACTATCAAATCTATCAAAAATAAGTAATAATCATAAGAATATAAAATATTACCTTATGTAAAGGTAAAAATAAAACAGACTTTAAAGAATCCACCTGAAGGTATGGATCAATCTAATAGATAAAATTAAAGGGTCAATGGATTTGTAATTTTCAAATGATGAAGCTTGACCACAGATTTTTTTATCTTCCATCTTTTATTCTCCAGTTAAGAGAAGCACAATACCCATCATACAATCAGTAATGAATGGCTGGTTTACTTAGCTATAGATTGACTAGCTGAAAGATAAAATTCTAAGTTGCGTTGAAATTGAGAAAAAAAGTTATTCTGTTGAAAATTTCACAGTCTAATGTGCAACTATTGCAGCACAAAACCCATCCACATAAATATAATTTAATCTAAATAGATAACTTTTTTAATTGTTTATATTTCACATCTTAACCAATGGTGTAAGCAGTATTAAATTTATTCTCTTCAACAGTCGGTGCTTTGTAAAACTAAATTATTTTAGCTCTTCTTCAACTAATACAATATTAATTTCAATTTTTGAACGTAAGTTATTAATATAAATATCAAGTTTCAAAAAGGAAATGTTTTTTTTCCCAATTAAAATATGTTGATTATCAATTTTAATTATCAAACGATTAATAAACATTAAAGAAAGAAACGATTTCAAAAGAGTTTAAATTCTGGACGTCATAAAAGTAATTTAATAATGATTTTCGTTTTAGAAATTCAAAATAAAAGTTACTGATCGTAATAGAAAATATAGATGAATTTCCAGATATAGTTAGGAAAGATGTTAAAAGATAATTCGGTAAGTAAGATAGATTTATTAAGATTGGTTAAAATTCAACAAAAAAATAGATATTTACATCGATATTTGTTTCTTAACTTAATGATGTAAAAAAAGACATTCTTTCAACTGAATCAATTTTCCCTTATATGTTTAGTCCTATTGGTTTTAATTATCAGAGGGTTCAATCCAGAGGTAAAACTAATCTTATATAACAAATAAAAAATAAGGACATATAGGATGTGTGAACTAAAGGCAAAAGAAGAAACATGTGCAAATAGTTTTAATCTATGCAAATAAAATTTACATATTACAATATATATATATATAACAATGTCTTAAATTTTTCTGTGCTTCTATAACTGCCAGAACGCTCTTATATCTATTAATATCTCATATATTTCATATAACACTTGAACTAAACTAAAATCGTAATTAAGGTCAAGATGACCTATTTGAGTCTTTATATTGTTCATCATCTTTCGGGTAAAAATCACTTCGTCTAGATATCAACTGATACTTTTATTCAACTGTTTTCAATTGGTTTTCCCTTCCATTTTTTGAAGTTCACATAATTATCTTTGCAGTCAGTACTTCCAATTTTTCTCTCCTTTATATTTAACCTTGTCTTTTATTTGTACAAAGACAGACTCGCCATTAGAATCAATTTAACATTGCTATAATTTGATTAAGGATTTAATTTCAAAAACAATTTAATTAGGTTTAGTTTATTTTTATTGGAAATTATCATTGTTTTTAGATAAACCATAAATAATAATTATTTTAATTTTCAAATGTAATTTATAGACAATGACAAATGATATTTATGAGTTTTGATCAAATTTAATCTTACTGCATTAGAAACCATGATTTTATTAGAATTCTAAATAATTTATAATTAACAGTATTTATATATTCTCATTTTCACTTATAATGTCTGTTAAATTAGAAATTATAGGTTTTATGAAATATCAACAATTTCAGCCATCATTCATTCGCTAAAGATGAAGCTAGCTCTCTCCCAGTTAATCTAGTTTCTCCATTCTTTAGTTTCTATTTCCTATATCATATTAACACACTTTCTTATTTCATTCACCCAGCTTACATGAAAAATATTTTTAGATCTTTTATAATCTTTTGAGATCCAGTTTAAGATATTAACTATTCATCTATTATTTCTAGAAAAATGTCCAGTCCAACTCACTGCAAGCTCAATCTTTCAATGATGTCAGTAACTTCTGTTCATTTTCTTATCATATATTTCATTTTGGATTTCCTTTTGTTATTCATGACATAAGTATCTTAAATCTTATATTCATAAGAAAGAATTGGTAAAACATATTTGCTGTAAACTAGTACTTGCACATAAATTACTTATTTAAAATTATCTTTGTTATTAAATATGTTTCAACAATATGGTTTGAAAATTGGAATGCTAAAAGTATATTGATGTTAAGAAAGTTGCAAGAAATGGCTAACTACTATCAACATTGAAATGACTAATAAGCTAGCCATAGATTTTAATGCTTAGTTATTTTATCTGTGTTTGTGAAAAGAATTTAACATACTAAGGGTTCAAGTAGTAAAGTGACTACTGTCAAAGAATAGAAAAATGAAACCTATAGAAAATATGTCTTAAAAGTAGATCATTACAGTGCAAAAAAAAAATTTTTTTCTGAATCTTAACCATAGTCACTTGGAGTTTTTCCACATTATTTTTACCATGCAATCTAACTCCTATTTCAATAAATGAAAGCTAGACATTTTTTAATTGATCAATAGTACATGTTTAGTTTAGTAGTCTGTAAATTAATGTTCTGTTCTGATAGATTCCTCAAATAAATTGTTTTTTATAGAATGTATAAATTGACTATTGTACTGGACAAACATATGTAATCCAACAAATTGTAGATTTTACAGTGCTTTTCTCAATCTTTTCATAATAATTTGAGGAATGTGTGCATTTCTTACCCTTTCTTGGTCAATTTATTTTCTGATGAGCATATTGCAGGAAGGAAATATTGATGGCATTACCCAATGTTGACATCACACCCCTCCTACAACAATATTTCCTGCTTATCAAAGAGTGTAGCATTAAAGAAACTGGAACATCTAGAAATTTATCTGTTTGGTTTTCCAAATGGCACCACTAGAGTCCCAGCTTATTACAACCTTACTCACCTAGATCTGTTATGCCAGACATAGCTCAGGAAACATGAGATTCCTGTGAACATGTACACTAGAAAGTAAATGATATGAAATGAAACTGACAACATGTATTACTTTACATAACAACGATTTATTTAAACAAAATATTTGGATTGTTTGATTACTAGTGTTCACTTAATGGAGACATCGATTTATTTGTGTATACATCATAGATACATCCTTTTATAGTTCATAAGTGGAAATAGTTCTCTTTGAGTTTATATCCTATAATATCCACATATATAGCATTACTGGTCATAGACATGTCTATTAATTCATATGGCAGTGCCTTCCTAAGCTAGCTTGACTTTTTTTAGGTAGGTAGATGTGGATTCAATCCCGGTATAAAAGTATGTTTAATTCATATATTTAGATGGATTTTACTTCATATAAATAGAAGTAAATCTTATTCATGCAGATAGTTATATTTAATCCATGTAGATAAAAGTATTTGATTCATGTAGGTAAAAGCATTTTATTTCATGTGAATAAAAGTATATTTAATTCATGTAGGTAGAAGCATTTTATTTCATATAGATAGAAGTATATTTAATTTTATTATGTAGGCGCAGTTTTAAGTCATTCATATAGAAGTATAGACACATATTGTATAAATGCAGAATTAATTCATTTATATAGAAGCATAGACAAATATTGTGTAAATGCAGGTTTGGAATCACAAATATAAAATATTAATCCTTGTATTATACTTTCTGTATTTACATATATAAATACATCTTTAATTTTAATTCACATCTTATATAAAAGCATTTTGTAAAAATAATAAATCACATTTTTATAATCAGTAATTTCATGTATATAGACACATTTTATTATATTTTTTCATTATAGAACTTATTTTCAAATCAATATTTTTAAGTTTATAAAAATCGGTGGATCTCCATAGAATTATTATTGTGTTTTTGTTTTATCTTTTCAATGGAAATTATATTATTCCATCAGAAATTATTCCAGTATGCTCCATTTTATAAATTAATCATTTACATAAATACGTTTTCAAAAAATAGCTTTAAATATTGCAAATGTATCTAAAATGTCCTTATCTTGACATTTATCTGTGCGTGGTTCTCCATTAATAAATCTTCATATTAAGAAAGGGTTTCTCTCAGAGCTGAATGACATATCCTCTCAGTGTTCACTTGGACGTGTTCTCTGTTTTATCTTGATGGTGGCTTCATAGTCATGGTGAGAAGGGATAGAGTAAACTATTTCTTTCTAGTCACTCATCCATGTGTTTTGCAAGTTAATAATCTGCTTCTTCAACTTTTAGTTATCTAGTAGCTAGGGCTTTCTTCTCTGATGATGATCACTGCAGCTTTCAACTTGGTTATTCTGGACTTCTAGGCTGTGACTAGCTGTGTAGCAGTAAATATAATCAACTCAATAATAATTACTGTAATGATAATTATAATAATTATTGTGAACTGCCTGATTCCATTGTTTATACTCTCCTACTTTCCATGTTTTTCTTATCAATATCTGACCTTATCTCTCTCAACGTGCTTTTCAAAAACATATTTACTTGCCCAAGGCAAGAAAGTGTAGCTATCTTTTACAGCATTTTTTGGTCATTTGAAAACATACAGCTCCAACAAAAAATATACATCTGTAATATTTTAACTTGAAACTGTGAATTTTTAATAATAAAAATTGTGGATTAACTGTATCTTTTAATTTCTAATTGTTCATTTTAAATATTGATTTTAAATATTGATTTTTCTTTTCTTCTTTTTTTTTTCATTTAAAGAATTTGAATTTATACATTTAGTTTTTTATAACGCAGTTGGAAAACTGAATTAAATTCACTGTCAAGTACTTCTTTATTTTTAAATTTCATTCACTGAACAGCGTCAGCTTTTATTTTAATTAAACCATTTGAAAATGGGGGGGGGGGGGAGTTCAATATATCATAAACAAAACAATGTGTCTGTTTTAATATATATATATATAATGATATTCTTATTCGATATCTGTATCTCCTCGAAATTATATAGTAATATTATAATTAAATATTAATCAATACAGTAACATAAATATATATAAAGTACAACTTTAAAAACTTTTATCCATCCAGGAGTGCTTTCGATTAGCTTCTTAGTCTTTGTCAACTTACTCTTTAAAACACACTTACAAAGTCTAATTTTCCCACAATTCACTGAAGGAAGATTAGACTTTGGAAGTGTGTTTGAAAGAGTAAGTTGACAAAGACTATGCTATCCATTGTGGGAAGGTTATACTTTGAAACTGTATTTAAAAGAGTTAGTTGACAAAGACTAGTCAAAAAGTGCTCCTAGATGGATAAAAGTTTTTAATGTTGTACTTTATATATATTTATGTTACTATATTTATTAATATTTAATTATAAGATATATACAATACTCACAGTGAAGTGTAAATTTATTTTATGCAAGAGTGTGTAATTAGTAACTATTATGGAGCTTAATAATTAATATTTTTTAAGTGAAATTTCAAAACTTGACTTAATAGTTTTAAATATTAAATGTTGTATAATTTTAATTGTCACATAATCTTGTGCTATATATATATTGTACCAATCGGAATGAAAGTGAAGATCGAATCTAACCGCAAAAACAATATCTGCACTACAAGGGCGCCTTCTAGGCATTTGAGCCTAGAAAAATTTATAAAGTAGGCAGATACGCGCTGTTAAGATTCCACTTTATTTAAATATTCTGATCGTTAGCCCATGTCACTAGCTCAGTGAGTAGCAGAGATAATAACATATCTTAATTTTATATCTTAAATATAAAAGATTAAAAGCCACTGCCAGAAATTTACACATAAAAATATTTATTTACGCACATATAAAATAATATTTAAATTTTGAGGAATAAATTTAACGTTTATAATTTTATATTGATCTTTAATTCTAAATTTAAGTAGATTGCAAATAATGAGTTTACTATTTATTTAGAGAGTCGAGTATGAATGGACTACACAGGTCTGCATTTGAAAGGAAAATATTCTTCCCTGATTTAACCTTAGGCAACAAATTTTGCAATCAACTGGCACCAATCCATCTGATACATTCATGTATTCAATGTAGCATGATACGACAACACAAAATACTATATTGTCAGGAATGTACATCTGAACAATAAGTAGAAATAGAGAAGAGATTGACTCTCCACCAACAGGAATGTGACATCTGTTGGCAAGTAGATCAATAAACAAAAAACTCCATAGGAATGGACTGCGGTCTTCTGCCGACTTACAAACCCATCCATAGGCAAACAGAGGGTGTGTGGCGTATATCTATAATCCTGCCCATAGTGGACCTCATACTACATCTACTAATTACACAAATATATCCAATCCATTGAACCAATTCAACTACGAAATGAATAACCTAAGATTACCCTCCCTTAATATAACTTTACAAACTATATAGCCATTCATGCCTGACTTAATTTTAATATTTAAATACGTTCACACAGATTTGTTTAAAAATGTTGGGTATAGATCGATTACATAGATTCCACGGTCAAAAACATTTCAAAATAAACATAAACGATCAAAATACAAAATTATTGATACCGACAATCACAGAGGGAAACTTATAAGTAACCCAATAGTATTCACCATAAGATACTTGCGTTGTCACCAATAACTTAAAAGACATCCGAATAAATACATTTTAGATACTCACCGTAAGGTATCATTATTTATCGAATGTCTATATATTTTGATCAAATATGAAAACCAAAATATAATTAACCACAAACGAATCCATGCAAGCGTCTATAAACAACTTAAATTTCATGCATTTAAATAATCTTTACAATAAGAAAAAAAAATGGGAATGATGTTTATCAATCGGAAAACATATAAAATTAAACATTATTAATTTGATTTAAAAACTTACAAAAGTCAGATAAGAGTCCGTTTTAACTTTTAAGTTGGCTTGTTTATCAATTTATAAAACTTGACGAAAGTTCTTAATTGATTTTAATAATTGTTCATTTCATATAGCTTATGGTATAAGAGTCCAGGTTCCCGTTGGCAATTCCCACGGCGTCTCCATTGGAAGAAAATGTTCTGGAGGTAGCATTAGCTGGTTCCATTCTGGTATCACAGTCTTTTCATTTTATTTTTTTTAAAACAAACAAAAAAAATGAGAGAGAACGGCAAGTGCGTCTTACCGTTGTCATCAAATCAAGTTGGAAAAACTGACTGGAACTCAATATTTTTTCTTTTTATAGTCCTCCTATGGATTCCATGAACAAAAACGTCACTGTTCTGTTTTTTTTGTTATGGTCCGGGCATTTATTTGCTTCCATTGGTCAAGCTAAAATCTCTTTCTTCTCTTATCTAACCTTTAAATCTGACCTTTTAATTAAATGGCTTTTAGATAATTAATAAACAATCATTTCCATTTACAGATTACATGAATTACTTAATACCTGTTTTTATTTTAACTTATGTTATTTTTTTATTAAAATATTTTTATATTTCAATTTTGTATTTTTTTATTAAAAAAAATACGTTCAAATACTTTTTTTTTTTGTTTATGAAAAAAATATTTTTAAAGTTTAGCATCTGTGCGAAATATATATATATGTTTAACAAACATTTTAATTTTAGCGTTTAGTTTTTTCCTTTTATTTGCGAACTTTTAAGTTTTTATTTTAAATTAATGTAACGACATATTTATATATTGTTACAATATATATAATTGCATGGTTGTATGATGAAAGTAATTTTTTGGGGAGTTAAACTGTGTATTATTTTGTTAAAATTTACGAGACATTTTCACGAAATAACATTCATACTTTACAAGATTAAAGGTCTTAACGAAGAACTGTTATGGCTTAAATAATAACAATATTGAGATTGAGCATTAAGTAAAGATCAATCAATCATTCTTATATATATATATATATTGAAACAAGAATGCTGTTTCATGTATGTATTTATTCTAAGAGCTATTTACCCTCCCACCTTAAAAAATGGCAAATGTACCATTTTTTCTAGAAAAATATAGCAAAAAGTTTAGTTTATGACTTTACAAGAAAATCATTATTTTCTATAACTGAGAAAAAAAATAAAATGAAACCTTCATTATTGATTTCATAATTTTAGATTATGATTTAAATATATCACTCATATTTATTTAAAGCTGGTATTTATTAAAAATATTACATTTTAATTTTTGGAATGATGTTGTCGTATAAAGTGTGATAATAGCTTGAGGCAGTCTTAATAAATTGAAAAACATGGCTTAATCCTCCTGGTTCATTATCTGTCCCATGAAAAGTATTATCCAATCCTTATGAAGAGAAAAGCACTCGGGCTTAAATGAAAGCTGTGCAACAAATAAGATACAGTGGGCTGAGCTGCTTAATCAATCCAAAAATCAGAATATAAATAGATGAGTTGGAAGTCCACAGCAGCTTTTTTCAAAGAGTTTTTCAAAGACATTTTGAAGAGATATTTTTAAAGTAGATTTTAAAGAAGATAAGAATTTAATTTGAAAAAAGATTTTTAAGAGCAGTTAAAGAACCACTGTTAATGATGAAAAAAGAAAACATTAATAAGGAAATAATAATGATGGAAGGCTAGGCAATAATAGCTTCTTTTCTTCATCCAAAAGGGTGAGGTACTCCAATATTTGCCTGGGTAAACATCATGAAAGTGAATAATGCCATTCATCTTAAATAAAATGACCCCTTTTTGATGGAAAAGACTGGATAAAAAAATGAAGGTAACAATTTTATTCAATATTTATGTGTTTATAAAAGACTAAACAAAACATCTTTCTTTAAAAAAAAAAGAAAATTATGAATAAATTTAGCTATGTAAAAATATGTTTTATTAGTAATAAATTGTAAATACTAGATGTCTTAAATGTCGATAATCAAAAGGCATTTTAATCAATACTTATATGTGTTTATAAAAGGCCAAACAAAACATCTTTCTAAAAAAAGAAATTTATGAATAAAGTTAGTTACATAATAATACATTTTATTAATAATAAATCATGAATACTAGATGTCTTAAATGTTGATAATCAAAAGTCATTTTATTCAATATTTATATGTGTTTATAAAAGACCAAACAAAACATCTTTCTTTAAAAAAAAAAAAAAATTATGAATAAATTTAGCTATGGAAATACATTTTATTACAGATAAATTATAAATACTAAAATACCTATAATCAAAATGCTATTTTTAATAAGGATTGACTTCTCCTCTACAGATACATTTAAATTGAAATAAACTCAAAAAAAATGAATACTGATAATGATTGATATTATTGATTTACAAATAAGTATACCTAGAAGAGCCAGAAATACTGAGCTATTACATATAACTCTAACTGGCTAATAAATAAATGCAGCTGCTGATCGACTTATATGAAGAAATATACATCTGTGGCAGACCAAATAATAATGGTTATGCTATATCACTAAATAAAAATTACACATGCTTACAGGCATCTCGATGGTATATAAATCAAATAATGAAAGACTATATGGATTATAAATGCTTACCTGCATATTGGTATTATGTGAAGAAAGTAATGAAACTTATGCACATAGATGCACATTTACACTGACTGGACTATAAATAGTCCACAAACCAAGAATTGTTCACATTACCTGTTTTGATAAATTAAATAAAATAATGAAGTACTATAAAAATTACAAATGCTTACATGCATCTCGATTGTATACAAAGAAAATAATGAAACTTATGAGCACCAATGTACATTGATACTTGACTAAATTATAGAAACTTTACAGATATGGAATAGTTCAGCTTACCGATTTACCTACCTAAAAATAATGTACAGATATGGATTAAAGAGTTGAAAAATATTCATACAGTATTGGTAGACATCTACTTGATAAAAGACCCTTTGAATTCTTTACCTAAGATAAATCAAAATGAGCCTTCATTTAAAATGAAGGATGAACTTTATTAGAATGACTTGTAAATGAACTATTGATCAATAAACTGCTTCCAACCTTTTCATAAATGAACTGAAAATGAGTCATCACATGGATATGAATGAACTTTATTAGAAGGACTTGCAAATTAATTTGTTAAATAAAATTGTTGTTACTTAAAATTAATTTTAGTTATCCAGTTGTTCAATTCTATATTTTTTATTGCATCACTCATCATTCAATGCACTTGTTCATGAGAATCTCATCCCTCCTGAGCTATGTCTGGCATAACTAGACTTAAGTAAGTCAGGTTGTAGTGAGATGGAACTCTAGTGGTGCCGTTTGGAAAATGAAACACAGAAATGTCTAGATGCTTCCAGTCTCTATGGTGCTACATCCTCTGATGAGCAGGAAATATTGTTGTAGGGGGGGTTAACATCTGCATTGGGGAAGGCCAATCAATAGTCCCTTCCTGCAACATGCTCATCAGGAAATTGTTACAACCGAGGTAATAAAGGGGTTGTATGGTGGTCCGGTTACTATATATATATGATAGTTGATTATTCGAAATCAATGGATTAATATTTTCATTTCCTTCAATTTTACAATGAATGAATTAATATGTAAATAAGCATTTATTTTATATAGCGTATGTAAACAATTGTATTACAGTCAAATATCAGCCTTTCACGCTAATTGTGTATATGCTTTGTGAGTGTTAATAATAAATGAATACTTTCTCACCAATACAAGATATAGTATTTTTGCAGGAATAAAAGGAATCTCTTATTCCTATGACTCAAATGCTTATATATGAGCAAATCTGAAGTACTGGCAAAGAAAGCGTGATGATGGAACAGTCACTTTAAATTACTATATATGATGTCTGAATGAATGACGTTGGTGAAATTATCTAGAATTTACTAAATGTCATTCCAACTGAAACTTAGTAATATGTAAATAAGCATTTATTTTATATAACATATGTAAACAATTGTATTACAGTCAAATATCAGCCTTTCATGCTAATTGTGCATATGCTTTGCAAGTGTTAAGAATAAATGAATACTTTCTCACCAATACAAGATATAGTATTTATGCAGATATCATATATAGTAATTTAAAGTGACTGTTCCATCATCACGCTTTCTTTGCCAATACTTCAGATTTGCTCATATATAAGCGTTTGAGTTGTAGGAATAAGAGATTCCTTTTATTCCTGCATAAATACTATATCTTTTATTGGTGAGAAAGTATTCATTTATTATTAACACTCACAAAGCATATGCACAATTAGCATGAAAGACTGATATTTGACTGTAATACAATTGTTTACATATGCTATATAAAATAAATGCTTATTTACATATTATTAAGTTTCAGTTGGAATGACGTTTAGTAAATTCTAGATAATTTCACCGACGTCATTCATTCAGACATCATATATAGTAATTTAAAGTGACTGTTCCATCGTCATGCTTTCTTTGCCAGTACTTCAGATTTGCTCACATATAAGTGTTTGAGTTGTAGGAATAAGAGATTTTTTTCATTCCTGCATAAATACTATATCTTGTATTGGTGAGAAAGTATTCATTTATTATTAACACTCGCAAAGCGTATGCACAATTAGCATGAAAGGCTGATATTTGACTGTAATGAATGAATTAATTAAATCTAAAGAAGCATAAAGTAGTCCTCCTGGAAACCACTTCTTTCTCTTTCTTCTAAAATCAATTTGGGATCAATTACCTTTAAAACTGAAAGAAAAAAATTGTTAATCCACCTATTCTGAATAATCAATCATCAAATATATATAATAATGATTGATTGCTCTTTACTTTATGATCTTTCTCATTATTATTTAAGATATAACAGTTCTTTATTAAGATCTTAATCTTGATAAGGACAAATGTCATTTCATCTAAAATGTGGGAACTTTAAACAAAATAATACATGGTTCAATCCAAAATGCCTTTATTTTTATCAATGTGTGTATATATATATATATTAAATACAGTAAAATTCACACAAATTTAAAGTTATTCTATTAGAAGTACTTTTGACTATATATCCTGTAGTCTTTATCAACTATATAATGTTGAATAATGAAAATGAGACATCCTTTTATAACACCCATAATTCAATTCATTTCAGTTCTCCCACAATTCTGTTATTTTAATGTTTGATGATTGCTGATTCATTAACATTTGATGATTTTCTGAAATTAATATAGCCTCTTTAAATTTGATTATAAAAATATAAAAGTTATACAAATTGAACCTTGCCACACTAAACTAAAATAAAAGAGGCTATATTAAAAAATGATAATTTAATATAGCCTCTTTTATTTTAGTTTAGTGTGGCAAGGTTCAATTTGTATAACTTTTATATTTTTATAATCAAATTTAAAACTGTGTTTACAAGTTTTATTATGATCAATAACAGATTATGAAGGTTTACTTTCAACTTTTCCCGATTGTCTATCTTTTTGAACTTTTTTATATAAAAGCATAGGTTCCTTTACTCTCTCTTCTAATGTACATTTAGATTTAGCGATATATTGTATGCCACATTTATCTATTATTTTATATGTAATACAATTCTGATTAAAACTTGAATTTTGGGTCTTTAGAGTTATTAATTAATTTATTTGTATTATTTGTCAAGAAAAAAAGCAATTTGACACAAACCATTATAAATTCTCCTCATAAACTTAACTTATTCATCTGATACAAATAGTATTGCAATCCATTTCATCTCGATATCATTTTTAGTTTTATTATATTGTTGACACTTTTTAAATATTTTAATAGTATTAGTAATATCATTTTTATTATAATCAATTTACAACAAATCATTAACAAATAAATTTACATTTTTTATTTTATCACTAGAATATTTTCATAATTTTTCATTTCGAAATAAGAATGACTTTAATCCAGAAAACTTATGACTTACAGGTACATTTGATTCATATGGAATAAATCCTCTAATTTCAATTGGTTTTATTGACATAAAATAATCCAAATTGTATTCTTTACGAATAACTTTAATATCCATAAATTTTATGGAATTGTATTAATTTATTAAATAAATTGATTATTATATCATGTTTTCCACAAATAAACACATCATCCACCTATCTATGATATATTTTAATTTCTTGATATTTCAATTGCTTTAAGATTTTACTTTCATAAGTTGATATAACAAAATTACAAATTTGAGCAACAGCAGGAAGTCCCAATGGCCAACCATAACTCATTTTATAATATGCATTATCATATAATATTCATTATTAAAATTAACATAAATATTTTTATCAATAAACTGTAATTCTTTTATAATAAAATTTCTAATACTAGACTTATGAAATGAGCATTATAAATAATATTAATTTACTCAATTTTATCTATTGATACATACATTTCATTTATATCGAAAGTACAAATTGTGTCTTGTATTCCTATATTTATATGCTTAATTTTATCCACAAAATCAAATGATAATGAAACAGTACATTCTCCAAAACCTAAAATATCTCGAAGTAATGATTCAATATATCTATATCTTTGATAATAGTATGCACCACCCAAATCAACCATCAATCTCATTGGATTATTTTCTTCATGTAGCTTTATATTCAAAAACATCCTTGGATAAATAGCCAATGATGGTTATAAATTACAATATGTATAGCTATCAAAGCTTTATTCTTAGCTTTTATTAAAACTTCATTTATAAATTTCATGTGATATGTATCTATATTTATTATTTCACTTTTTTGAAATTTAAGCTTTCTCATTTGATCCATAACTTTTTAATTATATTTTGTTCTCATAATCAAGCACATTTGAAGTTCTTTATCTTCTTTTAAACAGTGTAAAGATAAAGGTCTTCGAATGTGGTTGATTAGGAGAGCAAAATATAATAAAAAAGTTATGGATCAAATGAGAAAGCTTAAATTTCAAAAAAGTGAAATAATAAATATAGATACATATCACATGAAATTTATAAATGAAATTTTAAGAAAAACTAAGAATAAAGCTATTGATAGCTATACATATTATAATTTATATCCATCACCGGCTATTTGTCCAAGGATGTTTTCAAATATAAAGCTACATAAAGAGAATAATCTGACAAAGGCCACAAGCCAGAAACTAGTCTGGGGAAATTGGATAAGTAGGCACTAGATAACGATTTTATGCACAAAGCCTTCTGACATTTATTGATTACTCTGGTTGACACAGGGTGGCACTACTGTATGGAGAGAGTTTTGCCTTGTTTATTATCAAACATGTAGATATATTGAATCATTAGTTCAAGATATTTTAGGTTTTGAAGAATATACTGTTTCATCATTGTTTGATTTTGTAGATAAAATTAAGAATATAAATATAGGATTACAAGACACAATTTGTACTTTCGATATAAATGAAATGTATGGATCAATAGATAGAATAGAGTCAATTATAATGCTCTTGTTTCAAAAAATATAAAGTCTAATATTATAAGTTTTATTATAAAATAATTACAGTTTATTGATAAAATATTTATATTAATTTTAATAATGAATATTAAAAAATGAGTTATGGTTGGCCAATGGGACTTCCTTTTATGGCTCAAGTTTGTAATTTTGTTATATCAACTTATGAAAGTAAAATCTTAAAGCAATTGAAATATCAACAAATTAAAATATATCATAGATATATGGATGATGTGTTTATTTATGGACAACATAATATAATAATCAATTTATTCAATGAATTACATCAGATTAAGGATTTAAAGTGTGTTATAACACAAGAAAAATACAATTCCATAAAATTCTTGGATAATAAAGTTATATGTAATGAATACAATTTGGAATATTTTATGTCAGTAAAATCAATTGAAACTAAAGGATTTATTCCATATGAATCAAATGTATCTATAAGTCATAAGTTGTCTGGATTAAAGTCATTCTTATTTTGAAATGAAAAATTATGAAAATATTCTAGTGATAAAATTAAAAATGTAAATTTATTTGTTAATGATTTGTTGAAAATTTATTATAATAAAAATGCTATTACTAATAGTTTTAAAACATTTAGAAAGAGTCAACAATATAATAAAACTATAAATAATAACAAGATGAAATGGATTGCAATATTATTTCTATCAGATGAACAAGTTAAGTTTATGATGAGAATTTATAATGGTTTGTGTCAAATTGCTTTTTTCTCCACAAATAATACAAATAGATTAATTAATAACTCTAAACACCAAAATTGTATTGTATATAAATTAATATGTAAACATGACTTACAAGATGTCAGTGAATCTAAATGTGCATTAGAAAAGAGAATAAAGGTACATATATCTTTATATAAAAAAGTTCAAAAAGAGAGACAATCAGAAAAGATGAAAATAAACCTCCATCATCTGTTATCTTTGATCATAATAAAACTTGTAAATATTGATTAAATTGGATTATAAAAACATAAAAATTATACAAATTGAATGTTGCCACCTCAATAAACTTAAAACAAAAGAGGCTATATTGATCTCAAGATTAATGAATCAGTATTCATCAAACATGAAAACTACAGAATTGTGGGAGAACTGAACTGAATTGAATTATGTGTATTATGAAAGGATGTCTTGTTTTAATTATTCAACATTATATAGTTGATAAAGACTACAAGATATGTCAAAAGTCCTTCTAATAAAATAATTTTAAATTTGTCTGAATTTTACTGTATTTAATATATATATATAGATTTGAATATTACATATATTTTGGAAAGAATACAGACATTAAATTTAATTTATTATATATATATATATAATATTTTTAAAGCTATGTGTGGCATACTGTAAAAATACTTTAGAAGCCAGAATTTTTTGAATCATTTTAATAAACCTTCTTATAACATCTTTTGTTATCAATCTACTAATCAGACATAAATAAAATCCATTTTGATTTGGTGCCTAAGAACATATATGGTTAACAATCAATATGAATTTCTGAGGATTAAATAAAAATGGTTTCATTATTTATTTGGTTAATAGATTTATATGAAAAGGTGTTACAAAATGACTCCAGAAAATCTAAATTATAACACATTGTTATAGTAGGTGCACATGAATTTTGGGTTTGGAAGTGGTAGATTTGTTTCATGGCATTAGCTTTTAAGGCTACCTTTTTTTTTCTGTAATAAATCATCCAAGAGAAAGACCTACCATGCATAAATATTTTCAAGTAATATAATTGAACTAATTAATCTATATTAATTGTTCATTTTCTAAAAATAGGTATAAACTTTAGTCTTTAAAAATTGCATGTCAGATGAGTATTTACTTATGAATCTTTTGATGGAATAATAAATATGTGATAACTGCTCTACTTTGTTCTCTTGTATATATCATACATCATCTCTCACATTTTGTTGTTAAATTTTGTTTATAATAGAATTAGTATTGAGCTTTTCATATATAGTACTTCTCAACATACACATTACACAGATATTTTTCTATGTGTATAGTATGTGTAGATAAATTAAAATTGTAGTGCAAACAACATTTTTTAAAAAATATAGCTTTTAATAATAAATTGAATAAGCACATTCACATATATATTTACTATGTGTGTGTTCACTCAATCACAAATAATAACAAATTTTAAAACAGGCAAAACTCATTGCCACACCCAGAAAGCTAGAGTAATCAATGGATGCCAGAAGGCTTGTACATAAAATCCCCATTTAGTGCCTACTACTAGATGGGGATTTTATGTACAAGCCTTCTGGCATCCATTGATTACTCTAGCTTGCTGTGTGTGGCAATACGTATAGTGAGTTTTGCCTGTTTTAAAACAGTTATACACAAGCATAAGAAGTCGTGGTCATGTGATGTTTATTGGGTTAATAACAAATTTACTATACTGTATTATTTTTTTAAATAAAATGACTAGCTAAATAAAAGGGTTTTATCACAATTCTGGGTGATATTCATTTTTTTCTATAATTTTTCTTACCGAAATGATATACCAGTCTTCTTATCAGAAAAGTATGACTTTGAGTTTATATCTACTTCAATATCTATAAAATTATTTTTATTTGCCTTTACCCATTTGAGATTCTCTTCAAACATTAAGATGACTTCTGCAATATAAAAATGAAGAATGATTTGAATTCTTTTTCCATTGCTTGAGAAAGATATTTTATGAATTTTATTAAATTTTGTAAAACTTTACTTTATACTTAGAAAACCTTTTATTACATGAAATACTGAATACATTTAATTTTTAAGTACATTAAATGTCAACCCTCTCAGAAAATTTTTGAAAAAATTGTAGTGATTAATATGTTATTATGAAGCTACGTTGATTTTTTGTGTGTGTGCAATTAAATTGTTTTTTTTTACGTATATTACAAAATTAATTTATATACTACATTATAAATATTTTAGTCTTTTAATAATTAAAATACAAGTATATTTCAAATTAATATTTTAAAATTGTTAAAGTAAGTATCTAACTGAAAATCTTACCCATAACAAAGGATCATTATTGGCTTCAAAATACTTATTCAAAAAATTAGAAGAATGAAATAATAGATATTAGAATTTAAGTCATTAAAAAATGATATATTTAGTATTAGTTATTATCAAAGAAACAAAAAAAATCTAAAAGTTAATGAATTATTAATTGTTATCAAAATATTTCACTTACAGTTTTTACAAAAACGATTTTTTTTTTAGCCTGTAATAACTATTTCATACCAATTACCTTCTTATTAATGGATTTTCTGTATTTTCTAAGAGTTATCTTTTTAAAAATAAAATATTTTTAAAGACAAGTACCCTCCCATAGTGACATAGATTTTAGTTTAATGATAAGACTTTTACAAAAATATTGCATCATAATTATTAGCAATTACTGAAAAATCACATTTTGTGTGATATTTAGCACAGAGGAAAAGAATCTAAAGCATCATCCAATCACAAATTGTCATCTCCTTCATAGCTTTGCCAGAACAATAGAATGTGATGCCAATTGCAAACAAAAGTTTATAATGATCCTTATACTGCTGACATCTTTTGGATTTTTGTTAATTAACACATTAAAATGGAACCTTCATAGAAATAATAACTGCAGCCTGTCACACACCAGAATCTAGCATATATAATGCTTAAAAACAATATAAAAAACTGGTGATCACAGCTCCATTGCACAGCCTAAAATGACAAATATGATACTGCTATCACAGCTTACTTTTGTGAAAGACTTAAGGATATTAAAGCAAACAATAAAATATATGTGCTTTCAATGATTATCACATAAAATGCTCTGAGATAAAATAAAAAAGGTGCTTCCATATTATTGTAAGTCAAAAAATGCCTTCTGTCATATCATAAAATGTATTTAATTTATGAATGGCAATGATTTTACTTTTGTTTATTCGCACTTTATTTGGGATAACATATAAATGAAATAATGTTTAATAATACAGTATATTCTACATGCTCACTATAAATTTATTTCAAAACATATTGACACAAATTCTAATTAATACTTTTATTTAATTTTATTTATACTCTAATTAAATATATTCTTTATCTTGTGATACAAAGTGATGCACTATGACTTCTTATTTGGGGTCAGGAATATCTCAGCCACTATGTCCAGAGAAACCTGTTAGTCACTTTACCTTCCATTCCATTCTCTGTCCTAAATTTTCCCCATATCCTTATCTATCCTGCTCCATCCTATTTCCACAACATAATCTTTGTCAACTCCATGGCCTTTATATCTAAATCCCCCTTATCTTTTCTCAAGCCCAGCCTAAAACCCAAGAATCTACCTTCTGTATAATCACTTTGTTTATATATAATCTTCTACAACTTCATTATTTGTATCATTTCTGCTTGCATGCATTTACATTTAATTAATAGATGCCTAATATTTTCTATGCCTTCCCTACATAACTTGCAGACTAAATCACCAATATTTTTCATTTATGTGTATATTCTCATTGCTAAAGATCCTGATCAAGCTTAAACAGTAAATTACTTTTCTTGCTATTATCATAAATTAACTTGCACCCAATATGCTGTTTACTTCTATATATATTTAAACTCTTTTTACTCTCAGTACTAGTTCTCCATCTTTCCAATTACCTATTTTTTTTATTAATGCATCTATTCTTCTATCTTATTCCTTGACACTATAATACCCAACAATTCTCCTAACACAAGCATCCCAACATTTGTATAAGTATACTGACATAAATTCTTTATCCAAATCTTCTGCATACCATACTACCGTTTTCACCCATCTTGCTATTTATCCATTCATAACCCAATTAAATACTATTTTGGCTATTCTCTTATTATTTATAAAGTGCAATCTACTGAAGATTTTTATTTTGCTTTTTGCATTTCTCACATAAAAACTTAGAAATCCCATCTCACCTTGAATTGCCTCCTTTTCTATCCATACATCTATATCTAATGCATATCTTCCTGCTTCTCTTTGTACTTTTTCTAAGTAATCTAACACCCCTTTACTAACACATAATACATTGTTGGCATATGTTAACCCTACTACTGCCTCTCCCTTCCATACAATTCTAGCTGCATCCTATTCATTATATGAAAACACTGTTAATTGCTGACACGTTGTATTACTCCATCTGGTGAAAGTTTTTGGAAACGCCCAACTTTTCTGTTTTATAAAAGTTTCACTTTATATTAAAACTTAATAAGTTGGACTTAATTTTTTTCATTTTAATTTTATAACCAAATAATATTGTAAAAAATTGTAAAAAAATCACATATAGTTATTTTAAATATCTAAGTACTAACCTGTAATTATAACAATTTCCCATGAACATAATCTTGAATTTTTACATAAAAACTAAAACTGTAGTTCCTTATCTTCTAGTCACAGACTGCTATGTCTGTCTGACTACAAAAATCCCTGTTAAGGACTTACCTGTCCCTACAAGGGAAGATTGCTCTGATTAATATGAAGTTTATGGCAAGCATAAATTACTACCTGCCAATAATGACAGTTACCAAATCATTCAGCTTACAAATTCAGAGTTTCTGTTATCAGCTCTATGGAGAGGATGGACCACTGCAATTAGCATCTGCAGATTTTCAGTTTCACAGGAGACAGAATGGTATGGGTCTCCATTCAATACAGACAATAAATTTCCAAAAAGGGCATTCACTTTTAGTAAACCTGGGGGAAAAATACTCTCTATCAGATATTATAGAGACTGTAATACCTACTGACAGACCTCCCTCCAGTAAAAATGCATGGCTTGACACCATTATTAAACAACAATTTTTTTATATCAGGCACTCAACAGCAGAGTTTAACAATGAAATCAGCATCTGGCAGGCATATCGCCTGCTGAATCCTGAAAATACAGCTATTTATACTCACCTAGGATGCAACAATCATAAAATCACCACAATATTTAAATATCTTTTACTGGAGCCCAAACTTTTGGATTATCTGATCAAGGTAAATATGGGCTCCATGCCAACAAATTCATTCTTACACTACAAGCAGTTTCTAAATAAAATAGACCCAATTTGTCATGCCTGCTCTAGAGGAGAGGAGATCTTTAATCATCTGATAAATATATGTCCATGCTATAATAGTATTAGAAGTATCATCTCTCAACACTGAATTATAGCAGTGGATAAAATCCTACATATCAGGGGTTGTCTCTCCTCTGGAGACTTTACAGTTGTCAGGTTATCTATCTTCCTGACATATGCTTTTTGGTACACAAGATGCAGGACAAAGTTCACACAACCAACACCAGACACCAATGCTATATTTTGCAATAAGCTCAAAGCTCTTTAAAACAAGGATAAGATATTATCCTCTAGATTTTTATTTATTAATACATGGAGCCTACTAGTATGGCCCACAGACTCTACATGAATATTGGACCTGATATATCCACATTGTAGTGTATCGTAAATGAAGTAGTCTATGATGCAACATGCCGGATTCTACTAGAGAGGCATTGATTTCACAATACATGTATTCCAGCTGATAAGTTAGCATTATTGGGCCAACCTTAAAAGGAGTGGTCAATACCAACAAAATGGAATGTATGTACTCATTTATCAACCTGCTAGTGCAGAGAATGGCTCTGGCATACATCTACCAGACCAATGTCAGCAATGGATAAGCCAACATTAACAAAGTGCATTTATTATTCATCTGTACAATTTTATTATGTCAATAAATATATTTTTAAAATAAATAAACAAAATTGTTTTTATTTTAACTTTGTTTGTTTGTTTGTTTGTTGTTTTCTGAATTAATAAAAATAGACTTGTGATAACTTTCAAATTCTGCTTTAAAATTTGATATTTTCCTTCAAAAATTATTTATTTAAATGATTTTAACACCAAGACAAATTTGACAGATGATGTAATCGACACTATTGTTTGGGGTTTTTTATTACGATCAAGTATAGCAACTTATTTTTCAAAAATAAAACATAAACGAATAAATTAAAAGTTTACTTGTCTATTTCTTTATAATAACCAATGAATTAATGTTTAAAAACTATCAAAAATACCTTCTAAATAAACAAAAAATCACTTGACGTCAGCTTAGCCGCCTTACAAGCAGTTGTCCCGAGTTCGCTTTCGGCCGATGCTTTGACACACAAAAAAACAAAGAAGTCATCTTTGATGTTAGCCATAGTCCATAAGATGCTTCAGATTTTTTTTCCAGCTTTAACATCAATAAAGCATTATGTTATAATCTATTTTATAAAACAAAAACATTGATCATTGTTACTTATGATAACGTTAATACTATAATCTAAAGTTAGGGACATTTTTTTCTGAGAAAACATTCAATGATTAATGATCAACCCAAAATTGATCATCCAATTAATAAGAAATTTAATTAGAAGTAAAAAATAAAACATTCATCCCCAATTGGACATGCCTTTAAGCCCACTCACTCTAAAGTCATCTGCACTGAACACGATGATGCTAAACACAAAATCAAAGAAGCATGGCTCAATTCCTTGGGGAAACGCTAACATCAACAAATGGGAATCCTTCATCCACCTTTCCAAAAAAATAGCCTATCCAACTTATATAATCAAAAATGCAAATATCTAAATTAATCTGCACACAATATATATGTATCCAAATTCCCATTATAATAATGGCTACGTTTATGATTTTACTAAGTCGAATTAATAAGTAAAAACCATGCTAAGGACATCATGCTTAATTAATGTTAATATAGCTTTATTCTATACATTTTTGTATATATATGTGTATTATATCATTGTATTCGGTAATAATAATATTAAAAAAAACCATTTACAAATTATATATAATTTAATTAGGTTCAATAAAAATACTTGTAATGATTCTGCTATATCTCACTTTACCTTCAACTAATGAACTAATTCAGATTCTATCTTATCTTGATTGGGTTGAATGTTCAACGCCAAAAACCAGAAGATTTGGATCAATCACAACAGGATCTTTTCCTATGGGTTGTTTAGTTCTAGCTTATTAATTATAAAAAAAATCGACTAACATTATTGGTATACCAATAGAAATTAGAACATTCAAACATG
Source organism: Epiperipatus broadwayi (assembly GCA_028023455.1). Taxonomy (NCBI): domain Eukaryota; kingdom Metazoa; phylum Onychophora; class Udeonychophora; order Euonychophora; family Peripatidae; genus Epiperipatus; species Epiperipatus broadwayi. The sequence continues at coordinate 881,620 of JAQFVV010000213.1, forward strand.
AATGATTATTCATTTGCTATAAAAAAAATTCAAAGATAATTTTTTTTTTCTCATGTTGGAAGAAAAAATCATAATGGTTAAAATTCTCTCATTAGAAGAGTTTGATCTGGCCTATCCTAAAATTGGTCAACCTATATGGATTAAGTGCTTTTCTATATACACGCTAATCAAAATAAAAAGCCTGAATTAAAATTCTTATTACAATAGCACCATTCAGTGGGATTTTTACATAAAATCCCTATCAAGTGCCTACTCATCCAATATACCCAGGATAGTTTCTAACTTGTGGTTTGCATCACTGAGGAGCTTTGGATCAGACAGCATTGCACCTAGATCTTAAGATCTAATGTAACCCTCCAGCAGCCATCTTTTACCTTATTAGCTAACTATAAACCTTTGAGTCCAAAATGAAAACAATAATGTTTTCAATTCCATATAGTCGTATAGATCTGAACTCAGTTCAGCATCCATACTTTTTGATCTCTTTGCTTTTTTAATAATTAAAAACATTATTTTGTTTTTATTTTGGAATCAAAACTTTATAATTCACTAATAAGTAAATAATTTAAAGTGACTGTTCCATCATCATGCTTTCTTTGCCAGTACTTCAGATTTGCTCATATATAAGCGTTTGAGTTGTAGGAATAAGAGGTTTCCTTTTATTCCTGCATAAATACTATATCTTGTATTGGTGAGAAAGTATTCATTTATTATTAACACTCACAAAGCATATGCACAATTAGCGTGAAAGGCTGATATTTGAAATGTAATTCACTAATAAGGTAAAACGTGGCTGCTGGAGAGTTACATTAGATCGTAATTGAAAACTTTATTGTGTTTTCATTTTGAACTCAAGGCTTTATATTAGTTCATTAATAAGGTAAAAGGTGGCTGCTGGAAGGTTACATTAGATCCTTAGATCCAGGTGCAGTACTCTCAAATCCAAGCTTTTCACTGATGAAAACCACAAGCTAGAAACTAGTATGAAAATATTGGATGATTAGGCAATAGGTATTTTATGCATTGACCTTCCTGCATCCATTGATTACACTGAGTGGTACTACTGTATGAAAAGTTTTGTCCGTACATAAACAGTTTGTGTAAGTATAAAGAATGGTGGTCGTGTAATGTTTAGTGGTTTAATACAAATCCTGTCTAATAGGATTATGGTGACTGTGGTTATTAAAGAATCAGAGACCAAAAGGTATGGATGTTGAACTGATTTCAGATCTATATGACTATATAAGCTAATGAGCTTAAATTGAAAACATTATTGTGTTTTATTTGTACTTATGTGTCGGAAGAACTTGAAACCACAGTGGCAAAATCTACTCCATATTCACCTAAAGTTTAGCTTAACTATGTAGATAATATATTTGTTGTATGACCACATGGTGAAACACTATTACAAACTGTCTATAAACACATGAACAACATAACTCTTCAATTAAATTCACAATAAAATCATAACAAGAACAAAAATTGGCATTCTTAGATGTTCTTGTGTCAAGACTCCCTCATGGCAAAATTAAAACTACTGTTTGTCTAAAACCCATACATACAAGTGTAATAATCGAAATGAAAGTGAAGATCAAATCTAACCACAAACTATGATATCTGCTCTACAGGGCGCCATCTAGGCATTTAAACCTAGAAAAATTTATAGAGTAGGCAGATACGCGCTGTTAAGATTCCACTTTATTTAAATATTTAGATCGTTAGCCCAAGTCACTAGCTCAGTGGAACAGCAGAGATTATAAAATATAACTTTATATCTCAAATATAAAAAAAATAAAAGCCACTGCTAGAAATTAACACATAAAAATATTTATTTACGCACATATAAAATCATTCTAATTTGAGGAATAAGTTTAACATTTTAGATGTTTATATTAATCTTTAATTTTACATTTAAATAGATTTCAATAATGAGTTTAATATTTATTTAGTGAGTCGAGTATGAATAGACTATATAGATTGTATTTGAAAAGAAAATATTCTATCCCTTATTTAACCTTAGGCCAAAAAGTTCGCAGTCAAACTGGCGTCAATCCATCTGATACATTTATGTATTCAATGTAGCATGAAAATACGACAACACAAAATACTATACTGTCAGGAATGTACGTCTGAACAGTAAGTAGAGTTAGAGAAGACATTGTCTCTCCACCAACAGGAATGCTACATCTGTTGGCAAGTAGAACAATAAACATAAAACTCCATAGGAATGGATTGCGGTCCTTTGCCATCTTACAAACCCATCCATAGGCAAACAGAAGGTGTGTGGCGTATATATGCAATCCTGCCCATAGCGGATCTCATACTACATCTACTAATTACACAAATATATCCAATCCATTGAGCCAATTCAACTACGAAACGAATAACCTAAGATTACCCTCCCTTAATATAACTTTACAAAACTATATAGCCATTCACGCCCGACTTAAATTTAACATTTATTATGTTCGCACAGATGAATTTTATAAAATTTGTTTTAAAATGTTGAGTATAGATCGGCTGCACAGATTCCACGGTTAAAAACATTCCAAAATAAACATAACCGATCAAAATACAAAGTCATCGCTAATGTCAATTGCATAGGGAATACAAAAAAAAAACCAATGGTGTTCATCATAAGACACCGCAGTGACATGATGACTTATATATTCCAATCGACTATGAAACAGCAACATAATTAACTGCTAACGAATCTATGCAACGTCTATACCCAACTTTAAATTTCATGCATTTAAATAATTTATACGATAAGTATTAATACAATAAATAATTTATACAATAAGAAAAAAAATGGAAATGATGTTTATCAATGCAAAACATATAAATTTAAACATTTTCAATTGATTTTAAACTTAAAAGTCAGATATAAGTTCATAAGCTTGAACGAAAGTTCTTAATTATTTTTAAATTTTAGAGTTCATGTCAATAGCTTACAGTAGAAGAAATCACTGCTCTTGATGTAAATTTCCATGGAGTCTTTATTTGAAAACCCGGTCAGATGTTCCGGAGGTAGCATTAGCTGGTTCATTTTGGTATCACAGTCAGTTCATTTTTTAAAATAGAGAGAGAGTGTGATATGTGTGTCCTATCACCGACCCTCAAAAACAAACCGGAAAAACTGACTGGAACTCAATATTTTTCTTTTTATAGTCCTCCTATGGATTCCACGAACAAAGACATCACTGTTCCATTTTTTCGTTATGGTCCGGGCCTTTATTTGCTGCTTCTATATTGGACAAGCTAATTCTTTATTCCTTATCTAATTTTGATCTGACTTTTTAATTACACAGCTTTTGGATAATTAATAAACAATCATTTCCATCTACAAAAATATTTTATCTTTAAGTCTTGTACTTTTTTTATAAAAAAGTACGTTCAAATACTTATTTATTTGTTTTTTTTTTAAATATTTTTAAAGTTTTGAATCTGTGCGAATATATACGTTTAACAAACATTTTAATTTTAGCGTTTAGTTTTGTTTTTTTTTAATAGATTTTATTTTTATTTGCGAACTTTAAGATTTTATTTTAAATTAATGTAAAGTCATATTTATATATCGTTACATATCAGTAAACTTCCTCAAAAAAAATAAAAACATTTATAAAAAAAAGAATTTACTTAGTGTTAGTAATTACGTTACACAAATTTGTTATATATGAAATTTCAAAAGGACAAAACTTTTTTTTTAAAAGACAAAACAGTAATTACAAATATAATGATAAAAAAAATGTTGACTGATGATTCCTTACTACCAGCTAAATTTCTGCCCCCTCCCTTCCAAGTTTCTTTTCTTCTACTTTTGAGTATTATTTAGGCAAGTTAAATGATTAGATTTTAAACAAGACTTTTAAAAAAAAAAATTATGATTTATATTAATTAATTACATTTTATTATTTAGATTTGAATATTAACATTTTATTCCTCTCATTTATTTCTACATATGCACAATTTTTCTTTCTGGCAGTACCTTTAAGACAAAATTCCAAGTATAACCTTATGTTAATACAACAAATATATTTATACTAATTGCAGAAAAAATACTACGGGCATGATTCACTTTTAAAATTCTCAGGGCACTCATGTTTATTAAAGATCGGCCCAAGTTGGGTAGCCAGTTGTAACGATCGAAATGAAAGTGAAGATCGAATCTAACCGCAAACTATGATATCTGCTCTACAGGGTGCCATCTAGGCATTTAAACCTAGAAAAATTTATAGAGTAGGCAGATACGCGCTGTTAAGATTCCACTTTATTTAAATATTTAGATCATTAGCCCAAGTCACTAGCTCAGTGGAACAGCAGAGATTATAAAATATAACTTTATATCTCAAATATAAAAAAAATAAAAGCCACTGCCAGAAATTAACACATAAAAATATTTATTTACGCACATATAAAATCATTCTAATTTGAGGAATAAGTTTAACATTTTAGATGTTTATATTAATCTTTAATTTTACATTTAAATAGATTTCAATAATGAGTTTAATATTTATTTAGTGAGTCAAGTATGAATAGACTATATAGATTGTATTTGAAAAGAAAATATTCTATCCCTTATTTAACCTTAGGCCAAAAAGTTCGCAGTCAAACTGGCGTCAATCCATCTGATACATTTATGTATTCAATGTAGCATGAAAATATGACAACACAAAATACTATACTGTCAGGAATGTACGTCTGAACAGTAAGTAGAGTTAGAGAAGACATTGTCTCTCCACCAACAGGAATGCTACATCTGTTGGCAAGTAGAACAATAAACATAAAACTCCATAGGAATGGATTGCAGTCCTTTGCCATCTTACAAACCCATCCATAGGCAAACAGAAGGTGTGTGGCATATATATGCAATCCTGCCCATAGCGGATCTCATACTACATCTACTAATTACACAAATATATCCAATCCATTGAGCCAATTCAACTATGAAACGAATAACCTAAGATTACCCTCCCTTAATATAACTTTACAAAACTATATAGCCATTCATGCCCAACTTAAATTTAACATTTATTATGTTTGCACAGATGAATTTTATAAAATTTGTTTTAAAATGTTGAGTATAGATCGGCTGCACAGATTCCATGGTTAAAAACATTCCAAAATAAACATAACCGATCAAAATACAAAGTCATCGCTAATGTCAATTGCATAGGGAATACAAAAAAAAACAATGGTGTTCATCATAAGACACCGCAGTGACATGATGACTTATATATTCCAATCGACTATGAAACAGCAACATAATTAACCGCTAACGAATCTATGCAACGTCTATACCCAACTTTAAATTTCATGCATTTAAATAATTTATACGATAAGTATTAATACAATAAATAATTTATACAATAAGAAAAAAAATGGAAATGATGTTTATCAATGCAAAACATATAAATTTAAACATTTTCAATTGATTTTAAACTTAAAAGTCAGATATAAGTTCATAAGCTTGAACGAAAGTTCTTAATTATTTTTAAATTTTAGAGTTCATGTCAATAGCTTACAGTAGAAGAAATCACTGCTCTTGATGTAAATTTCCACGGAGTCTTTATTTGAAAACCCGGTCAGATGTTCCGGAGGTAGCATTAGCTGGTTCATTTTGGTATCACAGTCAGTTCATTTTTTTAAATAGAGAGAGAGAGTGTGTGATATGTGCGTCCTATCACCCACCCTCAAAAACAAACCGGAAAAACTGACTGGAACTCAATATTTTTCTTTTTATAGTCCTCCTATGGATTCCATGAACAAAGACGTCACTGTTCCATTTTTTCATTATGGTCCGGGCCTTTATTTGCTGCTTCTATATTGGACAAGCTAATTCTTTATTCCTTATCTAATTTTGATCTGACTTTTTAATTACACAGCTTTTGGATAATTAATAAACAATCATTTCCATCTACAAAAATATTTTATCTTTAAGTCTTGTACTTTTTTTTATAAAAAAGTACGTTCAAATACTTATTTATTTGTTTTTTTAAAAATATTTTTAAAGTTCTGAATCTGTGCGAATATATACGTTTAACAAACATTTTAATTTTAGCGTTTAGTTTTGTTTGTTTTTTTTTAATAGATTTTATTTTTATTTGCGAACTTTAAGATTTTATTTTAAATTAATGTAACGACATATTTATATATCGTTATACAAGAAAATACTTAGCCTATACATCCAATCACACCAAGAAGCACAAAACATGAAGTTATACTACCACTATGGAACAGAGTAATAGAAGTTTGTTCAGAACCCAACGATTTGAAAAAACCAAACATCTACATAGAACAAACTCATATGAAAAATGTTTATCCATCAGCTGTTATTAAGAAAACCTTAAATAGACCACAAAAAGAAAAAAACAATTATTGGTACTGTAGGGTATCCATAAATACCAAAAGTGGCAGACAAATTAAAGAAAATCTGAAATCAGTATGACATCAGAACAGCTTTCTACCACACTATGAAGAATTCTAACACTTATAAAACCTAAACTTGAAATGCTGAAAAAAATCTGCATCTTTAAAATACCATGTGAATGGGAAAGAATATATATTGGTGAGACCAGTCATCCCATTGAAAAGCATTTGCAAGAACACAAACTGATGATTAGAATAGAGAAAACAGATGTGTCTAAGGTAGTATACCATGTATGTACCAATGAACATATGTTCAATTAGGAAAATACAAAAATATTGGATAGAGAAGGAAAGCTACAAAGAAGAAAATTTAAAGAATCTGCTCACATGACAATGGCAAAAAATCATATGTGAACCTAGTGTGATTATGCATAATACATGGAAAACACTAATCAACTTTGCTCTTAGACAAAAGTGGAAAAATCAGGAGGAACATCATAGATAAGTACATGAAATTTCTACTGACTGTTATCTTTGGAAGAATGGCACAGTTGATTGGAACATTAGTTTAAAATTCAATACTAAAGAATCTAAGGGTCCCAGTTCAATTCTTATGCCAGTCCTGTCACTACTCAGGTCAACAACACCTGAAAAAGAGGGGAGAATAATATCTCTCAAAACATCGTGCATATGCTAACCTGTGTGCTATTACTAACTGTTGAATGTATTTGAAATATAGTTAATTTTTTCCTAAAGACATTGAATACTCATATTAGATAGTGTAAATTGTATGGAAAGTGTCCAGCAAATAAATACAACTAAAACACCATCATCACAAACCTTCAGGAAAACATTATTGTGTTTTTATTTTGGACTCAAAGTTTTATAATTATTTAATAAGGTAAAGAGTAACTACTGAAGAGTTGCATTAGATCCTAAGATCTAGGTGCAGTGTTCTTAGATCCAAAGCTCCTCACAGATGAATGGCACATGCTAGAAACTAGTCTGGGGATATTGGATGAGTAGGCATTAGATAGAGATTGTATGCACATTCTGGTCTTCACTGAATGGTGCTACTGTATGGAGACTTTTTGACTTTGTGTAAACAGCTTGTCTAAGCATAAAGAATAGTGATCATGTGATGTTTAGTAGCTGAATTTAAATTACCAATATTTGTGTTTTGTTAAAGCTGTTTGTTTTAATAAGAAAAAAACAAGTTACTCTGGAAAATATGGAATAGTCCATTCCAAAACTCTGGAAGGGCGATGTAAAATCAAATAATATCAGTGTGTGTAAGCACTGAATTTGCATTCAAAAGCAAAATTATTATTAATGGTATGTTAATAACAATAGAACTGGATACTTGGTTTACAGTCTCTATTGTGTCAAAATCACATGGCTTATCCTTAACAGAAAAAATAAACATGGACTGCATCCTAGCAGTAGAATGATTATTGATTATCAAGGCAATCAAATATCACTTTTGGGTAATGAAATGATTTGCCTCTTATGCCTATTGGTAAACAAACATTTATTATTAGCTTGTGCTTACTTCAGCCCCTTGGGCTTTACAGGACTAAAGTGAACCACCTCACAAAAATAAATTCAAAAAATGCCTATCCAGACATGGTTAATGATAAACTAGGTTTGTACTCTAAGACAATTCATGAAACTAAAAGTGCTAAAATATGGGTAAGTGCTCATGTTCTGTAAGGTATCTTCAAGGAAACCATTAAGTGGATTTCTGCAGCAGTGATAAAATTTAAAAGAATTTATAACCATGATGGTTAAAGCAGCAGATAAATTGTAACATAGCATAGATAAGATTGAAGATACATCACCAGTCAAGAGTGAGGTGTCACCAACAATATGTGAAGCATTACCAGTCATCAGTGAAAAGTTGACAGCAAGCAATAATGCATCTCCAAAGCTTAAAGTAATCAAATCTATGCATGAAGACCCTCGACTTGCTGATAAAGCTATAAAAATATGAAAGTAATGAAGATATCCACCAAAGCATCTGATGACTTCTTCTCAAGGTTATATTTTATCCAGGGGGAGGGAATCTTATATATCATATTATCTCTATCTAATAGACAAGTCCATATTTTATCTTATCTTGATCAGATTAATCATTCAACATCTTAGGGCATTATTAGATATATAAATATCTAAGAAATAATCAATAGCAGAAACAGGTAAATATGATATAATGCTGAGATAATCCAATTGCTTTCATTATGAATGGGGATCTGGCTATAAATAGGCAGTTGACGTGAAGGAAAAGTCAGACAACAACAAATTACTGGCACAGCTGATCAGCAGTACACAAATTATCTATTACATGGCTAAAGCAATAAGTCATATTCCCATTAGAACTGGATATTGCTAGAACATTAGCTAGACGTGAGTCAAGCTGTCACATAACAACTGGAAGTATCATAGTAACTACATACAATGTAAAGCTGTCATGGATACAGCTGGAAGGCAGTCTTTTCCATTAATAGTTGTATGGTAACTAAACACTACACCAAGGCAAAGTATAGCCATATGGTATAGAAAAACATTATTGCATATAATCTGTAAGTAGTATACATAAATGCCAACAGATTTAAATACTCTTGTATGAAAACAAAGAGCTTTGCTAGTTGCTCAACAAGCTTTATGATAAATGCTTAGGAGTGTCAAAGCATGAAACCATTGATCTGGGATTTGAGTGTGTTTTCTGATAGATATATTTTAAGTGTTTTCTCTTGTTTATCACAAAGATTGTTGAGCAACTAGCAAAGCTTTTTGTTTATATTTTACAAGCTTGAAAAAAAAATGGGGTCATGTGATTTTCTACTCTTGCATAAATTTTTAAATATTGTATATATTTATAAATATTGTATATATACATGAAATAAATATTCAATCGTATTTATAAGAGTCTGTGATTATTATTATTATTATTATTATTATTATTATTATTATTATTATTATTATTATTATTATTATTATTATTATTATTATTATTATTATTATTATTATTATTATTATTATTATCATCATCATCATCACTCATAAACACAACATATTCCCTAATAAATCTACACTTGATAATTTTTTATGTACTCAATCTCTTCCTTAAACTAAAAAAATTTTTTTTCATTATTAATATAGGTAGAAATTCATTGATTTAAAAGTAAATCTATTAAGTTCAGTTTTTCCTATTATTTTCGTATTTCTTTGTTCAAATGTACAATGTTTTTAAATAATCATTGTTGTACTCTAAAATTCATATTTAGACATTAATTCATTTAGTTATATATTAAAATATTAAATAATTCTCTAGTCAAACTATTTTGATTTCTCTGAATTCCTTACATTATGGCAATAAAAAATTCAAATGAGGCTAGTACTAAAAATAATTATATCAGATGTATACAAAAATTGTTTTTATATTCTTTTAAGCAACTTTTATCTGTTATTTTATATCTTTACTGATGCAATTTTATAATTAGAAGGGATTTGACTCAGACTTTAAAGAATATGCATGACAACAAACTTTTAAAAAAAATAAATGATCTCCAATATAAGTATTTTGTGGTAAACCAGCACTCATCAGTTGATCAAGATCATATTTTCCCATAAAGGTATTATAACGATCCGGAGAAAGTGACTTAACGTAATCTGCACTACAGGATGCCATCTAGGCATTTGAACCTAGAAAAATTTATAAAGTAGGCAGATATGTAAGTCAAAAAAAAAATCTTTTTATTTTATTTTATATATTTTGTTTCCGGTCGTTAGCCCAGTGTCACTAGCTCAGTGGAATAACAGAGATTTATATTTTATAAAAAAGTCCTATCTAAGATATATATAAAAAAAGAATAAAATAAGCCACTGCCAGTAATTAACATACAAACATTTATTTACACACATATATATAAAATTTAACATTATTATTTTAGTATGTTTATTTTAGATTTTAATTTGATTTTAGAATTTAAATTTACATTTTAATTTTTATAATATTATAAGTTTACATTTTAATTAAGTTTGCACAGATGGGTTTATAAAATGTGTTTTTAATGTTGAGTATAGATCAGTTACATAGATTACATGGTCAAAAAACATTTCAAAATACACCTGGGTCTCTTTTTACGTGGACTTATTTAACATGATTTTAAAGTTACGCGATTTGTGTTTCACCGGAAATCGATTTCCGATAATGCGCTATTACTTTAAATAATAAATTTTGCGCACTTACGTTATATTGAAAGTAATAGCACATTATTGGAATTCAACTTTCATCTTAGTAATTTCAATATTTTCAGTGCTTTATAATAGTAAGATTTTATGCAACATTTTATGTATACACATATTAAATTTTACAAGATTATAACGTAAATTTGTTCAAACATTGTGTGTGTTAATTTTGCATTTTAAATCACATTCTGTTTTTGCTTTTAAAAAAAGAACATAATTATTATTTTCTTATTAATGACACTAAACATTAACGTACTCTTAAATTCCAACGAGAGCTAAATGGTTGTATGTCTGAATATCGCGAGCTTCGTAAACAATTAATAAAATCATCGTCTCAAAGATTAATTACTAATTACGTTGTCACCAGAAAATCATAATAATTAAAATGTGTATAAAAAAATATAAATTACTGTACTGTAAATTATGCATAAAAATGTATTATTTTGAATAAAATTAAATATTATAATTAAAAAAAGTTTGTCTTGTATCGATTTTTTTCAAATTTGAAATAATTTTTTATTAGTCATATTTTATTTCCTAATTTTTTTTTTGCGGGAATTTTAAGGTAATTTTACATTGGTCCTTTGCTTTTACGCAAATTTTGAAAAATCACAGACCACATCCCCCTTTTTTCAATGTAAGTTACGTCTATTTTTGCGCGATTTCATTTGCGCGTGTTTTCTGAGGAACCTATCTATCGCGTAAAATGAGACCCAGGTGTAAACATAAATGATCAAAATACAAAGTCATTGATACCGTCAATTGCATAGAAATACAAGAAACCCAATAGTGTTCATCATAAGACACCACATTGACACCAATAACTTAAAAGACATCCGACATAAATACATCTTAGATACTTACCGTAAGGTATCAGTATTTACCGAATGTCTATATATTTTGATCAAATATGAAAACCAAAAACATAATCAACTGATAACGAACCCATGCAAGCATCTATACCCAACTTATATTTAATACATCTTTATTTAGAGTGTCGAGTATGAATAGACTACATAGATTTGCATTTGAAAAGAAAATATTCAATCCTTGTTTAACCTTAGGCCAAAGATTCGCAGTCAAACCAAACTTCAATCCATCTGATATAGCGATGTGTTCAATGTAATACGAATACGGCAGCACAATTAGGTTAAGAAAAGAAATTGCTTCTTGTCAGATAGGAATATTACATCTATCTGACGATGAGAGCAATAAAAAAAACTCCATAGGAAGGAACTGCGGTCTCCATCTTATAATTCCTCCCATAGGCAAAATGAGGGTGTAGGGTGTATAATATCGATTCTGCCCATAGTGAATCTCGTACTACATCTACTAATTACACCAATATATCCAATCCATTGACCTAATTCAACTACAAAACGAATAACCTAAGATTACCCTTCCCTAATATAACTTTACAAATCTATATAGCCATTCATGCCCGACTTAAGTTTAATATTTATATAGTTTAATTTATCGAAAAACAGAAATCATAATAAAAACTTAAAAGAACAAAAAAAAAAATGGAAATGATTTTACAAAAGAAATACATCAAGTAAAATTATACCTAATTAATAAATAATTTAGTTTGGTCAGACAGGAATCTATTTCTTTTTTTTTTTAAATATGGAACAAGTTTAGAAGTAAAGTTCTTATTGTTTAGAAATGTTCATTAATTATATATATTTAAAGCTGAGAGTTCAAAAAGTTCTTACGATTTCTTGCTGTTTGAACATGAATTCCCACACCATCCTAAAGAGATTGGTATTCTGTTGGCTGATTTATTTATTCATCCAGAGGTCTTTTGCTTTGGCTGGTCCTCAATGTAGAAAATGATGTCATTTCTTTTTTTTTTAACAAAACTGAAGGGATTGAAGTGTGCATCTTTTCAATCCCTTCTCCTTCAACTCCGCACTAACACATATAGTCACATCGTAATAACTAACTAATAATTTCCAAACTTTTTCTTTTATATTACCTTTAGGATCCAATGGACATTATGTCATCGTTGATGATGATTCTTCCATTGAGGTTCGATTTCCCGATGGATTTCTCTCATTTGCTATTAGTTTTTATTGTTTTTCTATCTGACCATTGCTTATACATTTAAATGCCCAAAGGCTAGTTCACTTTGACTAATTAAAATAATCATTTCCATTTCTGATTAATTAATGTGTTTTCCGAACTTAAAGATATTTTTATCTCTAAATCTTTTTGTTGAAAGATTTAGTTTTTCTATTTTTTAATAAAGTTTTATTTTAATAATTTTTTTTTTATCTGTGCGATTTTATATATATACGAGTTTAAGATGATTTTTTAATTTTCAATTTTTAATTCTTAAAAAATAAATTTTTATTTGCGAACATTTATTTTTTTTATGTTTAATAATAAAACACAATGTTACATTGTCTGTGCCCGTTACATATCGGTAAACTTGCTTAAAAAAAATAAACAAAAAAAAAATATTTTACTTAGGGTTAGTAATTACGGTACATGATTAACAAAATTTACAAAACATTCGGTTAGTATAAAGACTATATACAAAAAAAAAATTGTTGACTATCGTTTTCCTAAGGAACATTTACGTCTATGCTTTCTCCCCCCCAAGCGTTTTATTTTTTTATACATTTTATTTTTACACATGGCATGACAAGCAAATTTTATAAATTATTTATGTAAGAAGGTTGCACTGAGGTAAATATGTTTTAAGGAATAATGGGTTTAAACATGTATATTTGCAGCACAATTATAAATACCACCAACTTATTTATGACTGATTGAAATGCTTAAATAGGATTACTATGAAGTAAATTCCCAAACAGTACTCATTGTAAGGTACTACATTTATGATCATAAATTTACATGGCTGTGCGCACCTATACACATTAAAGCATAATATATATTAACAAACAAAAAAAACATATTAATTGCAACCTTTTGACTTTCTTTTTAACAAAATACAATTTAAAATTATTAATACTTTCTCGTGTTTAATATATTTGGAATTTCTTTCTGGCAGTGTTTTTATAAGATTTAAAGTATCCGACTTTATGTAAACAGATAAAAATATCTCACTTTGAAAAAATTTGCTCAGGGTATTTGTGGATTATTAAAGATTGGCCCAAGTTGGGCAGCCAGTTATAACAATCTGGAGAAAGTGACTTAACATAATCTGCACTACAGGGCGCCATCTAGGCATTTGAACCTAAAAAAATTTATAAAGTAGGCAGATACGTTAGTGAAAAAAAAAAATTTTTTTTATTTTATATATTTTGTTTCCGGTCATTAGCCCAGTGTCACTAGCTCAGTGGAATAACAGAGATTTATATTTTATAAAAAATTCCGATCTAAGATATATAAAAAAAAGAATAAAAATAAGCCACTGCCAGTAATTAACATACAAACATTTATTTACACACATATATATAAAATTTAACATTATTATTTTAGTATGTTTATTTTAGATTTTAATTTGATTTTAGAATTTAAATTTACATTTTAATTTTTATAATATTATAAGTTTACATTTTAATTAAGTTCGCACAGGTGGGTTTATAAAATGTGTTTTTAATGTTGAGTATAGATCGGTTACATAGATTACATGGTCAAAAAACATTTCAAAATAAACATAAACGATCAAAATACAAAGTCATTGATACCGTCAATTGCATAGAAATACAAGAAACCCAATAGTGTTCATCATAAGACACCGCATTGACACCAATAACTTAAAAGACATCCGATATAAATACATCTTAGATACTCACCGTAAGGTATCAGTATTTACCGAATGTCTATATATTTTGATCAAATATGAAAACCAAAAACATAATCAATCGGTAACGAACCCATGCAAGCATCTATACCCATCTTATATTTAATGCATCTTTATTTAGAGTGTCAAGTATGAATAGACTACATAGATTTGCATTTGAAAAGAAAATATTCAATCCCTGTTTAACCTTAGGCCAAATGTTCACAGTCAATCCATCTGATATATCAATGTGTTCAATGTAATACGAATACGGCAGCACAATTAGGTTAAGAGAAGAAACTGCTTCTCATCAGATAGGAATATTACATCTATCTGACGATGAGAGCAATAAAAAAAACTTCATAGGAAGGAACTGCGGTCTCCATCTTATAATTTCTCCCATGGGCAAAACGAGTGTGTACGGCATATAATATCGATTCTGCCTGTAGCGAATCTCATACTATATCTACTAATTACACCAATATATCCAATCCATTGACCTAATTCAACTACAAAATGAATAACCTAAGATTACCCTCCCCTAATATAACTTTACAAATCTATATAGCCATTCACGCCTGACTTAAGTTTAATATTTATATAGTTTAATTTATCGAAAAACAGAAATCATAATAAAAACTTAAAAGAACAAAAAAAAATGGAAATGATTTTACAAAAGAAATACATCAAATAAAATTATACCTAATTAATAAATAATTTAGTTTGGTCAGACAGGAATCTATTTCTATTTTTTTTTTAAATACGGAACAAGTTTAGAAGTAAAGTTCTTATTGTTTAGAAATGTTCATTAATTATATATATTTAAAGCTGAGAGTTCAGAAAGTTCTTACGAGTTCAAAACGTTCCTTTTATCCATTGCTTGCCATTTGAACATGAATTCCCATGCCGTCCTAAAGAGATTGGTATTCTGTTGGCCGATTTATTTATTCATCCGGAGGTCTTTTGCTTTGGCTGGTCCTCAATGTAGAAAATGATGTCATTTCTTTTTTTTTAACAAAACTGAAGGGATTGAAGAGTGCGTCTTTTCAATCTCTTCTCCTTCAACTCCGCACTAACACATATAGTCACATCGTAATAACTAACTAATAATTTCCAAACTTTTCCTTTTATATTACCTTTAGGATCCAATGGACATTACGTCATCATTGATGATGATCCTTCCATTGAGGTCCGATTTCCCAATGGATTTCTTTCATTTGCTATTAGTTTCTATTGTTTTCTTATCTGACCATTGCTTATACATTTAAATGCCCAAAGGCTAGTTCACTTTGACTAATTAAAATAATCATTTCCATTTCTGATTAATTAATGTGTTTTCCAAACTTAAAGATATTTTTATCTCTAAATCTTTTTGTTGAAAGATTTAGTTTTTCTATTTTTAATAAAGTTTTATTTTAATAATTTTTTTTTTTATCTGTGCGATTTTATATATATACGAGTTTAAGATGATTTTTTAATTTTCAATTTTTAATTCTTAAAAAAGAAATTTTTATTTGCGAACTTTTATTTTTTTCATGTTTAATAATAAAACACAATGTAACATCGTCTGTGCCCGTTACAGTACATATAATGTGATCACTTTATATTAACAGAGAAAATCTTCAAAGTTTAACATCAGTTTTCTATCTTCTCCACTCTCCAACTCTTCAGCCTTCCATATCATTGAAAATCTGATGCTGGAAATGCTCATAGCTCTTGTTAATGCTACCAACTGATTTTTTTTCATATATACGTGGATATGTGTATCAGTTGTATAGGATGGAGTGGATAACTGCAGGGTGCTTGAAAGTCTGAGTTCAAATCCCTTTTACTTACATTGAGTTCAGCATTGACAACATACCTGTATTAAAATAATCCAAATATAGTAATTTAAAGCTTTAAACTAATGCTAAAAATAATAATCTGTTTATATAACTATTTATGTACAGGACTTGCTAGATTTTTTTAATCAATTTTTTCAACAACAAAGAATAAAAAGTAAATAAATAAATAAATAGGAGTAGATTGACAAATAAACATCTAGATAGTCATAGAAAAAATGGTAGATAGATGGACAGATTAATGGATATATAGATAATAGATAAAAATTTACAAGTTAATCAGATGAGTGGATAAATGAATGGATAAATAGATGCATGAATATTTAATGTAGATACATAGTTAGATAAATGAATAAATGAATAGATAATTAATAATATAAGTAAGTATATAAATAGTTAATGAATAGATGGACAATTAATATGATAAATTTATTGATACATATATCCATATAAATAGATAGATAGATAGATAGATAGATAGATAGATAGATAGATAGATAGATAGATAGATAGATAGATAGATAGATAGATAGATAGATAGATAGATAGATAGATAGATAGATAGATAGATAGATAGATAGATAGATAGATAGATAGATAGATAGACAGACAGACAGACAGACAGACAGACAGACAGACAGACAGACAGACAGACAGACAGATAGATAGATAGATAGATAGATAGATAGATAGATAGATAGATAGATAGATAGATAGATAGATAGAATGGTAAATAGATAAAGTGTAGGTAGATGAAAATATTGATGAATGGATAAATGAATAGATAAAGTGGGTTATTAGGTAAGTATAAAAATTGATTGAGAGATATGTAAGTAAACAGATACTGTATAAATGTTTAGATAAACAGATAAGTAGATGGCTCAGTAGATAAATAGATAAATGAATATATGGATAGATAGAAAGGTAAATAAGTAGGTGTCAGATGAATGAATACACAAATAGACAGATGGATGAATAAGTAGACAGACATATAAAGAGACAGACAGGCAGGTGGATCGAGAATAAGTGCACAGATGGATAAATGGAAGTATAGATAGATAGATATACAGATAGGTGATAGAAAAATAAATAGATAAATTAGGAGTTGATAGGTATGATGTGCGTAAGTGGATAGGTTAATCATGGATGGATAAATAAGATATGACGTAAATACGAATAGATGGATAGATGGGTCAATCAAAAAACGGATTGATAGGTACATGTTTGTACAAATGGATGATAGATAGATAAATAGTTGGGCTTGTGAATGGTTACATAAATAGATATATACATAGAGAAAATTAAAAGAATTGGCTACAATATGTGAAATTTTTATAAGTATAAAAAAATTAAAATGGATATGAACTGTTTCTGACAAAAAAGGCTGATATATTATAACGTTTTTGGTTGAACGTGGAAATGTAAAACAGGTTCTAGGGGGGAGGGGTATACAATAGTGATGACTTGATAAGATTATTACAGGATTTAATGGATTATAAATAAATTGACCTGAACTATGGGAAATAATTCTAAAAAACCTTTAAAATTCAAGAATATAGTTCACTAAGTTTTCTTAATAAATTACTACAATAGTACCAAATTAAGTAAAAAGAAGCAGTCAAGGGTTGGTGGCCGAGTGTTTAGCATAGCTGCCTTACCAGCAGTTGTTCAGGGTTCGCTTCCCGGACGATGCTTTGACATATTAAAAAAAAAAAAGCAATCCAACAAAAACAGACAAAAATTATTTCATCCAGCAGTTTGATCATCTTCAAAATTATCATCCTAATCAAAGTCAATCTATTCCCGTTCAAATTTTTATATTATTTGTTTATTTTTTTATTTAATTTTATATTATTTTAATAATTAGTTTTACTGCGGCTTTTTTTAAAAAATGTATATACACAATATATAAATATTTCATAATCTATAAAATAAGATTAGAAACTTTTTATTTTACTATAATTTTTAATTGATTAGTTTCAACATGTTTTGTGTTATTAAAAACACGCACTTATCAAGAAGGCTGACACACTTTTTTTAAGTATGAAGCTAACTTTAATTTATTACTTTTATTTAATAAGCTGTACTAACTGATATTGCAGTGACAACAGCGTGATTGGCTATTTAGATTTAACATATTTATTATTATCAAAAATTTTATTAAATTAAATGTATATAAATAACAATTGCGAAAACGAAATTAGAGTAAATTTTATATACATTCTTTCTGGTAAAGATGATAAAGACTTTTACTATCCGGATATTATTTCTTTTAGGTTTATTGCAGGAAATAATTGACGATTAGCTTAATGAGTGTTTAAAGAAACCTCTGTTTTTAAATTGTGTAGTTCTGCTTTGCTTTGATTGTTATTTTTTAAATAATGGAACATCGGGTAAGCAATAATTTTGACTTTCATAATATGCAAATTGATTTCAAATATATTACGAGAATATTCTTTATATATGTGTGTATATATAGTGTTCCATTAATTCAATATCATAAAAAATTGAGTAGAATTCTGGGACTCGTGTTACAATATGCAAAAACAGTTGTTGCTATATCGTTATTATGCAACTTTCTCGATATCTATTATGTTTGCTTGTTAAATTTTGTAACAAGCCTGCTGTGAAATCTCTGAGTTATTGGAGAGCTATATATTAAATTTTGCGCATTATTGACTTTGATTTCTTAGGAGTAGAATTAATTGCATTCTATATTCTTTCTTGCATTAAGGTTATAACAGTGTAAAACAAATATTAATTATAATACGAACTTACGAAATGTGTTATATATCTATATAGTTTTATTTATTTGTTATCATTTTCTTCAGTTTTTTGTTCACGAGAGATGAAAGTTTCTCATGTGATTTAAAAAATTATTTATAAATAGCCGACTTTTTTTTAAGTTCTCACATTTAGTCTTGTTCCATTTACTAATCTAATAAGAATAAGTTTATTCTTACTTTCACAATATATATTTTTTCAAACAAACTTTTAAGTATATATATATATATGTCAATGTTTTATTTCAGCAGTTACAAAGCTTTCAAGAACTTATGTCTATGTTTGCGTAAATTATTAAATGCTGATGAAAGAGTATAACCGTAATAAATGTACTCTTAATGATGGGCGAACCTAACATTATTGCTATTTGCAAAGCTATCTTAGAGACTTATAACTGATAGCATATTATTAATCTGCACTTCATAGATAAAATTTCCTCCTAAAATTAATAAAACCATTTAAATTGTATATATATATAATTAATTCAATAACATGAAAATATATAATAGTGCTAATGTTATTTACCTAGCTCCTCTGTAAAAAAAAATGTTAGTGTTGTATGCGGCAATATTTGATTAAAAAATCAACTAAGGTCTGACTAGAGAAATGTCTCTGTCAATCAAATGTAACGTCATAAGGAGTTCAAGAAACTAGAAGAAACTCCAACATTACAGACTCAATCCTTATTAAATATGCTCAAAAAGTTCAACACAATCTTAATTTTATAATGCAAATTGAATGACAATTTAATTAAAGCTTTTTTTTTTTTTTGCATGTTTTAATATTTTTAAGAAAGTCATTGCCTTTAAACAAACTCATTTTAACCCACTTTGCTTTTTAAATAAACTTTTAAATTTGTAATTAATTAATTAAAGATCACATAAATATGTAATAATGCTAACATTACTTTTCTATGTCATCTATAAAAAATTTCTGATGATTCAAGTAGCAACATTTGATAAAGAAAAAAGTCAATTAACCTCTTGCTCAATATATAATTTCTGTTAATTAAATCTGATATCATCAATAGCTCCAGAAATCAACTAAGACTCTAACAAACACAGTTGTCCAATATCTATTAATCATTAAAAACAGTCAACACTTAGACAATTCCAATATCAATAACAATCAACAATTTAAAACTGTTATCAAAGCAACCTCCACTTAACAATAAAGGTGGATTCCCACTTTTATTAATGGTCCAATATTCCTATGCAGACATTAAAGATTGCAACTTGACTACAGAGATTGCACAAAATTAAACATTAATTTGAATGCTAGGTCAATTAAAATGAATTTGTTTAAATAATCCACCTTGTTTAATAACATTAAGCCAATTCAACGGCAGTTTTAGCTAAATTACTGCTAAATTTGTATTCCAGCTCTAAGACCATGTTAACCTTCTTGATTGTATTTAATAGAGATTAAGTCAATACTCTCACTTGATTTTCTGAGCTACTGATGTCATCATCTTCTATTAACAAAAACGTATGACTGTCAAAAAGTTCGTTGATAATTTCATCATTTACTGCAGCTTGAAACATTTGAAAATTTCAATGGAGGTTATAGCTAAATAGTGTTAGCACTATTACTTATATATACAACATAAAAAATACTATATCATAATTCATAATGATAAAATAGTCTTAAATATCCATTTCCAGAAAAAAAATAGTAAAATTAAATGATGGTAATAGGCTTTCCAAATGTCATCTGGTGATTTTTTTTTTTGTTTTTTAATCTTGTCTACTATATTCTAATTAAAAATAACTAGTTACCATTTGCTAACAAATTTTTGACATCTTGTTGCATTGACTATGGGGATAGCTCTGTGGAATAAAAATTTCAATTGTTTGAAATTCTGGAAAAAATATTTAATTCTTACTTGGTTTGGATTCAAACTCCAGATTGTGGTCATGGTAAGCAATCTTTTATTACTACATCATGTATTTGTGTGCGAAATGTATAAATGTTTACTTTTGAGATGTTCTGCTTAGAAAACTTTATATTATTTAGGTTTTGCATGTCCAAAGATTTTTTTCCTTTTTAAAATTACTGAACAGTTGTGTTTATTTTTTTTTGTTAAAATTTTATGCTTCTTAGTAGCTGCCCTAGCTACTACAATTTTGAACTTTTCTGCTGTAATTAGGGGGAAATGCAAAAATCTCAAACTATCTATTGTGTTTTAAACATAACCATTCCTGTACAATTTTATTAGCACTGAACATAATTTCCTGTAATAATTACAATAAAAATATATGGTTTTCCATTAGATAAAGATAATAGAAACTGGACATGGTATTGTAGTTATTGCAATCTAATATCATCAGATTTTGTTTATAGCTTATATTTTGACTTCTAAAATAAATGAATACCACTATTGTTTATTGTATGCATGTTTAGTAGTAGAGCAATAGTAATCATTCAGTTATTTATATATTTATATACAAATGTGATATTGGTAATCATGATAATATTTATGATTCCATATATTTTAGGCAATAAATTGAGGCAGCTATATCTATAGTTAAATTTGGTTAAATGTTTTTTTAAGATCATTCAAATTTTATTCTTGTAAAAATACATTTAAAATTATGTCATGTATTTAATAGTTACAACAAGATGCTTGACAGTATGCATTTTAAATCGATCTTATTTTTCTCAACGTGTATATGCTACTTTTTTTATATGAAGATGGAATAGTTGGTTAGTATAATATAATAAATTTTCAAAATGAATATGCATAAGTACTGTGCTAGAAAGATAAAATTAACCACTGACATTAAAAATTAACCACTGAAATTGATTTACATTCATTCTGACATGATTTTTATACTCCACTATAAAGCTACTGATGTAGTTGAAAAGATAACAGTTAATATCTGTCATTATACATATATTTCCCATACTAAACCTCTAGTTATTAGATAAAATAGAAGTTTAAATACTTGAATCGTCCCCAGAAATGGTAGCTGGACTTTATATTTAAATAAATACCATAATTGCAAATTTGTTGCCCATAAAGTAAACCATCATTTATTAATGAACAATCCTGAAGCTAAACAAGTTTTTTCTATTAATATACATAATTGCTCTTTTTGTTTGGATTTCAGTGAGTAAAAGAGTTTATTTTTTACCTCAAACCCAAATTGTTATAAAGATTTAAACCCAAAAACTGATTTGTAGAGATGTGAGAATGCAGAAGATTTACATCTTTTTGACATTTTTCAAATAATAGTTGACCTTCTCCAGAAATTTGTATATGTTGAATTAAATATTTTTAAGAATTATTAATTTAATAAAATATAGAAATAAAAATATTGGTACTACAACATCAGACAATCCACACCACCTGATGGTGCTGTTTCCATGCAAAAGCACAGAAATATGCCATTTACAAGGCTGCTCATACATCTTACAGCCTGTAAAGTGTTCAAACACTTGCTGGTAAAGAAGTCAACACTTCCCCCACATTGATAACATGTGAACATTATCAGCAATGTGTTATGACACTCTGTATGCACACTAGTATTGAACATTCAACAGCATATCATGTGAGGCTGTCTGTAGTTGTAATGACAAAAAGTGCAGCAATATGCAGTCCTAAATAGTTAGTGTTAAAACTAGTGGAAGTTTATGAGGTACTACAAATTCTAACTATATCACAAATGTTCATACTCCTCTTGTTATCTGGCACAATTTAAGAAATGAGGAGCGTAAAGCATGATTCAGCAAACTTCATTTGAAAGTCACACACTTTCTGAGAAGTTTGCGAGACCAAAAAACTAAAGTGGCAGACATTCAGCTTTTAAATTCTTGGATTTTCCTGCTGCAGAAGTGGATGTGGTGGCCTTCTTACAGCAGAAAAACATTTTGTCACAGAGAAGAACTGTGTTTGTGGTGGTGTAATGACCTTAAAGTGCTATAAGAGATGTGAAATGGAATGTGAATCATGTCAATGCCATCAAAGATCTTCTATACATAATGGGACATGGTTTGAGGGCTGCTGATTATATTTTGTAAAAGCAGTATGCCTTATATATTATTGGAGCTGGGATGAGCTCACATTACGGTGTGTGGGAGCTGAATTGGAGATGTCCGAAGATCATGAAGAAGTGGATGGGAGCTATTCAAGAGCTCTGTCAAGAAAGCCTTTTTTCTTGCCAATGCTGTCAAATTGGAAGTCCTGGTTTGATAATGGAAGTAGATGAAACCATGTTCAGTTGATGCAAAAACCATCAGGACAGAATTCCCCTGCAACAATGGATTTTTGGTCGTCTGTGTTGGGAGACAGGCAAATATTTTGCAAGTGGTTGTCCCCTTCCACTCTTCCAACACCCTTATGTAGTCCATGCATGAGAACATCAGGCCTGGTTCCAGCATATATTCAGACTGCTGGAAGGAGTACAGAACTTCCAAGTTTGGAGGCTGCCAGATGAGTCAACCACAGATACAACTTTGTTGACCCTGCCACAGACATGCACACTTAGAACATTGAACACCTTTGGGGCTCTCTCAAATGGTGAACCAAGAGAATATCTAGCACATGAAGAGAAGATATCGACATCTATCTAGTGGAGTTTATGTGGAGATGGGTGAAAAAGTATCAAGAGCTCTTCTGTGCCATCATAAAAGAGATGAATGTGCATCAGTAAAATGTTATTGTTTGTGTATATAAGAAATAAAAGTTATATCTATTTGTTTTGCAAGCATTATTTTAAAAATAATGAAATGGTTTTTTTTTAAAAAAAATGTAAATCCAAAAAACAAAAAAAATGTTTTAAAAAAAAAACACAAGTTATATCTATTTGTTTATGAATAAAAACAAATTAAATGTTTTAAAAAAATAAAAGAACCAATCTATATGTATTTGCTTTGGAATAAATAATAAAAAATGGAACCCCCCCCCCCCGTAAATCAAAAAAAAAAAAAAAAAATGTTTTATTTTAAAAAAACAAGTTATATGTATTTGATTCTGAATAAAAAAAATTAAATGTTTTAAAAAAATAAAAAATAAAAAATTCAAAAAAAAAAACCGAATGTTTTAAAAAAAAAAAAATCAAAATAAATCCAAAAAAAAGACTGAATGCTTTTTTTAAAAAAAAAAAACAAGTTATATCTATTTTTAAAAAAGCCCGGAAACGTTATATGTATTTGTTTTGCACCAGCAACAGCGTCATTGAGTTGTGTGGATCGTCCAATATTGTAGTACCAAAATATTTGATTCAACATAAAAACAGTTCATGTTGTAAAAATATTTCATCAATAAATATATACAGTATATATATATAATTGTAACCTTCCAAAAGGCGGCCAAGCAACCATAAAGTAAAGGGTGGATCTAAACACAAGTCTAAATTAGTTCAAGAACTCTAATGCATTAGATAAACATAAAATATAAGGGAAGTCCACTTATAGCCGAAGTGCACAATAATTAAATAAGTTCTCTCATAGGCTAATCACACAATAATTGATACATTATTTTACAAGATATTGATAGACCAATGATTTATTGTTAATTCATTGTTACATTCTACAGACAATAATAAAGATTAGTAATAATAATCTCAGATTATAAAGAATTTTAACTTTGCAATTGTAATCTAAAATAATTAGATAATTTCTGTTCTTTTTTTTTTTTTCATATGTCAAATGCGTTGATCGGAAGCGAACTCCGGCCAGCTGCTTGGAAGGCAGCTATGCTAACCACTAGGTCACCAACACTTGACTAATTTCCGTTCTTTTAACTAAATAACAGCGATAATAGCAATGAGACGTACTTTCTTAATATCTTATCAATACTTTCTTCCTTTACAATGAAGTCAGATTTATCTAAAGGTGGATTTAAATATAATATTGGGTAACAAAGATTAACTTATTTCTTAGTTGGTCTCAACAAAATCACGTTTTCTTAAAATCTAAAATAATTACCTGACAACAGCAAAACTAAAGTGATGCAGTAGGTAAAATGGTATTTTGTTGTACAAAACACATCACCAAGTTTATCTAACGACAAGAGTATCATAAAGTAATCTTATATAAATTTAATTGCATACATAATTGATTGCATATCAACAATTTTAAAATAACATGCGAACATTTTTATCATTTAAATGGAGTTTCTGGTATATGAATGTGACAAAAGGCAATGGACACAGAATCTGCGTAATTAAAGAATAAAATAAATATTTGTTACAAAAACTAAATATATATATATATATTAGTTTAAAATATTAAGAAAAATAAATTATCTACTGTTACTATTTACAATAAAAATAATTTAAAAACCTTAACATCAATTAATACATAAGTTAGATATAATGCACATATAATATACCATATCTTTGATATATTTACGTTATACAGAGAAACCTCCTACAGTTTGAATTTAATAATCAGTGATACATACTAAGGTCAATTAGCGTGTGTGGTTGTACTAATAATATACTTGTAGCTAGTAATATAATAAGATATATTTACATTGAAATCAGTGTATAATTTCTTAATATATAATTTATAATTTAAATGATATAATATAAAGGAGTACGTGGTATTAGTCTTAGTTAAACAAAGTAGGTGGTGTAAAGAAATACAAACCCAACATTTTACTCAACACACAATCATTTGAAAATATAAAATAAGAAATATGAGAATATAATTATACAAATGCCTTTTGTATCACACAAATTGTATACCTGTCAAGCGTTGTTAGCCGAGAGGTCATCGCAGAAGCCTTGCAGGCAAGTAGTTAGTTGCAGACGGTTGTGGGTTCGCCTCCCAGTCGATGCTATGACATATGAAAAAAAAATTGAAATACCTAAATATTTATGGGTGACTGTGACGAGAAAACAAGCCTACACTAAAGTGTGCAGAGCAATACTGGCTTGGTGCTATACATATCTAAGTCTACCGCTGACATAAGGAAAGGCCTAAAAAATAAATTCTAAGCAAAATAAGGAATCACCAACATAATTGCCACAATAAATACATAACTATAAGTTAAAATACCAATAATAAAAAGATAGACATCGAAGTAACAAATCTTAAACCACATCTATTCATATTTATAATGCAAATATCAAAAGTATAATAAAAAACCAAACATATGCATGAA
Source organism: Epiperipatus broadwayi (assembly GCA_028023455.1). Taxonomy (NCBI): domain Eukaryota; kingdom Metazoa; phylum Onychophora; class Udeonychophora; order Euonychophora; family Peripatidae; genus Epiperipatus; species Epiperipatus broadwayi. Next base: position 907,733 of record JAQFVV010000213.1, read on the forward strand.
AGTTAGGAGTGATTGACTAGATTGGTTTGGATCGTGGCTGTTAGGGTAGGATGGTTTTTATACAAAGAAATTAAATGCATAAAGAGTTGATTTTAAATTTATGATAGTAATAATAGAGATTCTACACTAGTCCAAAGCAAAATATGTAACATATAAAAGTAGCGATCCTATTTTTATAGATGTTTATAAAACATATATAAATCCCCTTGCTGCCATCTCACAAAATACTATAAACCTGAATACAATCATGTATATACAACACCTTTAACTACATGGTTATATCTATTAGACATACCAGAATAAAAAATAAAATGAGATTGACAAATTTTAAATGCACATAACATTTCAAATAATACAATTGCAAGGCTGATCTTTAATGTATTACAATTTATAAAACATAGCACTATAAAAATAAATGCTTATTTACATATGTTTAAGTTTCATTTGAGAGTGATGTTTAGTGAATTCTAGATAATTTCACTGATGTCATTCATTCAGACATTGTAAACATTAATTTAAAGTGAGTGGTCTATCCTCATGCTTTCATTTCCAGTACTTAAGATTTGCCCATATATAAGCATTTGGGTTGGAAAGAATAAGGGATTCATTTTATTCTTTCATAAATACTATATCTTGTGTTGGGAATGAAAGTATTCATTTATTATTAACACTCCTGCATGCACAATAGCTTGAGAAGGCTGATCTTTAATGTATTACAATTGTAAAATATAAAAAATAAAATAAAATCTTAAGGGGTCTTATCTTTTTCTTCCAAATAAAATGATTTTCCCTAATTGCAAGTTTCATCTCTTTAATGTCCATTTATCCTGTTTCTTATTTAAGAGCACATTTCAAGAATGATTCAAAATGATCGCTAGGAAATTGGAAATTTTCTGTAATAATGAGTTTGTGTTTGATAAAATAATACAGCAGGATGGTGATTTTTCTTTCAAATATAAAAAAAATCATGTTGATTTTATAATAGAAAGAGCCTTCTATTAGCATGTTATAACTTTTCAAAGATTAAAGTAATGCTTACAACAACGTGTATATATCTCACAATGAAAACATGTATTAAAGTTACGTCCAAACAAAAGGATTCTATACTTTATATACACAGACTATAATCATAATAGATAAGTTATAAATGCATAATACAAATGAGTTATATTAAATAGGTTGCAAATATATATATCAGAGCAAATGTATAAATATAACAAGATCATTATAAACTAATATGTATATCCGAATGTAATTATTTTCTGGAATAAGATACTATACAGTAAAGCATATATTTGAATACAGATATAAAATAAACAAGATGTAATAAATATAAATCCTTAATTATATTTTATAATGAACTATTGATACCTTGGCCATAGATTAATCAAGTGAATCAATATAGTTCATGGCACAATAGTCCAATAAGTTTATAATTTTAGATAAAAAATTATAATAAAACTAAAATATCACAAGATAATAAGGCATATAGTATCTTGAATTACACTATCAAAGTTTCAGCTCCTCTGACCACTGAAAAGTTTTCTTTTGCTCTGTTTGTAGAAATTTAGAGAGATTAAAGTAAAATAGCACAACTTGAAAACAGGTTTATTGCTCAGATAAGTTTATTTTTAGCATCACATATTATCTTGTTCTCCAAAACAATTAAAACTTAATTAACTTGGTTGTAAAATTCAGCAAGCAAGATAATATTAGTGTGACCAATTTATAGTGAGGATGAAGAAGTGACCATTATGTTTTCTAAACTGTCACTTTTATACTTGTTTGAGAGTAACATGTGATTCCAATTAGGGCAATTAACAGAAGGGGGCATTACAATTTACAGGAATCTAGATCCTTTGCACCAGAAATGATTTACATAACATTTAAATAAATACAGAGAAAAGTGATTTTAAATTGATGTTAAAGTTATCTAACTTTGAATAATAATAAAAAGAAAAAAAAGTAACTCTTTTTAATTTTTTTTAATAGGAGTTTAATAACAGATAAATTTATGAAAGTTAGGCTTAACTTCTCAAAATCAGTGTTTGGGAACATGGCAACCTTGGTATTGACACATTCTTAAACAAATAAAAAAAAATGCAATTATACAACTTTAAATACATAAAATGGAGCATTAAGTTACTCAATTAAGTTAATAGAAATAATATCAGCTAACCTTTTAGAATTATAATAACCAAAAACAATTTTTTAGATACAAGATTGTACCAGTATTTATTTACCTTTTATGCAAAATAAATGATCACAATATATAATTTATGTAAAATATTAAAATTAATAATTATAAGCATAATAACTTAATTTTAGCATTAAATTATATACACAATGTTCCATAAATCAGCAAGATCAATTCTATCTTTGCTCATTAATTATTTGATTTAAAGTGACTTTCATGTTAAACTAATGTTATAAGTTTGCATACTTGTTTGCAATGGAAACCCAAAAAATATTACAATTGAAATATAGATAGTTGTTATCAAATATTACATTTGTTCCAGTTATTAGTTGAAATTAATCATGAAATTAAGTTTTTCTTGAATCTATTTAATTAAATATTATATATAATTTCAGAATTAAAATATTGAAATACATCAGACAACAGTGTCTTCTGTGAGTTTTGCAATAATGTGGATAGTCAATCAAATGAAATTTAAACCTTCTAGTTTTACCTTCTTTTTTAAGAAACATTACATTGGTATGATAATAGAAGTAATAGTAGTAGTAGTAATGGTAGCAGTAGTAGTAGTAGTAGTAGTAGTAGGAAGAGGAGGAGGAGGAGTAATGATAATAGTACACTAAAAATGAATTTTATGTTAACTATACAAACTACTTTATTAATCACATATATGTTAACTGTATCATATTTTGGCTTATTTGATAATCTTCTGAAGGATTTTTTTTTCAGAAAATTTTCAACATTTTGTCTAATTATAGACCTCCATTATATTCTATTTTCATTCCATATTTTCTCAATGAAATCAATCTATATTGCATTTCTGTAGAGTGTCTTGAAATAATAACAACATAAATAGACCCTCTCCCATGAAGATAATTTCACTATAAAACCCTTTTTAGAAGGTTTTATGTAGTTCATTTTCATGTGTCCAGTTCAACAAAGATGTGAGTTAAATAATAACTTTTTTAACAATCAATAATTTTTACAAGCACAATGTTTACATTGTAATTGTATGGAAAATAATCATCTCTTCTCACTAGTATTGTTAAATAGTGCTGTTAAAACTGCATGGATAGTCTCACTCTAGTCACAAGATAGAGACTTTGAGAAAATTAGAGTCACCTTATTTTCAAACTACTCTATACACTTAAGATTGGCTCATATATATGCATTTGAGCTTGAAAATAAGATGGTCATTCTTATTTTTTCAGTCTCCATCTTATGGCTAGGGTGAAAGTATCTTTGCAGTTTTAACATCACTGTTTAACAGTGCTAGCGAGGAGAAATGATTACCTTTTATATAATAGTAACTTTTATTAAAACAGGCAAAACTCTCCATACTGTAACAGTCAGATTTGTACACTCATGCAACAAAATTCAGAGCCCAAGCAAAATATACCAAAGCTGACCATAGTGAGGTGGTTGAGACCTCTAATCCGACCAAACTCCAACTCATCTGCCAGTACTCCAAATTTAACACCTTATGAGTGACATTCCTGGGGCTACACTCAGTTCTCTTTTAACCGCGAGCCGACATAGAACAGGGAGAAACATGAGACTTAAGGTCATTACTAACCTAACTAAATAAGTGATATATATATAACACTTAACACTCTATTAATCTTAACTACCAGACATACACACACAGCATATAAACTCATTAAGAAATTGGAGTATGAACTGTGACATTTAATAATATACTGTGGATTGGATAAAATACTATGGATTGGATAAGATATGGTGGTTTGGTTTGATCTAGAGTCTGAGCAAGAAAGATATACAACAGTTTATATTTAAAAGAATTTATTAAAACAATAACAAATGATCTAACACAAAATATCATAATGGCAGGGATTGTATAATCTTCACAAGGTATTCAACACAGGCAAGCATGTTACAATAGTTGGAACTGTTATCAAGTACATCTGTTCCCTTTTAAACACACTACAATACATGTGTGTGTGAGTTATAGAGGTCATGCCTAATTGTTTAATATGCTCATCTTATGAACTTGACTTGCTTAAGTTAGAAGTTGATACCCTAGTAGAGATGATGATGAGTACAGCCAGTTTTAAAGGCTGTTATATATACTAATTAAATGAGCAACTAAATAAACTCAGAATCATGCAGATTCAAACTCCAGTCTAAAGCTAAATAATTAATTACTATGGGAAAAAGAACTGGTTATCATTAGGTTCACATATATGCGCTATGGCGCTATACAAAATATTAAAGAAATAAACTTGCAGTGCGAGTGTGTGATTCTTCAAGAGTTTCAGCATCAAATGCTCGGTTTGCTCTGAGACCGACGGTTTGCTGCTATTGATGTATGAACATAAAGTTCAGGAAGTCGGATTGGCTTTATGGAAAAATCTGGGTCCTCACGCCCCCAGTTCTAATGAAGATAGCCATAATCCGAACTAAATAAAGGGGCGGTTTGTTACCGTGAACCCTTGTCAGAGGCAGCAAAACGTAACACATATAAGTGTCCTATATAAAAACACACCCGCAATGCACGCAATATATATATAAAAAGCAATAAGTATGCATATAATTAATTGCGCCTAAAACAGATAGCTTTTATCTGTCAAGCTAATTCAAAACAGTTCTTAAAATTAGCATTATAAGTATTCTAAATAAATGGGCTTAAACTATATAAAAATAATCTAGTTAAGATCCTGAATCTGCATATAAATATTCTTTTATTAAGGAGGAAAAGTATATTCGATGGGACTTAATACAAACATTAGCAAATATACTTTATCATCTCTAGACAATATATATATATCCCCTTCCAACTAATAAATATAAAGGTTATAATATAAGATCGGTTAAGCAAATCTTAAAAAATACGATTTTACAATATATATATAACTATGATAACAACGAGTGGTTAGCGCATTCGTTTATTACCAATATTATAATTTCGAAACAATGATTCAACAAAATAAACAAGACTTTTAAAATGTTTAAGTGAAGATTACAATTATCTCCTTTATAAATTACTTACCTAGTTTCATTGTTTCGAAATCTGAGCATATTATCACATATTAAACATAACAAAATGCATTTAAACAAAATATTAAAATTACTGAAATTTGGCAAGACCGTTAGTTTGTAGGGATTGAAGAGAATAAATTTCGGACATTTAATGAGTATAAAAAAAAATATGAAATCTTTTAATTCATAAAAGATTTCAGCAGTTTATAAAATTAAAGTAAGTGATTTTTTTTTTTCTTTTACATTATATATAAAGTCACAGACCGATAGTTTCGATAAGAGGGTAAAATTGAAAGAGTTTTTATAATTTAGATAGAACGTTCTTTTTAAAGTGTTTTAAGAATTTATAGATTAAAGTTCATACCGCAGCTTCCTTTTAAAAATGATTACCATCTCTCTCTGCCTCCTTGAGTGGACTTGAAGCGTATATCAATGATAGTGGTTGGAATAGGGCGTCTGACAGCTTCATAATCTTCAGTGGCCTTTCCGATAGGTTAAATTTCTTCATATTCTCCATGCAGGTTGCTGGAAAGTCTATTCAAAGGAATGTTTAGAGGAATTGAGAGTAGCCATCTGGCTTCAGAGCCAGTAAATATATTATTTTACTCGATCATTTTGGATTCTGGTCTCCACAACAATTTTCAGAAAAAAAAGCTAAAGAGTAAATTTCAAAAAAAATCTGCAATATTTATATTCCCTAGATCAAAAGCCAGTGACTATCTATTTTAAAACACAATTCAAACTTCTTCTAAGTTTTAGCCTTAGGTCTCTTTTGATTCTTATCTTTTTTTTATCTTGTTGCCCAAACTTTTACTGGTTTGATCTGGGAAAAGAAATTCATTACAATCGTAATGAATGAGCTCTAGAACAATGTCAATAACCTAGGGACTATCTGATCCCACCTGCAAATTATTCTAAATAAAAATCTGCGATATCTATATTCCCTGGATCAAAAGCCAGTGACTATCTATTTTAAAACACAATTCAAACTTCTTCTAAGTTTTACAGCAGTCTGTCTCTTTTGATTCTAATCTCTTTTTTTATCTTGTTGCCAAATTTTTACTGGTTTGATCTGGGAAAAGAAATTCATTACAATCGTAATGAATGAGCTCTAAAACAATGTCAATAACCTAAGGACCATCTGATCTCACCTGCGAATTATTCTAAATAGTCTTATTACCAATCTGTGAATTTCGCATGTGATTTATAATTTACTTAAACCAAACTTGTTAAAGAATATTTAGCCACATTTTCTAAACAAAATAACCCTTATACAATATATTATTTATATAAATGCTGCAATATATCTATACAAAAATTAATATCATTATCATTTACAGGTGCTTGTATGTGTGACAATAAACATATAATTGTTTGAACGCATATAAAACTGTGACCACATATATAACTGTACAAATGAATATATCGCTGTGTGGATAGACATACAACTGTGTAAACATATATATACAGCTGTGTAAAGGCATATAACACTGTGTGTATACATATACACGTGTACTAAAGTGTGTTTAAAACCAGCATAGATGTGTCTATGGAGGCATAAAGGTGAAACAGATAGAAGGACAGTAATATCTGTTTCAATACAGTAGTGCCATCCTGTGCCAATCAGAGTAATCAATAGATGCCAGTAGTGTATGGAGAGTTTTGCCTGTTTTAATAACAGTTATGTGCTAGCATAAGAAATAGTGTTCATATGATAATAGTAACTTCTATAATATCACATTCAGCAGGCTGAAGAACATATTCATTGGTCTTATGATTTTGCCTTTATATTTTAAAATTTTATGATGCATCCTTAAATGAATTTTTGCTAATGTTTTTATATACATCAAAAGGTTTCCAGTATCTTTCTTACAATAAATTAAATAAAATAAGTTTTATATACAATTAATTTAGTTTCAATAATTATATCATTGTATTGAAATATTATATCTTTCAAGCTGTTAAATTCAGAAAAAAGTGCATTGAAATCTGAATTGTTCTTCAACATCTAATTCGAACCTTTCTATTAAAAAGACTACCAAATCATTGAAATTTGCTGACATTTTCGTGTTGATAACTATTCATGCTAAAATTAATTGATTTTTGTTTTCTTTCATCATTTGCATTTGAATTTCTCTGAACATTAATTACTAAACCAAAGCCTTTATATGTACTTAACGCATATAAGCATACTCTGTGAATTATCTTTTGAATTGGCAAAAATAGCACACAAGTTGTATATCAGTATTATGAAACCCTCGATTGTTGCCTCTCTTTGAATTAGAAATTTGAATAAAGTTATTTAAATAAATAATTAAATGTATTTCCATACTCTCGTTGGTCTCTTTTAATCGTTATTTTACAAAAAAAAAAAAAAAAACGAAGACATACTAATTGAATAAATTTAAATGTAATTTATTAGAATTTATTATAAGTAATCTTTTGATAATTTTGCTTTAAAAAGTTAATTTTAAAAAATAAAACTAATTTATCAGCATAATTTTAATGGAATTGGCCTGCAAAGTTTAGAGCAGTGGTACACTGATCGAAAAATCAGCCTGTTGCCTTTAACCCTGTGCATGATCTTTTGAACAGGTATTTTTTTCTTTATATTTTTGGTGATTTTGCTCAATGTGTTATTCACTTTTAAACAAGCAGAGAATATGGGAGTTGATTATATAGGCTAAGCTCATAAACTTTACCTCTCTTGGAATTAAAGTCTGAGACATCTCTCACAAACCCTGTGTAGTGTGCTTTAATAATAGAATGGCTAATTCAAAAGTTAAAATGCTATGAATTGCAGCTCAACTATGATCTTTGCAATGCTCACACGTGACATGATTTCCTGATTAATAAACCATTCAATTTTTTTTTATTAATATGTGACGGCCCTTTTTTTTACACATATTGTGTTTTTGAGCATACTTACTGAAATAAGAATCACCAAATATTCAATGATTCACTATCATTGTTCTGTTAAGATTTTGAAAATAAATATATAGTGAAGAATTGCAAACTTTTTGCTATTATATCTCATTACCAGTTGTTAAACAATCATGGTTGAAGAGGTCTTATTTTTAACATTTCAACTTTTTAATAAATAAATTATTTCTATATAATTTACAGTTTGAGTATATATTTGAAAATTATAGCTTCCATGTGTATTTTGGATGATTGGCCTAAAATTATTCAAGCGTGGATTGATAGGTTTCATAATAACAGTATTCCATTTACAGTACACAAGTTAATCAATGCCTGTTTTTAGAAAGCACTTATTTAACACAACTAGCTTTTATAAATACATAAGTGTAATTAGAAGAGATTTGAACTCAAACTTACATAATGTTCAGTATAGACAATATACTTGTATTTAAATATTAAATTCATAAATGATTGTTAAATATTCTATATTAAGTAAAAATATTCTTCATAGTTTAGTGCAGTGATGCACTGAGAGATTTGGGAGATCACAGCTCAAATTTGGTACCGTTGCTGGAACATTTTATGACTTCCTGAATAATAAACTCTTTAATTATTTACTTTAGGTTGGAAATATTATAATCCGTTTAACCCAAATGCAAACTTTATTATAAAGTTCAAATATATCAATAATATAAAATATGTTGTATGAAATTGCATAATAATTTGTATATTTTAGTTTTTATCTAAAGTTCAGTGTAATTTCTCTGTGTGTGTGTGCGCGCGCGTTCTAATGATTTTAATGAACAGGGAAATAACTTTACAACACATCAAATGTGTAACGTTAAAATATAATCCTATTCACAAAAAAAAAAGTTCAATATGATATGATAATTCAAAAGCAACCTAAAGAATCATTTTTAAATAAACTTGTGAAAAGTCCCCCTTTTGTAATACCAGTGTCGATCTATTTTATCAAACAAAAGATTATCACTTTTATCTAAACTTCTTTATGAAGTATTATAACTTTATCTTTCTTATTGCATTTCCAAATCCATATAATATTAATATAACTTATATTCTTTATTACTTTTTACAATGCTTTTTTACAATCCACTATCGACAGTTTCGATTGTATCAGCAATCCTCTTCAGAATTTCTACTTATATTTCAAATTCATAATTACTAAATTCAAACTTTTTCCAATTTAGCAGTTAAGATTTGGAAATATAAGTAGAAGCTCTGAAGAAGATTGCTGAAACAATCGAAACTGTCAATAGTGAATTGTAAAAAGGCATTGTAAAAAGTAATTAAGAATATCGATGATATTGATATTATCTAACTTTCTTGGTATGTAGTAATAAATCAAGCACTGATACTGAAACAACAAACTTTATATTGTATTCTTACCTGTCAACTATTTAGTAAACCATAAAATTATTTATGTGCTCATTAAAATCATTAAAATTTCAAATAAATTAACATTTGAAAGGTAAGCTAGCTTGATTAATATAAAAACAAAAGTTACTGTTAATAATAAGTTTCAGCCTTTTGGGGTATCAGTACATGATTTACAACTATATAACAAACCAAAAGCAGATAAAAGTGATCGTCTTCTATCTAACAAAGTAGACTGGGAACCAGGAATTGTTTATAAGTTCTTTTAAAAATATTTTAGAAATCTGACTTGTGAATTATCTTAGTAACATATTCGGATTTACTTGAGTTGATGTGTGTATATATATATTAAATTATGAGATTTTGGATTTATCAATAGGTTTAGTAACTTGTTATTACGTTATAGTATTTAAAGTATTGTTATTTCGGTTATAATTTAATAACTATTTGTAAAAACATTGATAAAAGAAATCAGTTACTGAGACACCATGCTAACCAGACAATGGCAGATAAGAGCCGCAATAAATCTGAAAACAGTATTGTGTAACGACTCCCACACTTATATATAGATATGCCTATGTGTATGTGTGCTGATAAATCAGTTAATTTACATTATTCCAAACACAATCTTCACACTTTTGATCACAGAAAAAATGTTTGAGTAATCTTTTTGAATGTATGTTCATTTCCCAAAGCAATCCGTGATAATCAGATGAGTTATAAGCTAAATCTTCTCACTATAAATGATATACTGACTTCTTCTTTAAATATTGTAATTGTGAATTTGTTATTATTAAAGCATGAAAATGTCAATAACGAAATACTTATATACGTGATATTAAATTTTTTAATGCAATTCTAAAAACATCTTTTAATGAATAGAGACAATTTCTGATCATGTGTAAGATTCTTATTAAATTTAAAGGGATACATATGTAATAATTAAATATTAAGCTGGAAATACATAAAGTAATTATCCAAATTAAATCATTGCACTAATATGATCTACACACTTTTGTAAACTATCTACAAGTAAAAAAATATAAGCACTAAACATCACATTATCACCATTTCTTATGCTTGCTCATAACTGTTATTAAAACAGGCAAAACTCTCCATACAGTAGTGCCATTCAGTGCAAGCCAGAGTAATCAATGGATGCCAGAAGGCTTGAGCATAAATTCCCTATCTAGTGCACAAGGCTTCTGACATCCATTGATTACTCTGGCTTGCACTGAGTGGCATTACTGTATGGAGAGTTTTGCCTGTTTTAAAAAAATATAACTGATATCTCTTGTTATATAAGAGTTTCCCAGAAGAATTTCCTATCACCAGCTGAGCTAGAAATTTAAATCTTTGAATTTTCCTAGGGGAAACACAGCCTAACCGGTTATTCAAGTATTGTCATTGTATAATAGTTTTTGAGTGCTATAATCTGGACAAAAATTTGCATCAACTATTAAGAGATGTTTATAGTATTACATTAAAAGTTATAATATCAAACAAATGTGCATTTGATTATAAATATTTTTAAGATTTATTGCCAACAATATTTAATAAACATAAGCTATTGTATCTTTGGGAGAGAGAATTATTTATTCAAATTTCTGGGTCATCTGGAATTCATAGTTATTCTGGAAAATACAAATATAGTCAGAAAAATCTAATTATATATACTTTTCTATATTAACATTTAATTGCACATATATAGTTAGTATGACTGTCATGGTTTGAATTGAGATGGAAAATGTTTTCAAATAATTGAAGATTTACCAGGAAATTTTAGAATTTTCTTAAATGGGTATTGCATAATCAACTCAGCTAACTTATCATGTTTATTAAATATCTACCTATTTTCCGATGAAAATAAAAAAACAAATAAGAAAAGCCAGAAAAGAGCCCTATTTTTTTTTTTATATTATTATTTTGGTGAGTTCTTATATTTTCTTCCCAGTTCCTCTTCAAGATTCCAAAAAAATGCTGAAAATGATTTGCTCTGCATTAGTTATTATGTTGTTTTAGCTCTGATCTCTTAGCAATAATTTTAATTACTTTTTTTTTCTAATTTCAGATGTAATATGACAGTGAGAATGAATTATTCAAATTCTTCAAACTTTCCACTTACATTCGCAACTGCAGTACCAAGTCATCAACTTCTTCCAAAAATCACAAATTGTAGCTACATTATTTTGCTTATTCTAATTCAATTTGGATTAGTTGGAAATACAATAAATATTATCGTCTTTGTTCAGCGGGAATTAAAAGCAACCGCTTATATTTATTTAAAAATATTATCTTTGTCTAATCTTTTAATAAATGTTTTGGCTCTATATTACACTTTAGCAACTTTACAGTTATATGAGCATTCATATGAAGAACAAGTTGCGAAAGGTTACGTTATTACTTTAGCAAACGCTTTCATAAGTTATAGTAATTTTGTCACCACAATTCTCGGATTTGATCGATACTTAGCAGTTTGCCAACCTATGCATTCAAGGACTTTACAAAAATCTTATATTGCAAAATTAGTTTTGTTTTTTTTCTTAATATTCGCCATCAGTGTTAACTTACCATCATTTCATGAACATTGCGTGATTCCTTCTACAAATTCTTCTTATTCCACTGCAATTAATGTTAAACTTGCTCTAAGTGATTTTTATCCTGTTTATATTTTGGTAAGAGAATCGACAGTGCGTCTGTTACCTATTATTTTCATAGCAATATTCAACTTCAGAGCGATGATTGTTTATAAACAACTCAGTCAAAAACGAATGAATATTCACAGAAGATCTAAAATTCAGAAAGATCGACAATTAACGTTATTATTTATGACTACTTCTATTTTATATTTAGCTTGTGCAACACCGGCTGCTCTACTTATTATATCTTACATCTTTGCTGATACAAAATCTACTGAATTTCAGCTAATTAAAGCTTGTGTAGACAATTTTGAAATTATGAATTATTCAATAACGTGTTATGTTTATTTCGGCACCAGTAAAGTTTACAAACGAACACTTTATAGGTTATGCAATAAAAATAAAATTTATCCATTTGAGCAAGCTAGTAATAATGGGGTTAAATAAAATTTTGTAAGTAATAAAAGATTTAAAAAAAAAAAAAACAAAGAACAAATATTAACTAATGTTGCATATATTATTTAATATTTAATTAAAATTAATGTTAAAATGCTTGGTTCAGAATTTAATAGAGATAATCATAATTAGTTTTATAATGATGGAAATACGTATATTGGTGAGTATTTATCTTTTCGACATGTGTGTAATCATGTTTATCAGCAATATGAGATAGCATGGATAGTTGAGGGTGGTGTAAAAGTCTGAGTTCAAACATCTATATATTACATATAGAAGTGCAGGTATGAAAAAACCTGTACTGTAGAAAAAAATTCATATTTCAAAATAAAGTGCTTTAAGATCTGCCCATCCTCGTATATGTATGTAAATAGATTTCCTGTACATGAGGCGTCAGATTGATTATGGTCAACATGAGTAGGATGAGAAGGTTGGCTCAAAGGTGGACTTTGAGCATTCCATCATCAGATTTTCAATGAAATAAATGTTTGAAGAGTGGTTGGGTGGAGTGTTTTGAAGTCTGTCCATTAAAGTATGAAGAGTAGCGATCTTATAAAACTAAGCATCGATTGTATATATGTGTGGAGATGATAATGTGGACAAACTGATGAGTGCTGGCTTAGCAGGAAATAGTCGTGTAAAGTCTCAGTTCAAACCCCCTATATATTATATAACTAAGTTTATTATTGTTTAAGTATTGAACATACATCAATTTTTAATAAGAATAAGTAGTACTCTAAGGAATATGGCATACAGTTGAGATTAATTTCAAGTTTTACATTCATAATAGCATTTTGACAATAATAAATATTTGGAAACTACAGCAATTATATATATATATATATATGTGTGTGTGTGTATGTATGTGTGTGTATACTGTCTATCAAGCTCATTACATCTATCCAATTTTCTTATAAATTGATACACATTACCACATACATGTGAAAAAGATAAATGAACTCCAATATACATATTTCATGCTGAACCAGCACTCATTACTTGGTCCAGATCACCATCTCCCACACATATATACAGTCAGTGATCAGTTTATATTAAGATAGCAAATCCTTAAACTTTAATAGTCAAACTTCAATCTTTTCCGCTCTCCAACTCTTCAGCCATCCACTTCATTCAAATTTCAAAGTTGGAATGCTGAATACTGATCATATATATATGTGGAGATAGTGATCTGGACAAACTGATGAGTGCTGGTTCAGCACAAAATATGTATATTGGAGTTCATTTATTTTTTTCACATATATGTGATCATGTGTATCAGTTGGATAAGATAAATTGGATAGATATAATGAGCTTGAAAGTCCAAGTCCCTTATATATATATTATAACGGAAACGGTTCCAATTACAGTTGATTAATTATTTGTACTTTCAACTATATTTATTTCGATTATTTTATTCTACATTATACTTAATTTATTATACTTTAATTCTTTTTCCGACTTTGATTCTTTATCCATTTATTGTTTTCAACTTAGATTCTTTATTATCTTATTCATTATTTTAACCAACGCTGTTACAATACAAGCAGGGAGCTAATACAGATACAAATTTAACTTCATATCTATACCCTTGACTGAACCCCAAGGCAATACATACATATTATCTTGGCATTATTTTTCCCAGCCAAAAACTCTCGGCTGCTGAACAGAGCAAACTATTTCAAAGAAACTTAGCGAATGTCCAGCGCTTGCTATTTATTTTTATATAATTGGGATTTCGCACAAACAAGCAGCACATGAATATCTTAAACAAATCAGTATGCCCCTTTAATCACTAATTACAGTTTCCCCCCTGTCGTAGCTTGGTGATAGGAGAATAAAGCAAGGATACGAAATTTAATGACAAATATGTTTAATAATAATACTCACACTTTATATAAAAAATTACATTACAATAACAATAATAAACACTCACTTATAAATACTTGGCTATAATAAATATATGAAAATAGATCAGATATTAAAGTTCTTAAAGTCCTGTTGATAGAGTTCTATTCTATCAAATCATGGATTTATATTTAGTTATGAATAGTAGATAAATGAAAATGCATGCATGCTTTTACCTAGGCTTTGCTGTAATTGTCCCATGGGTATTTCTCCCGAGCGCTCTTGATTAACTTCCTCCGTTTGTGGGGTTATTTCTTTCCAGTTTTTGGTTGTTGATTCCTTAGGTTCTCCATTAACTTCCTCAGTTTGTGGGGTTATTTTCATCCAGTTTGCTGGTTGATTCTTTAGGTTGAGTTTCAATTGACAGCTACAGAAGCGGGATCCCTCTAGCAGGTCAGGCAAAGATGTTACATTGCGAGTCAGTGATGAGATGGCTTGAATCCGAACCCACGTCCCTTTAATGCCACTAGCCACGCACTTCTTCCATTTTCTTTTAGCTGTTGCTTCTCTAAAGTCTTTACTAGCAATCCCAGACAGAAATTGTAATTTTTTTAATCTCATTCTTTGTTCATTGTTTTTAAAAAATTTTAATTAAGACTTAGATTTCCAACCAATTCTTATCATTATGTTTCTTTATTTAATTAGTGGCCGGAATGTAAGTCCCAATTAATTTAACAGATTAGGCAAAGATCTTCCGTTGATAACATTTCTTTGTCTGTGGAATTTAATTTGTCCAACAGACTTTCACACCTACGGCCATATTGTTTCTTTTATATATCACATATTACATTCCTTTTTTTTTTTTTAAAGTTTACAATTCATTCATTTTTTTCACATTTACGTTTTACATTTATTTTAATTTGTTATAATATTTTTTTTTTTTAATGAGAGAGAAGACACGCATTTCTTTATGCTTCCTTTTCCCCTCTCCCACAATAAACAAAATAACTTTCTAGCATTTGACTTACAAGAGAGAAAGAGACACATTTCTTTATTTATTTACCCCCTCCCCTTCTCTTACTATTACAAATCCACAGTAAATTTTGGCATTAGAATTTCAATTTTTCCTTCCTTCCTTAAATTTTTAAAAAAAATTTTATTAGCTAATTTATTTCACCTTTATTACTTTCTAATTTTATTAATAAATATATATGTGTATCGGCGACTTTACGTGGTCGTCACAATATATATATAAGTTATTCTTAACATACAAATTACACTGGTTGATGAGTCACATGCAATATTATTTAAATACAAAATCAATTATTCTGTTAATATATATTAGATGTTTTAAACACACTATTAAATTTAAACTTTTTTAATCACAGTCATAATAAGGTTAGAATCATCTATGATATTTTTTTTCTCATAACTTCTTTTTAATCTTCAGACGTAAATATCTCTCACTTCTAAGAAGCCAATCATATTGTTTCTTCTAAAAAAAAAATCATAAATTTTATTATTTCTTTGTTTACACATCTTTAACTTCTCTGTTCTTTGGAGTATGTTTATTCTATGATATTTTCCAGAATCATGAAATCAATTTTGAGAAGTATTTATACCTATGTAACGGTAAGTTTTGATTCCAAACTTTCATTAAAGTAATTTATACATTTTTGTTTTCTCTTTTAATTTATCTGTTTCATATACATATGAACATATATTGTTTATTTCTATGAACTTTCCTATTATGAACAAATATATATATATATATTATAACGGTCTGGAATTGAGAGCAGTCTTACATATCTCCTTACAGGGCGCCACCAGGCTATTTGAACCTGTAAAATTTATATAGTAGACAGATACATGCTGTTAAGATCTTAATTTTACATATATGTTTTATTCCAACTGTCAGCCCATGCCACTAGCTCATGGAGACGCAAAGATTTATGAAATGTAAATTTATTAAAATATATATTTTTTTATATGAAAAAAATAAGAGAAGCCACTGCCAGTAATAACACACACAAACATTTATTAAACATATATAAATTTAAAATTATTTTAGTATGTTTACTTTATCTTTTTTTTTTTAATAAAACATTAAAACTTTACCTTAGATTTTAATACACAATTTAACTTTTTTATTTTATTTTAGAAGTTCGCTCTGATGAATTTAATATTTTATTAGTGTCAAGTATGGATAGACTACATAGATTGCATTTGAAAAAAAAAAATTCTATCCCTTATTCAACCTTAGGCCAAAAGTTTGCAGTCAAACTAATGTCAATCCATCTGATACATCGATGTATAAAAAGCAGCATAAATATGACAGCACAATACCATACTGTCAGGAATGCACATCTGAACAGCATGGTTAAAGAGCAGAAATTGTCTTTCATCCAGTACAGGAATGTTACATCTGTCTGGTGAGAAAAACAATAAAAAAAAAACTCCATAAGAAGGGATTGCGGTTCTTTTGCCGTCTTAGTATCCCATTCCATAGGCTAAATGGGTGATCCAAGGAGCAGGGAATATGTCTACTTCTGATGGTCAGTATAAAATGGGACTTATTTTGCCCAAGTGTGGCATATCATGTGATCCTGCATGTAGCGGACCTTCATACTACATTTACTAATTACACCAATATATCCAATCGATTAACCCAATTTAATTATGAAACGAATAACCTAAGATTAACCCTCCCTTAATTAAACTAACATAACTTTACAAATCTATGCAGCCATTCATGCCTGACTTAAATTTAAATTTATTAAAAATTTAGTTTAACAAAAAAAAAAATCATAATAAAAACTTAAAAGAACGAAAAAAAATCAAATAAAATTAATTATTAATAATAACTTACATAGGCCAGATAGAATTCTATTTCTATTAAATACTGAAAAGGTTTTGGTATTAAAGTTCTTACTGTTTTGAAAAATGTTCATTATTTATATAGTTCTTACTGTTTTAAAAAGTTCATCTTTAAACCTTTGCTTGCCATTTGGGTTCCAGTGTTAATTGTCCTCATGTCATGGAGAGACCAATATGCTGTTGGCTGTTTTATTGATTCATCTGGAGGTCTTTTACTTTAGCTGATATATTATTTCTGGGTCCTAATAGCATGTAGTCCGCAATATGAAAAACAATGTCATTTTTTTTAGAAATACTGAAGGAATTGAAAGTGTGTCTTTCAATCCCTTCTCCTTCAACTCCGACTTAACACATATCACACCCCTCTCTATCACATCTTTCTCTTTTTATATTAAACTTTTGGATTCAGTGGACATCACATCATGACAATGATGATCCTTTCATTGAGGTCTGTTTCCTGAGAGATTTCTTTTATTGGCTATTAGTTTTTATTGTTTTTTCTTTCCTATCTGACCTTTCATTATACATTTTGGACTGCCCAAGGGTTAGTTTACTTTTACTAATTGAAATTAATCATTTCCATATTACACAATAGCATTAATTAAATTATATACATTCTTAAAGATATATGTTTATCTTTAAATCTTTTAAGTTCTTTTTTCTGAAAATTTAGTTTTAAAATACCTTTTTTCCTTAATAAAGTTTTCTTTTAATAATTTTTCATCTGTGCGATTTTATATATATAAAGTTTAGATGACTTTTAACTTTCAATTTTTAATTCTTAAAAAAGAAGTTTTTATTTGCGAACTTTTATTTTTAATGTCTAATTTTTAAAATAAATAATGCAATGGCCTGTGTGCCCGTTACAATATATATATATATTAGAAAAATCATGTCAGATGATAATAGATAGTAACCAATGAAAATTGTAGACTGTAACCACTTTTTACATTCAAAAAGGAATTTCTCTTCTAAATACAGCTCTAGTTCATAAATAAAGACACAATTATTACAGTAAATATATACATGTTCAAGAAATAAAGTTCAATATTTTTCCTATATTTCTTATTGTACAATAGACTCTTCCATGATAGTCAAATGTTAAAATTTTAATAATTTTTTTAACAGATGTAATTGTTTAAATATATTTAAATATGTGGGAATTTCAGTTGTTTTTATTTTAGAAAAAAAATCACAGGCAGATAATAATAGACAGTGACCAATGAAAATTTAAAAGAGGAATTCTCTTTTGAATGCAAAAAATGTTTACAGTCTAGAATTTTCATTGGTTACTGTATATTATCATCTGACTATGATTTGCTAGAATAAAAATAATAGAAATTTCCACTACTTAAAAATATTTAATCCATTTCATTTGTTAAAAAATTATTAAAGTTATATATTGCAACCAATAAAATAAAAATGGTGTAGGCCAATGACAAAGTATGAGCTAAAACACATCTCACTAACCAAACTCAAATTGCAATGGAAAGCTATAAATAATAAATGTTATTATCTATAGCTATGCTCAGTAGGTTTAAATAATAACATATGTCACAATGCCAAGATATACAAAGGAAGCATTATAATAAAATATAAAGTAACCCCATTAATAAATGAAGAGTAGAACCATCAACTCACCTAGCATACATAAAATAATTCTAGTATTATAAACATAGACCATTAAGGCTACATTTAAAGTTATTTCTTAAAGATTTAATACAACTATCATTTTTTTATATTCACCATGTAAAGATTTCTAATCTTACAAGCATCTTTAAAGCACCTCATTGCTTTGATCAGATAAAATTATATTTAATTCTTAAAATATTTGGAATAATCTTTTTAAAATTTATGCCATTCAAAATTTATATTTTGAAAGTAAAATTTCATTTATAAAATAAATTTAATAATACAGTTTGGGAAATTATATGTTATTTCAGGGTAATATGTTTACATAAATCCTTTTGACTCTCTAGATTTATTCAATATCAAATAAAATCCTAGTTAAAATAGCTATTGTCTTATCATAATTATAACACTAACAATAATATTACTAAATTTACAAAATACAACATGATCTCTTAAATTGAGAATAATATAAAGAATAATCTAGAATTACACTAATATATTAAAAATGGGTATGGGATTTGATAGCAATTCTAAACCTCTTATAATAGATCTACTTTAGTAACTTCTAAATATGATTTAGGTTCTTGTATAAATTGAATCTTATCAAAACAATAGCAACTATGACCTTCTAATATAAAAATGATGTAGAATAAATATATACAGTGGGTTGACATAAGCAAATTTAATTAATTAAAGTGATCCAAATTGACAGATAAATTGAAATACCTTTATTAAACGAATACATTTTTCTTATATGTTATACTTAAATAATTTAATAAATTGTGATTCTTATAAATTCAAATATCATGTACTCTTATAGTAAGTACACTAACATAATTATGTAATATTTTATAAGCATTTAAAATTTTAATTAAGGTTTAAAATGATTTATGTTTGATAAATGGCACGATTTCTGATTAATAAGTGGGACTATGAGAAATTACTTAAATGACAATAACAAAGATTTATTTACCACAAAGTAACTACAAAATTTACAATTAGTTTATCTTTAAGTTGCCATAGATCAACAATTTTTCAAAAAGTTGCTTCTTCAAAATTTATCAGAAGAATCAAAAAAATGTAAATTGGCATAGTGCTTTATTAAAATAGAGTCCATTAGATCAGCAAAAATAATCCACCATGTTTAAAAATAAAATGTTATCAAAATAATCCATTAATTCAATAATTTATCAATCCATAGGTAAACGAGTTATAAGGTAGATGTATATTATTTACTTATGCCCAAAATAAACTTTAAAATTTTAAAACCAATTGTTTATCATATTTAGTTCTGACAATAACAAAGCTCAAATATAGAACTGACACATTTACAATATATTTTTCACATTTAAGCCAACCAAGACAATTCTCTTAGAGGTAAGGTAGAATTCATCAATATCATGATAGCACCATTAAAAATTTGGATAAAGCCATGGTAAAATCTTACACATGCTTTACTAGCATACTAATACTACAAGTAAAATTAATCTTCAATAATCATAAAATAAGCAAAGTAAAAGTATGGTGGCAATGCTCATAGAACACATCTGCTTTTGAGACCTAGTAAAGGATCTAGAACATTGTCATTAATCCATAAAAATAATGAGAATGCAGATCAGAGACAAAATACTAAATAGGAATTGCCTTAAAATAGAGAGAGTTGTAGTTTTAATCTCTACAGTATATGCTATGAGCATATGAAATGCTAGAAAAGCCACAAATAATAAGAGAGAGCCCAATGCTTCTGACTTTTCTTTAAAAAATAAGCCACCAAAATTAATAATGGAGACTAACTACCATCCATAAAATATACTAGCATGTAAAAGAACTCCTAAAATATAAAGTAAATAATTCTATTATCTGTAATAAAATACTATAACAATTAACTAATATGAAATATAACAAACAACATTTAATTAATACTAAATATGATTCTATTAACATTAGGCAATAAATCATAAATAGATCATAGAAATATACACCAGCTTATTTAGCTTATAACAACATAATATACCTTCATAAATAAATTATTCACATTTTTAAAGAGAGGCACATACTATTTCAAAATATATTTGTATAATAAAATACTATTCTGAGAACTTTAACCTTTAATATATTAAAATATATAATATATGCACATATAGTGTATAACATGAAATATAATATATGCACATCATAACATAGTATAAAATCATAACCTTTTTACCATAAATAAATTATATTAAATAATAATGTCATTCTGCTTCATTCTTGTCCAATTCTCCATTACTTGAATATACAGAAGACTTTTGGCAGTAGCATCTTGTGGACAGAAAACACATCTATTATATAAGATAATATCATTAAAATACTATATAATATAATTAGAAAATATAACTAGAAAATATATAATATGTTTCTACAGATTTTATTATCAAGTATATGGTATGTTAATGGTCATTTATTCAATGCATTTATTGATTTAAAGTTTAATAAATATTTATAGTACTATAGTAAATATATCACAAATCCCTAAAATGTAGGTTTTCTCAGTTAAATTAATCCATTGGGCAAAGTATTTTAAGTTGGTATTAGCAATGTCATATGGGATAATAATGCACTTCAATTATTTTTATTTATAAACATCATTGAACATTTGCAGCAGAGAATGTTTGACTTCAACTACTATCTTTGATACTCCAATGGTTTCCATAACAATGTTCTGAGGGAAGAAATCACTTATGAGTTTTAAAACATTTGTGCAAGTTTTATAAACTTATTAAAATATAAGAAAGTTATTTTAATTCATTAAATGAAATCTCATTATTGCAGATAAATTTGCTATTTTTATTATATGAAGTAAAACATTTTAAAATTCATATATTTTATCAATTAAACAGTTCATAGTACATTAAATTTTATTACCCTACCTGAAGAGAAATTATTTCTTTCCTCTTTCAGGGAAAAGATAAATGAAAATCATTATAATATATACATATCTTTATGCTGTTTTTCAAATAATAGTAAATAGGGTCTTTTAAAACAATGACATAACACAAGTATATTATTATTGTTGAAATATAAATGATTTTAGTCAATTATTTTTTCTTTTGCAGAATTAATTATTATTGAACATTTAAACATGTTTGCAATGTCAATTTATAATTCTTATTTGATTAAAGTTTTTATTCCATGTAAATTAATTTTAAATAATATGTTGACTTAAATTAAATATTATGAAGAAGTTATTAAGAAATTATTAGCATTTTGGTAATGTTCATGTCAATAATAGAATTACTCATTTATTGACAATTTTAATTATAAAATTGACATCCAATTTATTTCTAAAATTGACAATTGTTCTCCAGTCATAGAAATAGCAATAACAATAATTTTCAAAGTTTTTCATCATTGCAAATTTTAAAATACTATTCTAAACATTATTTACAAAGCATTAAAGCTTAAAGCATGTGCGCTCGAAAATATGAAGGTAGGGACCTCTACAGGTCTTAACCACAAGCTTACTCTTTGGAAGAAAAATATTGTAAAAATACATTATATTCTCATTCTATTGGCATTTACAGAGATGTCAGTTTTCTTCATATTTCTGTTCAGACAATCGTGTCAAGATATAAGTTTAACGTAACATACTGAATTTAATAAAAATGAAAGTTTTAAAGAAAATTACACTTTCTGATTTAATACATCTTAAAATTCAACTGTTACAAACAAAATTAATTTGATTGAAAACCTTGAGAAAATTAAAAAACTGATATCAGGTGTCTGTCTTACCTTATTTATTGTTTTAGTCATATAACAGTTTTATCATTCTGTTTATTTACTTCTGAACTTACAATCTCTTTTCTGATTAGTTTGAATCCTTGACCTATCTATCATTAAGAAAGGTTGTTAATCAATAATTATTTAATTAAAATTTTAACTTTGCAATAAATCAATTTTGGTCTAGATGTTTAAAATTAATTAAAAACACTTTCTGGTTTAAATAAAATAATTAATTAAAAATTACAAAATAATCA
Organism: Epiperipatus broadwayi; assembly: GCA_028023455.1. Classification (NCBI taxonomy): domain Eukaryota; kingdom Metazoa; phylum Onychophora; class Udeonychophora; order Euonychophora; family Peripatidae; genus Epiperipatus; species Epiperipatus broadwayi. The sequence goes on from JAQFVV010000213.1 coordinate 930,712, forward strand.
GGATAAAAACACTTTAAAAAAATAATAATAATAAAATATTACATAATATAAAATTTAATTCATTTCTTTAATCATTCACATATTAATATAGTTAGTTACTATTCTTTAAATCTAGACAAATCTTTGAATAGATTTTAAATTAAAATTATTTTTTAAGAATATTTAAACTAAATAACATCAAATAAATATAATATTTATCCACTTATTCAGCATATATTAATTATTAAAAATCCTAATTTAATTACTAACTTTATTAAACTCTTTTATAATTAAATTAGTTTAAAAATATTTAACTAAAATATTCTGTTTTACATTTAAAATTAATTAAATATTATAGTTTTAATTTTCAAATCAGGAAACCAACATATTGGGTTTAAACTTGGTTTCTTAATTTTAAAAATTAATATAGGCTTTTTAAAACAATTATATAGTTAAACTAAACCTAAATAAGCATTTTAACTTTAAATTTGATATTTTATCATTGAAATTACTAATTTTAAAAATTTAAAGATGTTTAACATCTAAAACATTTATTTAAATTAAAACTCATTATTTGAGCTGTGTAAAAATTATTTTACAGTTAGATAATAGATAAATACTGACATAGAGGTTCTTATATCTAAAATTATAGCATTATAAAGTATTCACAATAATTTACTTAAAGCAAAAATTAAATTACATTAAAAAAATTTTGTTAGGTATCTTAGCACAAAATTCAACTGAACAATTTAGCTTTTGCCAAATCTAAAGGTTATACCCTGATTAGAAACTCAACATTCTAACTCCAAGAAAAAAAGAGAATTAAAAAAATGAAAGATGAATTTTGTAACAATTTAACAGACCAAACTGTGAACCTCAATTATATTCAAATTCAGAATGTGCTGGTATCCAATTTATATTAAATTATATATTGATAGTAAAACCTATCCAGGCAAAAGGCATAATATGTCCTGAATCCCTGACACCTAATTTGCATTTTTATATAGAAAGCTGAATTTTCAAATACTTAAATCCTATCACAAAATCAATATTGATAATTATATCATGGACTTATGTCACTTCAGATATAAATACAGCCCACTGATTATTCTTAAAAAAATTTTATACTAAAATAAAATCCTGACCTATGTGAATCAGCATTAAATCCTGGATATCACTTCCATTTATACCCAGTATATCCAGAAATTTAAACAACATTTGCTCTGGCACTTACAGAACCAGCCTCCATACCCCACCCACCATAAACAGCCTAATTATTAACTCAAAATACAAACTCATCCTTAAAGCTATGACTTAAATTGTGTATAACATTTTCTACAATCATAATCAATAGTTAACTCTTAGATAAATACTGGCTTTAGGTTTATATTTTTAGATCTAGTGTCTGAAATTATCCTAGAACCTCTCAGAGTAGTGCCAAAACACGAAACCATTGATCAGGGCTTGGGGGGGGAGGGATTCTGACAGAGATATCTTAAATGCTTTCTCTGGCTAAGCATTTATCACAAAGCTTGTTGAGCAATTAGCAAAGCTCTTTGCTTATATTTTACAAGCTTAAAAGAAATGGCGTCATGTGATATATGATTATTTTTTATTGACTGTCTTTGTATAAGTACAATAAAAATGTTTGTTTAGGAGCAATTTAAGATCATTGCTTATTTAAATTTTATGCTCTTGGTTTGAATAAGTTTGTGTTTCAATATTTAATATTTTTGCAGTGTACAGTTCAAAGAAATATTTTTTTGGACTGGCTGTTTTGAAATGTGAATTCTAATACATTTATTCACATAGGGGATTGCTGGAAATTTTTTAAAGTTTGAGATAATTTGAATATATATTGATATAATATTTTTCATGGATGTTTAGATGGAAATTTGTAGAGTTATCTATTTATAATTAGTTAATTAGAAAACACATTATTTATAACAGCAGTTAATAAAAACTAACTGCTTCCAGGTTAAGAGGCAAAGTGAAACTGTCAGGTTAATTGCATTTGAAAGAATCCTCAAAGCACTTTACTTAGACTAGTAGCTAATAAAAATTAATTGCCCAGGCTCAGAGTGCAGGTAAAACTGTCAGGCTATTTACTCCTTTTGAATGCAACTAGCCTGACAGTTTTACCTTCATTTGGGCAATTAGCTTTCATTAGCTGCTGTTCTAAGAAGTGTTTTCTAATTAAGTAATTATAAATGAATAACTCTACACATTTTCATATATATATATATATAATTTTTTAAAGTTTAAATAATTTTGCCAAATACCAATTTTTCACTAACAATCTTTTATCAATTTTGATATTACACTAAAACAACCAGTTAGATGAAAAATAAGTCCATCTTCTAGTTTTCCAACATAATATACGAAACATTTTTAAATAAATACCAAACTTTATTACACTACATAGAATATTAATAGGAATTATCTTTCAAAAATTAAACTTAAGTGTTAGGGCAAATAGACTTAAGGTAGTGTGAAAAACAACTAAAAATTATCATCTTAAAGATTCATTAATTAATAATCCATTATATCTTGAACCAAACATACATACATAAAATGAATTACTGCTTAAAATGGTTTAAGCACATTAACTAATCAATTCATCAGTAATAAACCCTTGCCAATTTTAATATCATAATAAATTAATGAGCTAGTCACATCTTTCAACACATTACTTAAGCAAAAAATGAGTCTAACTTTTAGTATTCCAATGTAATATACAAACCTTTTTCTAAATAAATAGCAGATTTATAGAAATTACATTTTACAGGAATGGATTATAAACTGCAACTGTCATTCTTACACTTTAAATATATGGTTGCAGATGAACCAAAAAAATGTAAATAGTTTCAAATAACTCAATCATTTTTATTAATTACCTCAACATGACTTGCAACTATAATAAATGTTTTTATTGTTCATTATTTATGTAATGTATATATTAATTTATTTTGAAATGGTATTATATTTTAATAATACAGAAGTATTGAAAATCCCCAGCGAGCTATGTGTAAACTGTCAGGAAAAGTAAAATATAGGATCCTACCTACATTTTAGTTGTGATCGTATATGAGCCGTACCATTTACTGGCAACTTATATGCATACATGCAAATGTAATTTTAAGACAACTATAAACATATTTTGAAATGACTATAACTAATTACATAAAAAAGATGAGTCTTTATATTTAATAACTTCTTAATATTAAATTAATCTTTAGTTAATGATGTAAATACAACTTTTTGCCAACTGGAATATAGATGGAATAATGCGAAATATTGAAAGCTCCAGAGAGCTACATATAAACTACAGTTATTTTACATATAGCTTGCTGGAGGTTTCATTACTTCTTCATTATTTCATTTATATTCTAGCTGATAAAAGACTATATTTAGATATATTTTTAAAATTCGTATTTTCTAGAAAATGGACAGTTGTAATCTTTTAATAAATATATAAATAAATGACAATTTCTTTAACAAGTCGGAAACCATAGATTTCAATTTTTATTAAAACTCAGAAATATTTTTTAGAACATGATTCTAATGTTCTACAAGAAGTATAATAACTACTCTTTCTTATTGCGTTGCCAAATGTATACCATATAATACTAAATTGTCCATTCATTTTACTACTGTTACACAATGCTTTATTTACCACCTTTTTTTTTACAGTTTACAGTTTAGAAGATTGCTGGGGCACTTGAAACTGTAATCTGTAAAAAAGGGTGGTAAATAAAGCATTGTGTAACAGTAGTAAAGTGAATGGACAATTTATTATTTTATGATTCTAATGTTCTTATTCATTTCTTCCACTTTCTTTAATCGTGAGTTAGTTCATGCACATTTTTAAATCACAAATTATTATTTTTATATATTTCAGACACACTGATGGAGATATTAGAAAAAATGTAATAATTTGCATTTCAATTAAATTCACCTAGGTAGGTTGGATTATCTATAATACCAAACATTTTCCACCATTGCTTCATTTCTTTATCTAGTATATAATAAATTATTTCAGCCCATATTGTCTCATTTTTAACAATTTTTTATTGGGTAGTTATAGCTTTTTAATAAAAATACAAATAGTATCAATCTTCTTTTATTTCGAAAATATTCAATGGGCTAACTGAAGACATTAATTTAGTTCTTTAGAACAGTGGTCTTCAACTCTCAGTCCATGTACCGGTGCCGGGCTGCAGAAGTTTTCTTCCAGTCCACACTAGACTGGCAGGAAAGTTTGTAATAACAAAATAATAAGAGTTCAAACTTTTAATTAATATAAACATTTTTTATTTATTTTTTCATCTCATTTTTACCCAATTAAAAAAAAAGAAACAGAACAAAAACAATATCTAATCAATCATATGTAAATTAATTTGTTTTTCCAGTTATCACAGATGTTTATGGAAGGGATAGAATTAAATTTTTTATTACTTTTCTAAAAAAAATTCAAAATTAAAAAAAAGTTTTTTATTATACAAACTCCATATATATATATATATGGCAGTTGAGGCAGGTTAGAAAGTAACCGAAAGTACTTCTGCAGATTTAAAGATTGTTTGTAATTGTTTGTAAACCATTAAAAATATTATTTCAATTATAATTACAATATTGTTTTTAATTAACGGATATTTTATTTATTATATATATATATTGAAACAGTAAGATTCGTATTCGAATCTTAAGTTTCACCTTTTTCTATAGTCTCTCACTCACTGGTCTATCCTACCCAAATTTAAACTTTTTGGTATCGAATTGTGTGTGTAGCAATATTAAAATTGTATAGATATATGTAGAATTCAACATAAACACGCACACATTTTGATCTCAAATTTAGGGCAATAAATATAATTTATATTTCTTCTTTTAGTTATATAAAAATATATAATTTTAACCATTTATTTTAAATTGTAAAATCCGTTATTTATTGCTTTGTTTAAATTTCATTTAATAATAATTTTAGAAATCAGATGTAATATTTAATTAAAATTAAAAGTAATCGTATGTTCCCTTTTTGTCTTTGAAATTTTAAAAAGAATCGGTCGGTGAGAGATAATAGATTAATTAAAAAAAAAAATTCCCTAAAATCTAAACATAAACAATAGAATGGCAGTTTTCTCTAATTAGAATTAACAAAAATGCATTGATTATCCTCAGGGCAGATTAAGTGGAATCTAAAAATACACTAACAAAATTGTGAAAGATAAGATATAAAAAAGGAGGCCATTTTAGACTTGCTAGAAACTTTGCACTTTAACTTTAGCTCTGCTCTCAATCAGTTGAGAGTCTCAAAAATATTAAATAAATTGTTCCTGCCACAGTATGACCGAGTAAAAGCACCCAGACTATTCTCTGCCCGGGAGATGGCCTATCAGATGCCAACCCTTCCATTGCCCTTCATAAATTCAACCACGAAGATGTGCTGCCTAAAATAATTTGAAAGCTGCTGCTGTTAAATTATACGAATCATCTAAATGCTGTAAAGAACTGAAAATGCTACAATCATGAACAATTTGCTACTGATCACAGAATCGGAAAACTTCTCATAAACAGGTACCTGTGTCCAAATTCTTTAGAGTACTCTACTAATATGCTATAGCTCATTCTTCATACTACTCATATAACTTATAAAATGTAAAATTATCATTTGTAAAACTAAAATTTAATAATTAATTTATTGTGTAAATTTCTCTAATAATCTAGCTTACCTCACTCTATCTTTCTTGGGTACGTATTTCTAAAATCTACATTTTATCATATAATTATTGCATGCTCATAATTTTCTAAGTTTAAATCTATGATCGCTTGAAACAGTGAATGCGTGTCAAATTTTCATTAATATTTACTTTCATAAATAACTCAATTTTCATATAAATCGACACACATTCAATGCTTCATTTATTGTAATGCAGGGGTCTACTACTTCGCAAATGGCTGACGTATTAGTTGAATAATCACCTAGTTTATATATGTTTTATATTTATTAAATCTTAATAAATAATTCCATAAAATTTGCATTTCTTTGAGAGTCGCCAACATTCTTTATTAAATGTTGATAATGTAGAGCCGAGTTAGAAAATATATTTAAGTCTTGACAGGATTGTCTGTACATTATACATGTGCTACATTTAAAGATGTGATGACCCATTACAAACCGTGAATATTCCAGATTCTATAGGGTTGAAATTAACCCCAGTCGTCCTACACAAGCGGACATAATAAATGCTCCCATAGGGCTTGACAACCGTCATGCAGCCAGCAGGCAATTTCAGCACAAACCGCTTGTCCCTGGTTATGCTTATGTGACACCTTAATTCTTTGGGCCGATGGCAAATGCCAGCCTGTCATTCTTATAAACTCATTTGCGGCTTTGCAGTTTCAATATACTGCCATTCCATATTGTCTTTCTAGCATACCACGTGTTTTCCTTAACTACCTTTATTATTCTATGTATCACTCTGTCCCTGCATTATCTTCATAATTCACTCTCAAATAAATGTTTGCCCTCAGTTATAAATAAATATTTTTAATTAAATAAATATATGTCCGCCGCTACTCTTATAAATTTTACTTTAGACTCTTGCATTGCAAAGGTATAAATCCCTCAAGGCATGCCTTAGAAATACTTGCTCAAGAATTTTAGGTATCTAGATTACGCCATCAAATAAATGTATTTTTTTTATAAACATTACAGTATCGGAAATACCGCTACTGAGGTCTTAAATATAAAATATGTCTAAATAAATAAATGTATTCTTTAATATATAATAGTATCGCAAATCCCGCTACTGAAACTTTAAATCTATAAAATATTATTGGTAAATGATTTTTTTTATTAAAATGTTTCAATAAATAATTTTAAACTATCCGTCTGCAGTTACGTTTTATTTATTCGATATCCATTCTATATAATATTTCCTTGATTATGTAAATATGAATGTTTAATTAATATTAGTTTGATTATTGGCTAACTCGAAAATAAAATCTTGAATCTCTTGCATATCCCTGACCACCGTGCCTAAAGAAATGTTTACTAATGTCACATCAGATGCATTGTTTCGTAGATTGTATTGTGGAACCGATAAACTATGTTCAAACTTAGTACTACGGGTGGCTTCGCTACCTAGATGGTGCTGCAGTTCTACGTGGTGATCGAATTCTGCACTATGTTAATGAGTCACACGTTTTCTGACTGTTACAGTATATATAACTTCATCTTATATATTTAACATTGTTGTTTTGATCAGTTATAACAATTATGCACATCTAAGGCTAAGCAGTTTACATCTTTAAGAAAAATTATCTATAGACTTCTGCCAGTCCACAAAACCTTATCCTTATTTTTACCAGTCCGTAGGTGTGAAAAGGTTGAAGACCACTGCTTTAGAATATATTAGCAGATATTTGAATTTATCCCAGTATCTGCAAACATGAGTTTGAAGTGTAAAAATGATAAGCTATATTTTTAAAAAATATATAAAACATTTGCATAATAAAAGAAGTTTCAATTTTGAATAGTAAAAATGTGTGAAAGATACATTTATGCTTTAATAAAAAATAAATAAATTGTATACCTAGGATTAAAGAAATACAATGATTACTAATTTAATAAATATTTAATAATCATTTGGTACTTATCAGAAAAGCAATACAGTAATTTACTTGTAGCCACTGATATTTGGTACCAAATCTTCCTGCGGATATTTGAAACTATGGATAATAGTAAACTTACATAATACATATCTCTATATAATAATAACGTGAAAGGCTAAAACCTTTAACAGATGTGCCTATTCATAAACTAAATGCAACAATTCCTAGCCAATATTAAATTACAAATTAACTATCAATTATAAACCCATTTTTTTGCTAGAGAAACCATTGTTGGTAGATTTGCAATTTAATTTTGACTAGTTGTTTAATTGTAAATTGGAGTGCTTAGATTTTATATTGACTAATTTAGGTTTTGGCATTTGTTGTGTTAAAAGTATCTATTCACATCTATGGTACAATTTAATGCTCAATAAACATTTAGACATAAACAAAAATAATTAATAAAAAATAAAAGAATGCAGTTATAAAAAAGGCAATACAAAAATAGAATCTATAAAAAGAAAAAAACAGCTTAAAACTGACTTATTCTGCAAGACAAAAAAATGCTCTCAGATCCTATACAAGTGGAAATAGTGTGAATTTTATGAATTTCAATTTATTAACTCTTAATTGTTTTTAGTTTTTAATGATTCTTTTTCAAACATTGAATTACAAAAATTATGGATAGTTTATTGATGGGTATGAATAATCACTAAAATTATTAGCCAAATGAGAAATATAACAAGTAAAAAACGAATAATTATAATACACACATAATTTCTCTTTTTTAAACTTTCAATATTTTTAAATTACGAAGTTTTTTTTTTATTAATGAGTTTAATTAAAACTAACTGTCATAAAAAAAAAGTTTAACAATTTTATACATATTTATATAAGAGCTAAAATAATTGTCTTTAGTTATTGGTTTGCTATTCAAATGATCTTTGTTCTTTGGTATATGATTAGAGCTTTAAATAGGTAGAACATTTTATTTAATTATACACCTGGGTCTCGTTTTACGCGATAGATAAGTTCCTCAGAAAACATGCGCAAATGAAATCGCGCAAAAATAGACATAACTTACATTGAAAAAGGGGGGATGCGGTCTGTGATTTTTCAAAATTTGCGTAAAAGCAAAGCACCAATGTAAAATTACTTTAAAATTCGTGCAAAAAAAAAAATAAATAAGGAAATAAAATATGACTAATAAAAAATTTCAATTTGAAAAAAATTGATACAAGACAAACTTTTTTTAACTATAATATTTAATTTTATTCAAAATAATATATTTTTATGCATAATTTACAGTACAGTAATTTACATTTTTTTATACACGTTTTACACGTTCATTTGCAAACTAGTAAAAAATCAGATTCTCATGTGATGTGATGTGATGTGATGCATTTGGCTTCTCCTTAAATAAAGTCAAGAATATCTCAGCAATTATGTTCACAAGAGGAAATACAACTAGCGCCAAGTTCACTCTCATGTTGTGTTAATGGTTTTCTGTTGATGACGATGATGATTTTATTAATTGTTTATGAACTTAGACTTATGGTAATAAAAAGACATTTATTCACCACTGCTGGGAAAAATTTAATTAAAACTAACAACTAAAAATTAAATTCTTATTTTTGTCTTTAATTTTCAATTCCATTTAAAAATCAAATTTTGTTTTACATCACATTAATTTCAAGTCACCCATAAGTAATTTTTAAATTGTTAATTACAATTAAAAATCAGATTTTAATTTTTAATTGTGCCCACTGCTATTACTGACCTTTAAAAACAAACTTGTGGACACTAAATGATTAATAATTGATTACGTTCTTTTTTAAAAAGCAAAAACAGAATGTGATTTAAAATGCAAAATTAACACCCACAATGTTTGAACAAATTTACATTATAATCTTGTAAAATTTAATGTGTGTATACATAAAATGTGGAAATCATGATTTTAATTTCATTATTGCATAAAATCTTAATATTATAAAGCACTGAAAATATTGAAATTACTGAGATGAAAGTAGAATTCCAATAATGTGCTATTACTTTCAATATAATGTAAGTGCGCAAAATTTATTATTTAAAGTAATAGTGCATTATCGGAGGTCAACTTCCGGTGAAACACGAATCGCGTAACTTCAAAATTGTGTTAAATAATTCCGCATGAAAAGAGACCCAGGTGTAATTTGCTTTAAAATCTTAAAATTAATTTTAACATGTGCTGCAAATACTTATGATAATAAACATTTTTGTATAACAATTTAATTGTCAATGATAAACAGTTGTTTTTTTTTTTTGTTACGAAGTTTAAGTATGAACTCAACAATTCTATTCTGCCATGTTTATTATTGTCATGAAATCTGACATTTCACGTGTTATATTTGCTGCAGTTTGTTTATTTCCACATTATTTATTGATATTGATTTTCTGCATATATGAAAATGTGTGTTTAATATCAATTAAACAAAAATAATCAATATCTTTACTTTATTATTTGCATTATTATTACAGAGGCAAAGATCTCCATACAGTAGTGTCACCTAGTGCAAATCAGAATAATCAATGAATGCAAAAAGATTTGTGCATAAAATCGCTATCTAGGGTCTATTCGTTCAGTATCTCTAGAATAGCTTCTAGATTGTACTACTATATGGAGACTTTTGTCTCTGTTATAACGGCTTGTGTAAGCATAAGGAATGGTAATCATGTGATGTTTAATGGTTACATTATTAATGTACTAGTTGTAATGTTTTTAAAGCATGTGCAGATTTGTGTTGTCTTTTTGCCACATTACAACTATTTTAGAATAAGATTTTCATCAGTAAATAATGTACTCAGAAATGGATTGGTTTCATTGCGCACAACATAGTATGTGTACATATATATCTAAAGTATAAAAGGAAAAGTACAAATAAAAACAAACAAAATTTACGTATATAATTATTTAAAATAAAATTTGGAATAATTGAAGTGTTAATTTGGTGATTTAAAATATTATAAATTATTTGAAATTATTTTAAAAGATTGTTAATTAATATATGTATTTTTATTTGTTTTATTTTTGATAAAATTCTAAATTGTTAAAACAGCAAGGAAAAAAATATATTTTTGTTGAAAACAAAGATATTTCTTCTTTGTGATATACTTTAATTATAGAGTTACATTTAATCTGTTTTTACTTAAAGGATTAAGAAAAAATTGAGAATATTTTTAATTAACATTTATTACTTAATAAATTTTTCACTATCAATTTTCAAATGCCCTAATTTTATATTTGTTTTTTAAATTAAACTGTTATCCATCTCTCTAGTTTTCTTTATGTGTCTCTATTTTATTAGTTTGAATTTAACCCACATCATTTAAATTTTATGAAATTTTTTGGGAGTTTACAAATGTCTAACCATGCATAGACGTCACTTAAGCAATATTATGTCATTTGCTGAAATTGATGGGTTTTTTATAAAAAAAAATTCTAATTTTTAATAAAATATATTTTTTGTAAATAATTCTTAGCATAATATAAATAAAATTTATTTTATTTTAATACCTGATTGCAAATTTTCTAAGTAATTTCATTCATTTGAACTCTATGAAAATTTTGTACAATATGTTTTATATACGTTATATTGCTGAAGGAAATTTTCACCCATTTGTTAAGCACTGGAAAACTTGAGATTGATTAAAATTTAAACAAAATGTTAAGAAATGGAAATTTCTTTCCAAATATTAAAATCCAACTGTCAAATCATTCATTTTATATTTAAGCTGTCAAAAATATTGAATATTTGAATTTTTCAAAAGCATTAGCAAAATTATTTACAAATCCATAGTTAGAGGAAAGACTCCTAACATATTTTAGAAGCATTAGGAAGTCAGCTACTAAAAAATAAGAGCAGTGACAATAATACAAATAACAAGGTAATTATTTTTGTTTTACTTCTATTAAATGCCCATTTGAAACTATAATTATATCATAAAATAATATGCTTACTTTTAATTATTTTTGGACTGCAGCTACCTCTAATTTTAAGGTATTGACTTCACTGCCAACATCCTCTCTAAAGCTATTCTGAGCTAGTTTATTACTTTCACACTGTTGGCTTTTTTCTTATAACCCTTTTGTACCACTTCTAGCTTTGCTACCAAAATTCTTATCTCATTTCTTTTGACTTTCAGTCAATTTATCTGCCAGTTCCTTATATCTTAAATCGCATGTTTTATTAAATTCTTGCCATCTATATTTAAAATCCATTTCCATGTTCTCTATTTTGTTGTTAAAAGACTTGAATCCATTTTGCAGATTCTTGCTAAATTCTTTTATCTGTCTATCCATCTTAATATCTATTTTTGATCTAGACAAGTTATCCTGTTATCTATCTCTTTATTCAAATCATCTATTTTACTATATATTTTCTGACACATTTCTTGATATTGCTTTTCTATTTTCTGACATTGCCTATCTATAGATTCCTTAGTTTCTTGAGATTTCTGATCTATTTTCTGACTCATTTCTTGTTTCATTTTTTTAAATTGTGCCATTATAGTTTGCAACAACTCTTGATGGCCTTGCTTTTCCTTGGCCTTCATCCCTTTAGTGGCTATCTATTTATCTTGTTCCATATTAAATTCTTCCTATTATTATATATTCTTTACTTCTTGTTTTATTTTTATTTTTTGTTCCTTGATCTCTAACACCCCCAAAGTTAACACTCTCATCTATCCACCCCTACATTCCCAAATATTTTACAACCACTAGTTCTTAGTATGTATTCTGCTACATGTCTCTATTTATACAAAATTTCCTGTTCACATCTCTTTTTTTAATCCATTCAACCATCTTTATTCTAAATGCCATGTATCCACCTTTATAACTTCAATTACCACCTAATTTTCTCTGTATTTAATTGATAAAATATCATATCATGCTAGACCACACCCCTATTTCAAAAACCTATATTGGAGTAAGCCATCTTTATAATAGTGTACCATGTCAACTGAAATCCCAGGTGCCAATATGCCTTTGCAGTCTTGCATTGGCATGCCATTTTTTGTACCAGTACACTATGTCAAACAGGATGGGAAGTAAATCTTTGAGACACAATATGATTCTGGCATGGTTAATTAGAAATGCTGACATTCTCTTGGTCTTAATTTTATATATATATATATATGTGTGTGTGTGAGCAGATAAAAACTCAACTCAGGGTAGTTTGATCTTGGGACAAAATTAAATGCAACTAATACTGCATTTTTGCTTCTCTAGCTGCTAATATAAACACTGAGTCCATTTCCTTTGAAGTAACTAATTATATGGTCTGTTAAATGCCATTTTACCCCTGATCCTCCTGGTTGGATCTTTGGTGATCGCTATAAAAACTCACATATTTTTTCCACTAAGTTCCTTTCTTTTTTATACACTTCTCAAGACTCTGGTATATATAATACTTCCCTCCATAATTCAAAAGTGATATTATTCATTTATCAATATATCCCAGTCTATTTTATACAAAATAAGACTCCAACGTCTTGATTCTCATAATCTATCTTTCCTCCTGATGGTACATTAAACTTTTTCTTTCTCTGATTTCCTTTTTCTTCCAGCTCTCATACTTAATAATAGCTCATTTTTGTTATTTTATGTAAAGCAGTATTTTAACATTTGTTCCTTAAAAATTTAAAACTCATGTTTCTGCAATTTCTTGTTTTATTCACCAAGATTTGGAAAATAGGAATAAAATAAGGAAAAATTCCTTTTTTCACAGATTGAGATTTGAACAAGAAAAAAAAATTAATACTAGGCTAATTTCTCTCTAACCCAGACAATTTTATATTTTATAATCAAGATAATCTAAATGCAGCTGTGCAAAGAGTTTTCATTATCACTGGTAAAGTTGCTTTTATCAATTAGCTAGGATTTTTTTAAAGAAACAAAAAACGCTTTGATCTGTTTACAAAAAAAAAAAAGAAAACTTAAAACTGATAACTTTGCTGTCAGTTTCCTTTAAAATAAAAAAGATTATTTCTTCCCTTATATCAAAAATTGCTCTTCTCATTGACAATTTTACAAATCAAAATTGATACAACAAAACAAATCTGAATATATGTGTAAGTAAGATTACAAATGTTGTTAATATTTATCCACACATTCATATCTTTTATTTCAAACCACATGTGTGTTTTTCAGGCTATCTATCTGCTAATCTCTAAAATTATATAGAAGAACTACTATATTATTTAATAAAAAATACAAGAGTTTAAAACTAAGTATTTCTTTTAATATTCATCATCATTTTTTTATTACTACTCACTACTAACAATCATATATATATATAGTATATACACAAACAAAAAATTTGGGGGTTGTTAATTTTTCTTGATTTAATAATATACATGTGGAGATTGTATTCTATCTCTACAATACATATAAACCAATAATTCCAGATAATGAAATATCTCCAATCTGTTACCAATGTAACACTCGGATTATAAATGGAAATCACAACAGACTGATGACATTCTATTAGTTTATTTCCAGCATTGTTCTAGAATGTGATTTATATGTGATAACCAATGAGTTATATGCATTTGTAGTTGAATGTATAAAATTGTAATGGAAATGATAATTTTTCAGCATCTTTTTTTTATGACCATAATAGATTAAGTAGGTATGGTTTTAATTTGAATTATAATAATGTAAAAATATTGCAAATTAAAAGAAACAACAATAAATAAAAATAAAAGAAGCCATGTTCATATATAAATATAAGCAAGACTTAATAAACAGACAGGCAGAAAATGTAAAAATCACAGAATTGTGGGAAGGTTAGCTTTTCAAAGTGTTAGTTGACAAAGTCTATAAAGATAATCAAAAGCGCTCCTAAATAGATAAAGTTTTTTTTAAGTTGTACTTTACATATATTTGGATACTGTATTTATTAATATTTAATTATAAGATTACATATATAACTTTGAAGAAATACAGACATTGTTTAAGAATATCATTATATATATATAGTCATAAGTGCACATAGTTAATTCGGTATAATATCTAAGTCAAAAGACCACAGACAATGCTAAAATAAACAAGCAGAATATCAACAATCTGTTGTCAAGGCAGCACTCAAATAATAAATGAAAATTTGTCTTTGGTTTTTTAATGGAGTTCATTTAAAATCTTCTAAGGAATTTAATCTTAATCCTATTAACCAATTGCTGTTACTCACACTCTTGATAATATGTGTATTTCCATTGAAAGACTTTTATTTATTATCTGAGTGTTATCGACAACAGATTGCTGATATTCTATTTAATTATTTAACCATTGGATGTGATGATTTGATTATATATATATGATATGCAAAACAAGTCATAAATTTCGTAAACTTGCTTATAGCTTGCATTTAATGATCTCTAGATGGAGCTTTACCAATAGCTCTGAACAAGCTTTGTTTACATAAGTGCCAAGAGAGATAGAATTCAAAATCTCTATCGAATCTCCCTGCCTCCAGACCAGCTTGCATTTAATGATCTCTAGATGGAGCTTTACCAATATCTCCATATAAGCTTTTGTTTACATAAACACTGAGAGAGACAGAATTCAATATCTCTTTCATTGTCTCCATCTTCATATCAGCTGATTTCAAGCTAATTGGCTATCATCAGTGAAGGGTAGGGACCAGAAACTAGATCTAAAAACTGACTCTAAACTCAGCATTTATGAAACATGTTTCTATCAGCTTGCAAGCATGAATTTTTCAGATACATAAATATCTTCAAATCCAGTTAAACAAACTAGACAGCTATATGGGTCTGAAATCAGTTCAGTTTCACCACATAGTAAAAGCCTCTGCAATATGTATCATTGCAAAAACCTTCAAAGGTACATTTATGGTAAACAAAACAAGTTTAGTTTGTTTAACTGAATTTGAAGATATTTACATATCTGAAAAATTCACACTTGCAAGCTGATAAAAACATGTTTCACAAATGCTGAGTTTAGAGTCAGTGTTTAGATCTAGTTTCTGGTCCCTACCCTTCACTGATGATAGCCAATTAGCTTGAAATCAGCTGATCTGAAAGTGGAGACAATGAAAGAGATATTGAATTCTATCTCTCTCAGTGTTTATGTAAACAAAAGCTTGTATGGAGATATTGGTAAAGCTCCATCTAGTCATCATATATATATTCTTGCTATTAAAAGGGGGTGAAGGTTGCCTTGACAGCAATGAGAAATATTGATTACTATATTTTACTGTGAATGTTTAGGTGGTTACTGGTTGGAACTTAATTATATATATATATATATATATATATATATATATATATATATATATATATATATATATATATATATATATATATATATATATATATATATAATCATAACTTGCAAGAGAGTAATTTATTTACTTTTTATGTTATATATTTGCAATTTTTAATTTCTATTTCATTAACACATTTTCAAAAAGTGAGATTCAGACTTTAGCCATTATATAATTGATTATAAGTTTCAAATCAATAATACTGTGTTTACCTTTAACTAATATGTCATATCCACTCTGTATTTTCTAAAATGACAACTGCAAGTTTAAAAAGTAAGTTGATCCATTTTTTTTCATTTTTTATTTGGGAATATAAAGAGAATTATTTATTCATAGCTTGTGGGAGACTTTTTTTTTCATTTAGACCTTTCCAATTATTACCTTACTTAAAAATTTCATTTGACTATATATTCTTGAAACATATAAATGATGACATGTGAAAATGTTAAATGACCCTTAAGAGGTATTTCATGGTAAAACAGCATTTTGCAATTGTCCTAACATGTCCTAGCCTTCTTATTTGAAGGCTATTTTATAAGTCCATTATGTATATTTTTGGTAAGGTATCTAAGCAATGATAAATAAACATAAATGATTTTATTTTTAAAAACACAAAGACAAAATAATTCTAATGCAAAATTTATCTAATCAGATTCAGATTATACGCCAATGATCACTGAGATGAATTATCATACTTGTAACAAAGTTAAAAAACAATTCTACACATAATAAACTATAATGTGAGCAAAAATTTCAATTTTTTTTCTGATTGTCTTTTTACATGATGAGTAACAAAATATATCAATCATTTCATTTTTAATCTCACAAATTTTAGCTAAAATTATCATAAAAAGAAATGAATCGTGAAATATTAAACAATAGTAGTCAAATTTTAGTTTACTGTTATATTTATTAATAATGCTATGTTTAAAAAAAAGTAAATAGATTAATATAAAATCGCACTGATCTTAGCATTATTCAGGCAGTACAATTTAGCTCAGTTGTTACAGTGATGAACAGTATGGTTATGAGATTTAATATAATTCATTGAATTGAAAGGTACTTCATTTGTCACATTAGTGTTCAAATTGTCACCTAATCTTTCAATCAATTGACCATAATAATTCAGATTAGTATACTAATTCACTGATAATAAGGTGTGGAATTGGATTTATAAAAAGCATTATATATATATATATATATATATATATATATATATATATATATATATATATATATATATATATATATATATATATATATATATATATATATATTAGATGTGGGTTAAGATATATCCCTTTCTAAATGAAAGCCTTTTAAATTTTGATTGTTTATAAAAAATTAATTACTCAGATGCAGTGAAATAGTAATTGCTGGAATTTCTGATTTGCACATGATAATCAAAGATATTTCAGTTTAATTTATGACTGGTGTTTTTAATAAAATGACAATTATGTTGAAAAAGTATTTGAATGACAATTTAAGATGCATAAAAAAAATTAAATAATACATGAGTGAATTTCACAATGTTAATTACTTATACATGCATTGGCGTATATATATATATATATTGTAACGGGAGAAAGATCTTTGAGATTCGCATATACTGACCATGAGGGTGCCACTAGTCCGAAAATAGGAACTAGACATTTATTTTAAGGGTGGGCAGGATATGCGAATCAAAAGGCACCGAACTAAACTCAGGGAGGGACAAGATATCTTAAATATTGTTTAAACAGTTGAGAAATCAAAGCACAAAGACAAACGTCAGCCAAATTAAGTTTAAACAATTTATTAATTTTATTAAAAGTTGTGTAATAGAGTGAAGACATCTAGCCATAAATACAAAAGTGGCTTATAGTAACATACGCGTATTTACCAGGGAGTGCACAAGAGTATGACAAACATGAGGGCATTAAACATTTTGGCAGCAAAATTCTCTCACTTAAAATATATGAAATGGTTAGGATAATATCTTCTTGCTGGCCAGTTGTAAAATTACAAAAACAAACAACAACTCTAGCTTTCTGAATCAGAGATAATCAAACAGTTACTGTCCTGCCGGAAATCAACGAAACCAGCACGGATGTCCGAGCAGTAATATTTTAATTACTGTCATTAAACACCACAGGACTGCTGCATGTAATACTACATTCAAAGTAAACATGGTTGATCTCACTTACAAGACAGCAAAATATATTTGATTATGATCTTACGCAATCCAGAAAGAAATGACTACTTTCAGACAACCTGAAAAAATAACTTGACAAATAGCCAGGAAAAGATTTTGTTGTTTGCACAAAAAGCGCAAATGAAACATGCTTAAAGATTCTTTATTTTACATCTAAGGGCAGGTGAATAAATAAAGACTACGAAAACTGCCAATGCATTTTGTAATAGTTAACGAAATAATCAGGTATATATTAAACATATAAAATACAATCTCCTAATGCACCCCCTGATAAACGAAAATTGCAAACGAACTTGGAATCTTAAAACTAAGATTCCAAGACACACTTTAAATATTAGAAAAGAGTACATACAGATAATAAATAATTAAAAAAAACAATTAATACCATTTTAAAACATATTTATCATTAGATTGAGCGGAGATTTAATTAAACGCAATTTATTTACCCTGGCTAGAATAGGAAAAAGTTTAGCTTATGGTAAGGCAGAGTTCTAGTGATATAGTGATGAGTGCACACTTTTGATAATAGTTCATCTTTCAGGTCCTTTGACAGTGGCAAGGTAGAGGCAGTGTTTATTTTAGAAGTTCATGGCATAACTGAAGGAGAGCTGGTAGGCGTGGGTCCATCCTTTGTTCAAATTAGCAAGACATTCTAATGATGGTAAAACTCATAGTGGTAGATTTTGACATCTTGCACAGCAACAAAGTTTGTCAATAATTATTTAAGTTTTTAACAGGAATTAAACGTCCGAACAGCTACTCAAAACCATATGACTCTTAGCAGGCAATAATCCAAGTGTCTATTTCTATACTGAATCTCTTCTCTCTCTTAAATTGGCGGGCTATCTTTGCCTCGCTACATTTTCCATGAAAAACTTTCATTAGTGTCCATTCTATAGTTCAGGCAGGGCAAATATTAATTTCCCGCTCAATCTAATTTAAGACTTCCAACCAGGGATTATTGTAACCAAAATAACAAAGACAAAACTAAATCTCCGCTTTTTAGAATTAACTTTAAAAATAATTACAATAAAAGCAACAGGAATATATAATTAGCAAGCTTGTCTGTTTTTAATCAAATTGATTAAAACAGGCGGTGAAAGTAAACTATTTTAAAATCAATTTTATAAACAAAGTAGTGAAAGTAAACTATTTTAAAATCAATTTTATAAACATTAAATGATCTACTTTAAATATAAATGTGTATGTGTTTTAAATAATAATAAAAATTTTAGCATTAGACATTTAATGAAAATGAAGTTGTTTTTCCTTTTTAATTTTAGTAATAAACAATTGAATCGGAAATCAATCTGGCTCAATATATGAAAGTCGAGTTGAAAATGATTATGAATATAATCGAAAATATTTCTTTATGAGTTTTTATTGAGTTTTTATTTATATTGTATTATAAATTGTTTACCGTTGTTTGGAATATATTTAAGTTTCGTTATATATATATATTCAATATATATTCAATGGACCATTAGTAAGAATGGATTTCCATTCTTGCTATTAAAAGGTGTGAAGGTTGCCTTGACAGCAGTTAGAAATATTGGTTGCTATATTTACTGTGAATGTTTAGGTGGTTATTGATTGGAAACTAATTACATCATTATCCCAGATTAGCTTTAGGCACTATTTCACTTATTATTTCTAAATAATACATGGGCAATTTAAAAGTATTGCATTAAGTAATGTTTTAGATGACTATTTATTAGTCTGCATTATAGTGACATGTTTATTTCATGTTTAAAGAGGTTTATTTAAACTTCATTGTAACAATATTTCATACTCTGTAGTCAAGTTGCAATCTTTAAGTGTCCATATATATTCAATGGACCATTAGTAAGAATGGATTTCCATTCTTGCTATTAAAAGGTGTGAAGGTTGCCTTGATAGCAGTTAGAAATATTGGTTGCTATATTTACTGTGAATGTTTAGGTGGTTACTGGTTGGAAACTAATTATATATATATATATATAAATCTTCCTGCATTCCTATATTAGTAATAGAACAAAAGTGCACTACAAAAGAGCAGTATACATATAGAGTAAGTCTTAATAAAATATGATGAATAAATAGTGAGCAGTGATGAAGACAATTGAATGGGTTTGATGACTTGAGTCAATTGATGAAGCTAGTTCAGCAAAAATCCATTTTAAATATCATTGGCCTTTTCTGATTTCTTTATTCACTTGTTTAAAAGAGAATAATATTAAATATGACGAGGACAAATATTTAGATTAACTATTAATTTATGAGTGTTCACCTTTTCAAGAAGGCTATCTTTTAAATTCACTGTGGTTAATAGCTATTAAGTTGATTCATCATCAACAACAACCATTAGCAATCTACTATAGTATGAATATCTCTCCAAGTTCAATCCATCTTTTTTCATCTTTAGCTTCTCTTCTCCACATCACCCCACACTTTCTTATTTCATCCATCTACCTCACATATGGTCTCTTTCTGGGTCTTTTACAATCTCTTGGAATCAAGTTTAAGATTTCAATTGTTCATCTATTATCATCTCTTCTAAAAATATGTCCAGCCTAACTGTACTTCAGTCTTTTAATTTTTTCCAATGATGTCAGTTAAACCTGTTTGTTCTCTTATCCATATATTGCATTTTCAATCCTTTTTTGTTACTCCAAACATGCATTTCTCTATACTTCTTTGAGTGGTTTGAATTCTCAGCATTACTCTTCTATTAAGTGTCCAAGTCTCAGATCCATAAATAAAAACTGGTAAAACACATTAAAAACCTTCCTTTTTAAACCCATAGGCATATTTTCTTTTAGTATCAAATTATTTTTACTAAAAGCACTCCAACCAAGTTTAATTCTATGATTAATTTCATCTATTATGTTTCCATCTGTATTAAGTTGATTATTTATACATAAATAAACATTAACTTAGCATAAAAATGAAATGATTAAAAAAATGCTTGCTATATATTTATGTAGATAACTAATAATAACATCATGAAAGCAGTATTGTGTTTACTTTGTATAGTAATATATTTAATATAGTGAGTTTATAAAAATCACTATGCCAAAATTGCTTTATTGCTTTAGAGTTCATAAGACATTAAGCACCAGAAGTGCCAACTCCAGAAACAATCGTAGGACCCCACTTTCTATGTATGACACTTTACTACTATGATACCCTGCACAGTCAACCAAGTCATTTGTCATTATTTCATTAGTTCATATACTCCAGATAATCAATGATATTCTGCTACTTGCCTTATCATCACTAATAATGCAAACATCCCTCATTGTTGATTTATGGAAGTGGAATGTGATCTTCTTCATCATTTCCCAACTATCTCTGACTATGGAATGTATATTAATAAATAAATAATTGAATCAAATTTCTTTATTACTTTATTGTTCTAGAGTTCAAGTGTTAGAACTGGATGTGAGGATATTGGAATTTCTTATAGAACTTTATATTCAGAATCTGACGTTCCACCACTGCACTAAACAACACAGAACATGTAGGTTAATGGCAATTAGTACCACATTGTAATATTTATTTTTATAACTGGTATTGTCTTTTTTTAGATTATCACTAGTTTCTATTAATAGATACAGTATCATATGTCAAAATCTAAACTTGTTAATATAATAAACTAAGTTATTTCAATTCAGAATTAAATCACAAAATTAAATTACAAATCCATTACGAATAAATTCCCAGCCAAGACAAACTTTTCAAGTGCAATAAAGATATACTATACTATATTTCCACAATTCCAGTTATTTGTTTTGTATTGTGTTACTTTGCCTATGAGAAGTCTGTCTTCACAGGAAGACTATTGATAGAATATTTGCAATTTAATTTTGGCTAATGATTTAATTGTGAACTGGTGTATTAGTCTGTGTATATTATGTATGTATGCACATACAATATATGACAGAATGCAAATAATATTATTTGCTGTCTTTTTGTTCAACGTTTTTAGAAATAAGCGTGATTTTCAGCGCATTTTATATATTAAACACCTATTTTAAAATTCTTCATGAATTTTGCAGCTGTGAATAAACAAAAACTAGTTATGAAATATGATTTGATGAAAGAGTTGAGCTCTCAAATAATTAGTTTTTTGACATAAATTGTCACAATCGGATTAACATTTTGTTCTCAAGAGAATCATCGAAGTTAATAATGTAACCAATAAAAATTATTATTATAATTTACTGTTTGCAATTAAAGAAAAATAAATCTGTTTAAAATGATTCTTTTAAATAAATATTTAATTGAAGATATTATAAAATTATATCAAATTAAAAGTAGGTAAGATAGTTATTTTATATATGTGTGTGTGCGCATTCATTGTTACAAAAATACGTTTATGTGTGTACATAGTGTAAGTAAAGTATCACAAACATACATTTATAAGTAGCTATGTATATATAGTTTACATAATTAAACTTTAAGCAATTTATTAAGACAACTTTCGAATTATGCATCCTAATAAAAAATGTGTCGCATTAAAATTTACGTTCTAGCTCTAAAAATTGGGTTGGAGGAAGTGCAATTAAGCTACGGCAAATTATGAACAACGATTATGAAGGCTTATCGCTTGGATGTAGTATTATATTGCTTAGTTATTTCATCTGTTTTCAGGCAGAAAACTTATACACATAGTACCATGTTTAAGTAAAATTGTTGGCACCCATTGAGCCCGAAACTTACATTACATTTTATGTTTATTGATTTTTTAAACACTATTATGATATCATGAAACAATAAGGAGTTAAGTAATTAAAAATTTCAGATTCTTTTTATTATTTCTTATTGTATTAGGTAATATTAACTTACAAATCATTTATTACAAATTAAATGTGTAATTTAAAACTTCTTACAACTTGGAATTAGCCGGTTTATTTTGAACTCTTAATATTACTTGTCTTTTCAATTTCTTATTTGTTTTTGAACAAAGATTAGATGGGGGATGATGAAAAAGGAAAAAAAATATGGTCAAGTTTACATTTCTCATTGATTTACAAATTATTTTATAAATTATATGTATAATTTCAAACCTCTTAAAAAAATTACAATTATTGACAGGTTTATTTGGAATTTTTATAGTGAAATTTATTTTTGAAATTTAAAATTTCTTATTTGGTTTTGAAAAAGTGAGACAAAAAAAATAGAGTCAATTATAAATATTGACTGCTTTTATGAGAACGATACTAATGATCCAAAATAAAGATCAGCTACAATTTTCTTATTTTTCGCATAAGAAACTTTATCTGTTTTCTTTTTTCTTAATTCAATACCAATTACAATAAAATAATCAAAATAAAAATTAATTGGATTTGTAACAACAGCAAATAAAAAGGTTAAATGTATGGAAGTTATTTTCTTAAATACCATCAGCTAATAAAGTGACTACAGAAGACTAGAAAGAAGTATGTTGTTTCATAGCTGTATTGCCAAAACTTTTCCCACCACATGTGACCTAGATGAGACACAAAATAGTTCAGAGGAAGTTATCTCTCATCTTCTTGAGAATGGCATTTGACACTGGGTTGCACACCTTCATTAAGAAGATCTTGTGACCCAAAATTCCAATTCACTTTCTTCAATGGCATTACTTTTTCATGGAAATCTTTGATTTAAATTTTTTTTTTTTTTACAATCATTGGTATACTAATTAGCAAGTCAACAACTCTTCTGAGATAAGAGTTCCTAGCATTGTGAGATCATAAAGTCTAAATAAAAAAACCCAAGTTTATTCTTACATTTCTTTTTAAAAAAAGTAAACAAAAAAATATACTAATAAAACACTATTTATCAGCAACATACATTTTATTAGTATATTTTTTTATTTAAAAAAAATTAAATGAACAACACATAGTTTATTTTTAGATTATTTTCTGAACAATAACAAAGTATTTATTTACTGTAGCATGCATAGATGCAAATATTTCATTTCTATAGTTTATCTTCTGTTATATTTTTTTAAAATTTTAAAAACACATTTTTCTGATATAAACTAAGTTGAAACTCCAATTTATCAATTAATTATCCCTCTAATCTCATCATATTGTTTTAAAGAATCAATAAATGTAAAATGGAATGTAGATATCTGTCTTTATCAATACTCAATGGTTTTCTATGAAAACCATGTAAAGTGGAAAAATTATTTCATAAATAGCTCACAATTATATATATAAACCATTATACAATTACAAATATCCAGTAACGCCCTCTGTTTAAAAGTCTATATCTCAATATTAGCGAACTTCAAAATGATTTTTGGTATCATTTTGAAGTTCGTTATTATTGAGATATAGACTTTTAAACAGAGGGCGTTACTGGATATTTCTAATTGTATAATGGTTTATATATTTGTATAATTATTTCAGTTAGTGTTAACAGTAACTTTCTTTCATATATATATATCAGGACTGCTTGTGTTTTTGGATTATTAACTTTATTGGGATATTCTTTTTATTTCAAAATAAATCATATTAATCAGATTATTTTTCAAATAACTTATGTTTTTATATTAGTCTTTCATTAGACTAGAGAGTATCCACTTAATGAATAATATTTCTGTATTGTAATTTTTACTGCACCACTCTCATACAAAGTAGAGACTGTTTTCTATTTGCTTTTAACACCTTATGGAGAGGTGTAATCATAAACATATAACCAAAGACATGTGAAAAAGATGTATGATCTCTAATATGCACATTTATACTGAAAGAGCACTCATCAGTTAGTCCAAATAACAATCTTACACATATCTTCATCATTTTTTAGAATATATAGAGAATCAATTCTTATAGATGTGTTTATGAGATAGTGATCTGGATCAACTGGTGAATTCTGGTTCAGCATGAAATGTAAATCTTAGGGATGACACAGCCTTTTTACATGGCTTTGGTCATATGTTTATGGTACACTCTTCCATAAGATGTTAAAAGTGGATAGAAACCGGTCCCCACCTTGTGGAAGAGTGATGTAGTAAAACTTATACTATAAAAATATTACTATTCAGTGTTTATATATTATTTATATCACACTATTTTCAAAGCAAATTGATATTAAAATCTCATCATGCGTGGCATATTATATAGTCATTAATTTAATCCAGGGTTCTTCCAGCCTTTCTTGTATTGGTTTAGCATAGGTTATAAGCCAACAAGATGCCTTACATGTAATATATATTTGCTGTAATTGTAAAAGTGTAATGTCTTCATCCCTAAGTTTTTCCAGAGGGGTAGAAAAACACTTACAATCCGATCGATAACATAAACGAGTACAAAGAATTATAGCTAAAATATATGAAAACTCGGCTGCAACAACTCTTAAAACCGTTGTGCCGCAAATAGCTCTTAATAGCTTTACGTATCCAACTTCTGTTAACAAGACTGTAACAAGTGTGCGATGTTTTCCTCTAGCAGTTTATATATCCCTCTGAGTTCTTTTGTTAAGTCTTATCTGCTACATTCCGAAAACTTAATCGCGTGTTTTCCGAATCCGTTTTGATTGTTCTTAATATTAATTAGTTATTTTTATCTCTGATAAAAATAATCCCACAACTTGTTTTTAATTATAATTATTTTCCATTATAATTATTTTTACTTTCAACTAAAATAAATCGGAAACTTCTGGAGTAAATTGTCTCTAGTAAACTCGCTGTTTATTTCTCAACACGAATACAATAAAAAGCAAAACATTAAGTAAACAAACGGCTCAAAGCATCTTATAACGTCATTTTTATAGATATTTTTAACTTAATTTTTCTTAAATAAAATTAGTGCAAAAAATACACTTATCTTTAAAATAAAATTAATATATTTATTTTATGAATGAGTGGGTCCTACACATTCAAGTTTCAAAAATGTATACCAGAACTTGTAACCTAATAGTTATCATCATTATATTTTATGACCATGACTTTGATTTCAAATCTGTGCAAAGTTGAACATTATTTTTAATTAATTGAAGATTATTATCTCATTCCTATTTCCAATCTAGTTATCAATCCAACTATTTCAATAAATATGTATTTGGAAACTTACAAGAAAATAAATTCATAAAACTTTATTAATGGCCAGTGTCAGTTATATTATTTACTATTATTTTTTTCACCTGTTCCTTTGTGGAAAGATGTACTTTATGGTAGTCTATTTATTGTTATTTTATTATTATTAATTGTGATCAAGTTATCATTAATGCCCAATGATCAAGTGATTGATATTCTATCTTTTGCTAATATTATCAGTATATCACAAAGAACAGTTTATTTTTGCTTTCTCTATGCCACTTATTAAAATGATGTTTGTTGTTGTCACCAGATGTCACTAGCATTATTTATTTGCACTTTGCAAAATAGATAATGTTAATAGTAATAATAATAAAGAGTTATTCATAAATGAGTGTGACCATCCTAAGTCAAAAAAATGAAGACAAGAGAGAAAAACTGTTCTAGAAATGATTTTTGCAATGTCTATACAAAACAATATATGAACTACCATACATCCACATATAGAATATGGTGGTCCATTTTCTGTTTACTTGATATTTTAGATGTTGCTTTTTAATTTCTACAACAGAAATCTTTTCTTTCAAAAATACTTTAATATCATGTTTAATTGTGCTCTCCAATGTTTTCTATTATCTTTCATATCCTTCCAGTTGAAACACTTGACTTCTTTAGAATATCTGAGATAATTTCTATAATATAGACAACGTATATCTCTTCCAAGAAAATCATGTTCAAATTAAGTATAAAATACCCTTTTAGAAAGTTTTGCATTGCTCATTCATTGTACATATCCAATCCAAATAAAGTGTGATTTTATAATAATGGACTCTATAATACCGTTACCACAAAACATTGATTGCTTTTATGATTTTGCCATTGAACTTTTAAAATTTTGTGGTGCATCATTAAATGAAACTTTTCTAATGATTTTCTATTAGCTGCTGATAGGGTGTTCAAAATCCAATCCCACACAATAAACTAGATAAAATAATAGCTTTATATATAATTAATTTAAATGCAATAGTTTTTTTCCTGTGAAGAAATATTCCGTCTTATAATGTGTTAAAAGCAGCAGCAAAATATTGGAGTCTCTGTAGCACTTCAATACCAAAAAACACCTTTCTATTTATAAAATTATCAAGGTATTTAAATTGGAGTACATTCTCAAGACTATAACTATCCAGATTAAAATCTTTAAAAAAAAAAGAAAATTAAAAAATCATAACAAAATAGAAGACAGTTGGTATATAAAAATACAGATGTTCTTCCCAATGGCTGAGGAGGGAAAGTGAAATTCACTAATTGATGATCAATATTTTTTTTCTCATTCTGACCATTTTGATCTTTTTTAGAAAAAAATATTTAGTTATTATGTATCAGTTGTCATTAGTTTCTCATGCCATTAGATATCTCTCATTACATATGACTACAAGATTGTGTGGGGCAACCATATGTTCATCCTTTTATTGCTTGCAGAGAAATTTCAACTTTTCTAAAATTCTTTATTTTTGTTTTACTCATAGTACATAGTAAGTATAGGGGATTTAAACTCAGATTTTCAAGCACCCTCTGTCTATCCACAGTATCTCATACAACTGATACACATGACCACACACATGTAGAAAAGATAAAAAAATCACCAATATTCATATTTCGTGCTAAACCAGCACTCATCAGTTGGTTCAGATTATCATTTCCCATAAATATATATAATCAGTGCTCGGTTTATATTAAAATAGCAAGTCTTCATACTTTAATGAACAGTTTAATATAAACTGAACACTGATTTTATATATGTATGGGAGACAATAATCTGGACCAACTGATGAATGCTGGTTTAGCATGAAATATGTATATTTGGGATTATTTATCTTTTCTACATGTATGTGGTCATGTGTATCCATTGTATGCGATAGTGTGGATAAATGGAGGGTGCTTGAAAATCTTAGTTCAAATCCCCTATACTTACAATTAAGCTCCAGGTTTGTGAAGAGTGCCTGATTTTCAAATATTCATAATATATAGATAAAATACAATGATTTGTCACTTGGGAGGTCATATGCTTAGAAGCTTATATATTATTCAAATACTATAAATACTTAACCTGTGATGCATGGATCTTTAGCTTACAAGTTTTGCTCTATCACTGCATTGAATTATACAGAACTCAATGACAGAAGTTACTAATATTGATAATATTTAACTTATATATTAATAAAAAGTGAATAATATTGACATAAATCATTTACTGTTTATAATTAGAAGTAAATATTTTTTGTATCTAAATCTTGAAGTTTATAGATTATATTATTACAAAGTGATTCATACCCTTATGATAAATTAAA
The DNA here is from genome assembly GCA_028023455.1 of Epiperipatus broadwayi. Taxonomy (NCBI): domain Eukaryota; kingdom Metazoa; phylum Onychophora; class Udeonychophora; order Euonychophora; family Peripatidae; genus Epiperipatus; species Epiperipatus broadwayi. Next base: position 959,188 of record JAQFVV010000213.1, read on the forward strand.
TAAATATTAACCATATATCTGATTACCATTAGTGCATTTATCATTATTATCTGATGATTTATTAATAGGTTTCAATGTATGAAATATTTATATAATCATAGTCTTTTTGATTTCACTATTTGAATGCTGTATACATGGCATGCTTCTTTTCTTGATATTACATAGCTTGTAATAACATAGATAAACAATACTTTAGTTACAAAACAGATAATCATTCCAGAGATCACGTCTAAATACACCAAAAGAATTCACTATGAGCTTGTAGTCAGAAGATATGGTCTATTTTTTATTTCAATGCTTTTAATTTTTCAATGAAGCTTAACAGTTTCACAATAAGAACATAAACAATAGATTATATAAGTCTGGAAGTATGATTAGACTAATTGTCACTTGAATTTTCTAGATTATTAAAAGGAACTACATCTGATAATTTCCAAAGAAGGTCTAATATCCAAATCACCCTTTTTCACTTGTGAAATATGGTGGTCACCTTGTTATAATTTAGATAGAGCAATTCTCTTCATCTTACTTTAGAGCCCATTATTGTAAGCTTGTCTAATCAATGGATATCCGATTGTATAAAGTTATACATTTTCAATCCTAAGACCCATTTCTGGCATCTGTTTTTTATTAAAGGGGATTATAATTAAAAGCCGAAACTAGCACACATATTCAATTGGTAGCTATCTTTTATTTCTTTTTGGGACATGTAAATAAATCATGTGATATTGTTAATGATTTGGATGCCATTATCATAGTATTCTGTCAAATAAATACCCTTCATGCAATTACTGATGTAGATTATTTCAATATTTTAAGTAGCCAGATTTATTACATAGAGTAAACATTGCTTTACGATATCTCTATGTCTTCCAAGATAATATAACTATATGATTCATATAACCCACATATCCAAACATTAGTTTGAAAAAAAAATGGCAATGGTCATATCTGTATAGTCTTTACTATCCTCAAAGCCTTTCACCTATTTAAATTTTGAGTCTCTATTGATAATTATTGGGAAATGAGGAAACGTTCAATATAGCCTAAAGCAAACAGCCTAAAAGTTTGGCCTCTTATCAAATTTTCTATACATTGTTATCTAGAATATATGTTTTGGTATAAATGTTGAAAATATAAAAACAAGTATTTATGTAGATATTAAAAATTAAATGTTTCCCTCATCTTTTCACTGCGAATAACTAATTTCATTTTTTTTTTTCATGTGTCATAGCATCGGCCGGGAAGCGAACTCGCTAATCCGAGAAAACTGCTTGCAAGGCGGCTGTGCCGACCTCTCAACCATCAATGCTTGACAACTAATTTCATATTTGTATCTTAATTTATTGTTATTTTTCTAAACTTTCAGTTGCCAGGATTTTTAACCTTTAAAATATAGTTAGAAAGTAATAGAGGATATGAAAAATCTTTAATCACGATTTTTAATAATTAATGGCTTGTCACTTTTTCTTTAGCGTGTTAAGTCAAATAACAATTACACTCCAAGAAAATTATTCATCTATATATACATAATTTTATTGGATCGTGATTTCTGTTTGCCTACATATATTATATAGTATTATATAATCGAATTTTTACATGTGTTAGAAGTTTAGTTTTTCAATAATTAACTATATCGAGGTATTGTTGTTTTCATTAAATATTAGTTATCATATTTTCTTACCATGTTCATAATCTTGGATTCAAATGAGAATGATCCAAAATTTTTAGATTCCAAACAGGGATTATGATATATATATATTTTAGACAGTGTTCCTATAGCTGACCCAACAAGCTAATCATATATTGACTAGTAAATGAATATTTAATTATTTTTAGCTGGAGATTATACAAAATGTGTAAAACTCTTAATTCAACGGTGATTTTAACTTCGCTCTTGTATTTAAAGTAAATTTTGTGTTACGATTTGTAGAAGTCCCTACTGTCAATCTAGGCGCATAGTCTTAAGGTTACGATTTGTAGAAGTCCCTACTGTCAATCTAGGCGCATAGTCTTAAGGTTACGATTTGTAGAAGTCCCTACTGTCAATCTAGGTGCATAGCCTTAATATATATATATATAAACAAGAAAATTATTATACTTTAATCAGAAGAATTACTTTTTAAAAATTGTTTTCAATTTGAGACATATTAAAAGGGGCAAACTTTATCGAAAATATGTCCTAAGTATTCTTTTATTATTTAATTGCATATAAATAATATTCAAATTATATAGCTTTAAAAAACATGTAATGTTTAATTATAAATTTATTTTAAACGCACATTATTATATTAAGTAATAGTAAATGAATTTCTCAGTCACTATATTAAACTTAATGCCCCCTATAATTTGTTTTGTAATTAGATTTTGATACTAGGAGGCATTATATTTGATACATCTTTCCTAGAAGTCCAACTCTTCAAATTATTATACCTATATATAAAGTAAATAATTTTTAAATACTGTATACATGTATAAAAAAAGATGCATATATAATAGAAGTGATGTGGTCTGAATTTCTATGTTCGGTGATGTTTTACGATTTTGTAAATACATTTAATAAGGAATAAACTATAAAACTACTGATTAGTTTTATTTACACGTTATTAAAAATTCAAAAACGTTAATGGTTGCTAATATTATAACTCAGTTTTCATTCACAATATTGTATTTACAATCCATTAAAAATGTTTGCCTTATAATAAATAATTCAGTAGAAAAAAATATTTTTTACTTCACAAATAAAAGCAATGTTATCAGAATCATTATCATCATCATAATGTTTTAGTGCTGCGACTTAATAAAAAGTTTAAGTAGTAGAAATGGCAGGTCTAGGTTACAATTTATAGTCTATGAACTCTCACAGTTTATCACTCCACCAAATCATATAATGCAATATTATAGACATTGTATGATCTAAAAGACTGTCCATACAATCTAAATATCTTTTTAATTATACCACATTGTTAAAACGTTAACATTTTTTTTCTTTTCCTGGAATAAAATATAAATTTCTAAGAAAAAGTTTCATCTACTGTAGTATAATAAACCTGTCATGATATTTAATCAGTCTGGAATTCTCCTGTTAGTTGTAGAATTACCAAAAAAAAAAAACATTTTTTAATTAGACATCTTAAAATGATATAATGCTGAATAACTAATATCAGAATGTAATAATTGGATAAAATCTTAGTTGCTGACAAGATGCTGACCAAAAAAACAATATAATTGAAATAAAATACAACATTTATTTATGATTACAAAGGTATCATATTTTAACGGACAGTATGCTTATAATTTACCAGTATTTTCATAAATTATACTGTATGGTTAAATATTCAAATCATATGACATTTGAACACCTAAATAACAGTTTAATAGTTTTCAATGCTAACATTAAACTGACCAATTGATATGTTTTCACTTTACTAAACTGAATCAATCCAGAAAATTTAGCATTTCATTTCATTGACTCTCATTGATCTATGTCAATAACTGATGTTAGTTTAAAACAGTATTAGAGAAGACAATTGAAAGCTAAAAGTTTCATGATCAATTTGCAGCTGAATGATATAAATAAATAAAACTCTTTTTAAACTAACTGTTAAATGTGAAATCATCAAATAGAATGCTGAAACCTCATATGACTGCCTAAGCAGTTTAATGTGCAATTACTACTATTATTGTATGGATAATATAAATCTTTGAGAATTTTATATTGATAGCATCTATTCTACAAATCATTGAGTGAGCATGTTTGCAATGAATTCAAATAAGATTCATGTTAACTATAAAAATCCCCTTAGCAAATTAATCATATCATCTTCGACCTGCAAGAAAACTAAGGTATTAAGATTAGCCTACTACTACAGTTGTGTTATCACTATTAATCCTAGTGTATTACTTATACACATTTTCAGTAAAAAGTCTTTATGTCATATACCATTAGTTTAAAATTACAGAAGGTATATACTACCTATACGGTAATAATAATGATAGCATTGAAAAGTGACTGTGAAGTCCTATGATGTTCAATAGTCTAGTTGCAGAATATTTAACTGTTCATCAGAATTGAGTTTTTTTAATTATTCAACTAAGAATTAGTTATAAAATCATTAATTTTCAACTCATCTCTCTACCACTACACTAACTCACACAGCGTGAAAATAAGTGGTAATTTCCAACAAAGTTAAATGACATTTGTAAAATAATTCCACTACATATTAACTATGATTTAAAACAATATATACTGCATATTTATTTGATATCCAATTGACATTTTTTTAGTAATCAATAAAATAAAATTTTAAAAAATTAAAAAATGGTTTAATTCATAGAAATGCACTAAAATGTAAAAAAAAAAAAACCACTAAAAATATTTTCCCTCCAATTTTTACAGTATTCTTGATATTATGTGACCAAAATAACAGTATGCAGGACTTTTATGTAGAAATATTCTTAAATGTTTTTGAACATAAGCACTGCACTCTTGTATTTTGGTCTTATAATATAAAGAATATTATAAAAAGTTGCATACTCTCTGTATAGTAATGCCACCCAGTGAAAATCTTAGTAATCAATGGATGCAAGATTTGTACATAAAATCCCTGCCAGTTGGGTATTTTATGCACAAATCTTGTTGCATCCATTGATTACTAAGGCTTGCACTGGGTGGCACTATTGTATGGTTTGCTATTGCTTAAATAGCTTTCATAATCATAGAAAATGGTGATCATGTGATGAATATTGTAAAAACTGAACAATTTGTTTTTTTTATTTTTTAATACGTAAAAACATTTTTAATTGTTTTTTTTTTTACTTTTTAGTTTTTTAAGTAGAAAGCAAGATAAAGTTAACAACTTTGAAGCTACCTTTTAAATGCATCTATAAACACAAACTCTTTTGTTCACTTAAATTAATAACAATTAGTTTTTAAGACTCAAAAAAATCTTTCTATAATTCGTAAATTTAAGATAAGTGTCAACAAAGTTTAGAATTTTATACATAATGTAGAATATGTGTTTTTAGTTATTTATTTTTGTGTGAAGTTGTTCTTTGAAAATGTCTAAATAGTTATGATGAAATTAATTGGCTTTGTTAAAAGCTTAACATTTCAGTCAATTTTTTTTCTCCAAATATTATTTTCTTTAGGAAATTGTGCTCATATTTCTTTTTTTACATATATTTATTTCCATTCTATAATAATACCATTAGATGGTATAACCATAAAAAGTACTAAATTTCACATAAAAATAATTTTTTTTTATTTTTTACTAAATATTGTTTGCAAACTCTAAAACAATATGTTATCATCAAGAATATGTATGCAAAGTTTCACCTAAATTGAAAATTGGAAAGTTTTAAAAAATTGAGTTACAGATAAACACAAGAACAAAAAATCAGAGAAAGATAAATAAAAATATTTAATTAAATTAATAACAATGAAGCATCAATACACCTAATAGAATGTAGATAACGTTTGCTGTCATTTCAGAAAAGATATAAGAACTACACCCAACTATGTAATATTCAAAAACTAACTGTAGATAAATTAAAACGAACGTTAAAACTTCCTTTATTATTCATTTAATAGCCAAAAGATACTTCATTAGACATAGACAATATAGTTTTAGTAAATTTTAATAAGGTAAATTTAAATTATACAATAGCCACTTATTGATCTTATAATAACAGACACATGTTGCTGCAGGTAAATTAAATGGTACCATCTCAATTAAAAATTTTCCAGCTCTTTTCCACTCATAGTCACATTTGAAACAGTATTACTAGACCAATTTAACTGGTGAGAGTTTTATTTTTTAGTTTTAGTTTTTTAATATAACTATCAGTAGAATACCTTTTTCCTGATCACCAATCACTAATTGAATGATTAGTTGAGTTATTTTTAGGCAATTATATTCACAAATCTTAAACCATGAGACTTTTTATGTATATCCATGTATAGCAAATTGTGACATATTTAAGAAAGAGAATATTTTTACAAGATTAAATATTTCCCAATATACTATATCTTAATGATATAATAAAGGCTGTACCAGCAAATAAATATTTATTTATGACTTCCATTAATAAATTTTATAATTTGTTTAAATTAAATTTTCATTTAACATATTTCCTTGAAAGCAAAGCTTTAACTATGACATTATCATTATCATTAGCTGTCATTTGAGAATTAGTATAGTCTCTTTAAATCTAGGGATATGAAAAAACCAGAAAGACAAAGAAAATATTAGTAAACAAAAAAAGAGAGTGGTGAGGAGGAACTGAAGTCAAAATTGCTATTTCTAATTAAACAACGGAAGTATGATTGCATAAACACATAATGGGTTTTGTACAATTAATGCAGAAAGATAACGGTTGGCATGAAAAGATACATGATGGACATGTCGTGCAACAAACTAAATGACAAAAGTTATTAAGATAATACAAAAAATGGTGAGAAAATGAATGAAAAAATAATAATGAAGATGACTTCTATTCATCTTTCATTGAATAATACAATTTCTTATGAGTATATAATTTTAAAATTAAATATTCTTCTACTTCAACAAAATAACATATATATATATATGCATAGAAAATGAAGAATAATGGATCATTGTAAAACAACATGTTTATTTTTCCTGTGAGAAGCTACATTATTGTAGAAAAAAATATTTTAAAAGTTCTTTGTAGTTTAATACAATAGGATATTTATAAACACAACAACTAAAGGTCCTTGAATCAAAGCTCAACTGTTTCTTCCTGGATGATATATATATACTTAATTCATTTGATTGCTAATTTAAATCATTTACATAAAATGAATTTAACTACTTTTGGTGTTACAGATGCAATAGTTGCATATATATAAAAAAATAACTTGTCATAACACATTATCAATTTAAAATATTTCAAGATTTCAGCCACAGTAAATAAAATAAAACTCTCTAGTTGGAGGGGTACTTAAATCAATGATTTACATTTTTATGACATAATGGAGTACTGCCCTTTAGTTTTAAATCACTCTTTTGCACTTATATTTGCCAGTATATTTACTGTTTTATATTCATTAGATGGCAAAAACTGAAACCAAAGTAAATATTGATTTATTAGTTTAAAAAAAAATCTAAAGATATCATTAATGTACAGAGGAAAACTACAAAGCAGAATGGATACAAATAATAAAGTTATAGAAGAATAAATAAGAACAAAGTGATTATACAGAAAGTGGGTTATTGGTTTTTATGTTGGGTTTGGGAAAAGATAAGGGAGATTTAGATATAAAGGTCATAGAGTTGACAAAGATAATGTTGTGGAAATGGGATGGATCAGATTATGGGAAAACTTAGGGTGGGGGATGGAAAGGGAAGGTAAAGTGACTAACAGGTTTCTATGGACATAGTTGCTGAGAGATTCCTGCCTCCATATAAGGAGAAATCACAGTACATCACATCACATCACAAATAAGCTGACAAAAGCCTAAAGCTTTGTTGATTAGATTTTTGTAAATAGTTTGGGAATACTGGATGACATCACTGGATAGGGATTTATGAAGGATTATTATCAGTATTTATTAATTACTAAACTTACACTAGATGGCATAGAGATGGAAAAAAATATTAGATTCTTTGTGTTGGATATGTAAACAAACATGTAAATTCCCCTTCGATTGATATTACTAATGAGCAAAAAAATGTATTTTATATTTTGATTATTTTTATAAATAGTTATATAATTATTATTAAAAATGAAATATATTCATATTTACCTTTAGATTTTTTTTAATATGTTTATTTATAAAAATATAAATTAAAAAATTTAAAATAGTGATAAAAAGAAAACTTCATAGTATAAACTTTTATGATATATATATATACCAAAGCGTTGACCGGAAGCAAACCCGAGCCAGTTGCTTGGAAGACAGCTATCTAATCGCTAGGCCACCAACGCTTGACGACTTTGATATTTTAGTAATGATAAATGCAATTTAAAATTTTAGAACATACTTTTATAGTTTTATGATGCTTTTATAATTATTCATTCGTGTTTAAAAAAATGAAATTTAATCAACAAAGATTTTGTTAATATTCTTTTTTTTAGTAACATCATAATAATCAGTCAAAAACATGTTATTCTTTTCATTATGTGTTTCACTTTATTTACTTCATTATTTTTTATACTTGGAAAATTCAAATAAGGTTTTTAAAGCACGTTTTTCATTTTTAAACTTATATTTGCAATAAATTAAATTAAATTTATTGATTCTTAATATTTAATTAAGGTTTTAAGACTAAAATAAAATGTTAAACTATTTACTTAAATTGTATCTAGAATAAAGATGATAAATATTTAAATGTAGAAGGGATAATCCTTATATTTATGAAGCTGAAAAAAGCTATATACTTGTAATTATTATACATAATACTTTTTCCAACATCCAGTTTTGTTTTTAAATGTTTTTAGAAAAATTCCAACTTTATATTTTGCTTGCATTTAATTAGTACAATAATATACAGATTGGTATATAACTCATTTCAAGTAATATTATTAGGTTTTTTAAAGCAATGATGATCTAACCAATGATAGTATTAGCTTGGGAATTGAACAAATGTTCCATATAACCATAAATATTGATTTTAATGTGTCAGTAAGATATATTGGATGTAACAGAGAAATTATAGGTAATTTTAGAAAGTATTTAATTAATATCAATAATAGAAGTCAGAAATGAAATTTAATACCATAAATGTAAAAGGCAACAATAAAGAGGTAAATGATATTTGTTCTGTGTATAAGACATAACACCTAATATAAATAGGCTACTTAATAATATTAAAGATAAATAATGGACAAAAAAATATGTAACATATATAAATTATTATATATGTGGGATGTCAAATATTGGAGAATATCTGTATTCACTAAAAAAGCTATTTAAAGAATATCAAGTTGTCAAAGTGTTGGTGGCCTAGTGGGTAGCATAGTTCCTGTCCAAGCAGCTGTCTCGGGTTCGTTTCCCGGTCAACACATTTGACATATGGAAAAAAAGAATATCATGTTATTATATGAGAAAATTAAAATGCATAAACCAAATAATGAATAAACATCTTTTGTGTTTTATTAATAAGTTAAAATGTAATAGATAGTTCATGTTCATCTTGGATAAAGCAAAAATGTTTGATGAAAAGTCAAATAATAAATGAAGAAAAGTAAACAAATCTATATTTATTAGTAGAGAAATAATTTACTTAGTTGGCAAGAAACTAATCTGGAGATTTATTTATTATTTAATGTTTTAATAGACTAATTAGATTGATGATTTATTTATTGCTGTATTTATTGAAGTTTATGCACATAAGTGTAGTAGTAGCTTGGACAAGTTTGTTATTATTTTCTTTCAGCCTACAGAATCGTTCTTATTGGTTGCTGCATATCAGTACACCTTAGATGTGGATTTAGCTTCATTAATGGAGATCCCATTTACTAATTTATATATATATATATATATATATATATATATATATATATATATATATATATATATTTGAAAGTGTCACAGTGTAGTCTCTAGCATATTTTTTTTCCAATCCAGCTACAACTTACAAAAATCTATAATAATAGCTAAAAGTTTTCAAACATGATAAATTTTCTTTTAGGCAAAAAATTCAAATATTATTCAAATCATTATTCATTTATTGATCAGTAAATGCACATTTAAATAATTTTATCTTATTAACCCTTATTTGCATTAAAAAATTGTTGAAGTTTTCTCAGAAAAGGTGTCATTGTTTTGCAACTTTAGATTATAGTGTTAACATTATCCTAAGTAAATTTTACCAACATCACCATTTCCTTTATTTTGCTGTATTATCTTAAAAATACAATTTATCCAAACCATTTTAAACATTTTTTATCAAAATCCTTTATTTTAATATATGCATACACCTTCTTTTTCAACTGCCCTGCAGTCTTCTTCAGAGCCAGTTTACTTTAATCTTTTTTTTTTTTTAAAAGATTAAAGTAAACTGGATCTGAAGAAGACTACAAGACAGTTGAAATATAAGATTATGTATATATGTATCATAAAGGATTTTGCTCAAAGTTGTTTGGATAAATTGTATTATCCTAAGTAATGATGACCTACATTTTTTTAAAAAAGTAGATTTTAATGCAATACTTATTATTGATGTTAAAGTTGAAAAAAATCTGAAGTGGCCACAGCATTTTATGATTTGTGATTAAAATATAAAGAATTATCCTTTGATCTTTGATAAAAATAAATGCCCAGAGGGTGTTTGTATCCTTCTGTTCTAGTTTTCACATGAAGATTTTGAAATATAATTTATTTTTTTATTTATAAAAGTATTTGTGGTTACTTTCACCCATCAGTTGGTTAATCGTTATAAAGAAATACCACTAAACATCACATGATCATCATTTCTTATGCTGGCTTAAGTTGTTAAAATAGGCAAAACTCTCCATACCATAGTGCATTAGATCCTAAGGTCTAGGTGCAATACTATCAAATCCAAGGCTCCTGCTAATAAAAGCCACAAGTTAGAAACTAATCTGGAGATATTGGATGAGTAAGCACTAGATAGAAATTTTATGCACAAACTTTCTCACATCCATTGATTACTGTCTTGCACTGAGTGGCACTACTGTATGGAGAGTTTTACCTGTTATAAAGAAATATCCAGATAAACTATCAATTTATTCATGTAAATTGTATTCTTAGAAATAAAAGTTAATAAACTTGACCGCAATATAATGGCAAAAAATAACAGTATCTATTACATCATTATCTGTCAGAATTGACTTGATGTTAAAATCTTTTGAAATATTGTAATTTTTTTAAAGAAAATATCACAATTTAAAACAGAATTTGATAGTCTTATCATAAATTTACTTGTTCATTCACATTAAAATAAAAACTTAAAATAAAAATGAATTCATTAATTTTAGTATTAGTATTTGCATAAATATCTGTGATGATGCTAATGATATATTGAAAATTTATAGATCAGATTTAAATATTGAAAACAGACAAATATGATTTTTTAGAATATTTGCTTATAAAATTAAATGAAAAGGAAATCAAATGCAATTTACTCGGTTTTAATATGAAATAAAGATTTTATAAGAATGGAAAAGTTGAGCATTTTGATAAACTATTACCAGGTGGAACCATAGAAAGTATCAGATACCCAAAACGATACTTGGTGAATGAAATAAGAGGGGAAAACTGTTAATAAATCTTAAAATAATAATTACAAAAGCATGCAATATTTAGATTTATAAAATTTATGTCAAATATATATATGGTCTTATAGCTAAAAGAACGAATGAATATTATAGGATATGAAGTAAAAAATTGTTCAGAAAATATAAATTAACTGATACATATATATTGTGTGTGTTTTTCTGATTTTTATGAAGTTTTATGTCATTATTCCATTTTTAAAATAATCCCCTGATAGAATTATATACTTATGAGTATAAATAAAATTTATAGGAAATAATTTTAATTATTCTTATATTGTACAAATATTGTAAACGTTATGTATATATAAAGTTGGCATATTAATTTCCAAATTATTTTTTGCTTTAAAATTAATACATTATTACAATAAGTTTAGTATTAAAATATAGCATAAAAAATAACAACTGGTATTAAATAAAATGTTAACCTATCTGAACTCATAATGGCTACAGCCTGATTGCAATATTGCTATAAATTTTTAATTTTCTTAATTGCATATATTTTTTAAAAGTAAACAGGTGTTCTTCTCAGTACCTTCATAAGTTTGCCTCTGTACTGCAAAAATCAAATTAGTTTGAATTCAACTCACATAGTTTAAATTTAATGCCCCCTCCCATTTTCTGGTTTAGTGGTACACCACTGGTGTTAAGTATTTTTATGTGTAAATTATAGTTATTTCTTTTACTTTTTAATGAAATATTATAATAACTACTTTTTGTAACTTCTGCCTACAATAATAAAAGTCAAATGTATTTATTATAAAAAGATATTGTTTTTAGTTATCTTACATATCAAGAATAGAAACTAATATAATTGTTTACACATCAATAAATTTTATGCACATCAATAAAAACTATTTTTTATAATAAAGAGATTGTTCTTTTACTTAAAAAAGTAATCAATTAAATTATTTCAGATGACAGGGGTAGAAACTAAAATAATTTAACCCTCCTGTAGTCTGACATTTATTTGTCCTCACTATATTTAAGCTTTCAACTTTGGTTTTAATATTAATCCATTATTATTTATCATAATGTAATAAATTTGATCTCATTTGATAGATATTTTTGTTTAGAAATTAAATAAATTTTTAAAAATTACATTTGATTTTTAGAATTATTTCAAAATTAGATTTTAATCAAAATCAAATACTGTCATATCATCAAATTTCAGGTGGAGCCAATTCAATTAGCAAAATAAATGAAATCTTTTTTGGTGTTTGTTTTAAAAGTTGAATGGATTATTTGTAATAACTACTAAATCTTTCAATTTATGCTTTAAAAGTTTAATTTTTTTTGTAATTTTATGATATCACTAAATATTATAGCAATCTGTTGGGTGACCTTATTTTTAGGTAGCTGTTTTTTCCTGGTGACTATAATCTCTATAATATCAATATTCAGAAGAATATACTCTCTTATATTTAAAAATAAAACATATCTGTAAAAAATAAATATGTAATAGTATTTATTTTTTATTTTTTAATAATTATTATATAATACAAATATAATCATAAACTCTCCAAAAATCAAGTTTTTAGACCATCATAATATTTTCTCAAAGTATGCTCACAAAATTCAAAATCATGAAATATACAATGACTACTCATCATGGCATGGTTTCAGTTACTTTGAAATACCAATCATTTAATTTTCATGGCAACTTTTGAATTTTTATGAAATGAAAATATTAAAAAATAAATATATGTGAATTTTAAAGTTATAAAAAAAAACTTCACAAAATTTTTTGCAGAGGGTGAAAAACATAAATTTTACTTTTAGAAATCTCAGATAAAGTTCATCCATCTTGCAATAAAATCTGGTTGCCCTCTCTTTCATTTGCATCGGTGTCTTTTTTTATTTTTTATACAAATATTATAGTATGTATCATAAATAATGTTTATAATAAAAAAAAATCAAACTTGGAATCATAAACATAATGCTTTACTTTTTAGGAGCAGTATCACATACCTGTTGTAGTCTTAATATCACAAAATTGGTAATAACCATTACATATTTTTAAAAACTCTTTACAATATAAGATTTACTTAGTAGCATGCATTTTTTCTTTGCTAATATAATTATAGCTATTATTATTAATAATAAAATAAATCTTATAGAATGAAAAATAAAATCACAAATACAGTTGATAACCAGTCATGTTTATACATCAATAAATGGCATTTTTTAAAAAAATGAAATATTAGTGTCCAAAAAAACTTCATTTTGTAGTCTATTGCTTTAGTTATGCATTTTTTGTTTATTACACTGCATAAGTAGATTTGTATCAATAATATAAAAAAATATTTAGTGTTGTATTACAAAATTTTTACTTGAAGACTTGGTATAGCTTTCAATACAAATTCATATCTTTCTGTTTCATATTTATCACTCAATTTATATTTTCTTTCTTCCTCTTCTCTTTCTGAGTTTCCTTTTTTACATATTAACTTTTTAAAAGCTTGTATTCTGATATCCTGTCACATTTATTTGAAATATATATATGTAAATCACATCATAACAACCCAAGCTTATATAAATGAGAAATATTCAATCTATTGTCAAAGAAACCTCTATAAGTAAAAGGACAGCAGTTTAAAAATTTCTGGTATAAATAAACTTGGACTGTGATCATGTGATTTATATTTATGAACCATCTACCTTTGTACAAAATAAGCTTTATTCTCTCTCTCTCTCTCTCTCTCTCTATATATATATATATATATATATATATATATATATATATATATATATATATTACTAAAAACAATCTACATTCATTAGTAAACTTATAAAAACAGTTTTTTTTGCTCCAATTGCTTTCTTTATCTTGATTTATTATTATTTCTATCTCACTATAATTATCTTATAATTTAGTGATTATTAAAAATTCATAACAAGAATAACAGTTACAATAATATTAATATATAATAAAAAAACTACTTTTATTTACATATATATATATGAAAATTTTATATGTGTGTATATATTATAAAATTTCCATTCCATTTTATATTCTTAAAATGCATAAATAAAGGCATATAAGAAGACAAATAACTCCAAGATCCATTTCATAGAAAAGCAGCTCTCCTCAATTAGCCCAAGTTGCAATGTATTATTCAGGCTTTATAATTTGTTACTATTTATCAGTGTCAAATTACTACAAATTTCATTAAGCATATCAAACTTGTTGCAATCACATCTTTAACACCATCCACTTTAAATAAAAACATTAATTATTATTCTTAATTATTAACTATGGTAGAAATTATCATGTACTTCCTTTCCTAGGTATAAATTTGAAAATTATTTAAACATTAATGTATTTTTTTTACTTTTACACATATACACATTGGATTTTTAGACAACTTGAAACATATTTGTTTTATATATGTGTGACAATAAATTACTAAACATCACATGATAACCATCCATTGCACTAACACAAGCTGTTTACACACAAGCTAAACTCTCCATACAATAGCACCACTAAGTGCAGACCAGAGTAATCAATAGATGCAAGAAGGTTTTTATATAAAATCTCAGAACCAAGGATCCTTATTGGTGAAAGCTACAAGCTAGAAAGTAGTATGTGAATTAAAACAGGCAAAACCTTCATGGGGATCATGTGATGTTTATTAGTATGGGAATATTAGATGAGTAGGCACTAGATAGGGATTTTATGCACAAACCTTCTTGCATCCATTGATTACTCTCACTTGTACAGAATTGTGCTACTGTATAAAGAGTTTAGTCTATGGGTTATAATAATAATAATAATAATAATAATAATAATAATAACAACAACAACAATAATAATAATAATAATAATAATAATAATAATAATAATAATAATAATAACAACAACAACAACAAACAAATAGATTAATTTTTAACTTTACTTAAAAGTTTATAACTGCATTTGGAGAGATATGATAATCTCTACCTTAATAAGTAATTAGAAATAATCATTGTTATTTTTAGCTAAAGTGATTATCACCTCACAGATGCAAGCGAAGAAAGTTGACACTTATAACACATTATAGAAATATATGTGTGTGTATATCTACACGTGTGATATGTTTTATATGCAACTTTTGCTACTTTTATATTGCTGTCAACTATGTTATTTGTAAAAACCTTTTTACTTTTATAAATCATCATTAAGGAGGGCTTAGAATTCTATTATATATATATAATCACTTTTGTAATTTTAATTTTTTTTTCCGCAAATATAATACAACAAAAATCCAAAAAAAAATTATTCTTTCCTGGACTTGTTTTATTAATATAAATAACTTGTTTCATATTATTTTCTCAAATATTAGTAATCAACAAGCAAAATCAAATTTGTATTTCCACTCTTACTATTGTCAATTAATTATAAATTATCATAAAGTACCGTTATTAAATATTAATTTGTGTTTTACATGCAAATTATATATACATATGTTATATATAGAGTTCCCAAAATAAGCTCTTAACAAGCTTTGAAGAATATCCCTAACCCCAGATCGGTTTCAGCCACTGGTGTCATCAGTGAGGTGCTAGGATATTCAAGCATTAGATTAAAAATCAGGATAATTCCAGCATTTTATCTAATGTATAACTATTAAGTAGAAAATCTGAAATTTTCAGACATCCATATGTCTTTCAATCCAGCTATCTAACTTAAATAGCCATATGGGATCGAACTATGTTCAGATATGCCATATATTAATAGCTTTAGCAATATAAAATCATGGAAGTCTTAATAGCAAAAATAAAATTATCTCACTGATGATGACACCAGTAGGAGAAACCAATCTGGGGTTGGGGATATTATGCAAAGCTTGTTAAGAGCTTATTTTCCAAGCTCTATATATAACATTTGTAAATCCAAGCTTATTAAATTAGGTCATGTGACATCTGACTTAATTTTATATATATATATAAGTTATTTAAAGAGAGAACTTATTCAAAAAGATTTTTCATAGAATGCGCTTATAAATTCGATTGATATTATTACTATTATGTAAATAAAGAAAGTGAACAGATTGATGAAGTATATCAAAATGCAACTTGGGAGTCATTTACATTTTTCTAGTGTCTGCAGTTGTACCTGTAATAGGAAAAAAATAATCCTAGTCTAACCCATGTAAATGCATCATATAAAAGCTAAGCAGTGATTTAATGATTAAGCAAATATAAAACATAGAAAGTAGATTCTTCATATAAAACACAGTGAATAAAATTAATTGGACCATAAATGAGTTTGTAAAATTCAAGACTGTATATAATATGCATACACTTTAGCAAACATAACACAATGCTGACAAAACTATATTAACAATTATCCAAAAAAATAATGTAAATATTGATAAATGCAATGAAAAAGCTTGTGTTAATCTAATCCAAAGGAATTGTTAAATAAAAATAAACAAAACAATAGCACTTATGTATTTCATGCTGATGTCACAGTTTGCATAAAAAGATCCAAATCAATCAACCAGAACATTAAATCTTCAAAAAAGTGTAAAATCTCTATAAAAGCATCTATATAATTATGAAGTGATATTATGATGAGAGGGGAATTAAAGACCCTAAGACTTTATTACTTTTCAAAGAAAATAAAGGGTATAATATTTTGTCAATTATGATATCATATGGATAGTTGAGTATTATACATCTCTGAAATCATATCTGAGGGAATCTATTATCAATGTTTGTTAAGCTATCATCCAAAATAATCATGCAATTATATTTGTTCGTTTGCATTAAAAAATTTATGCAGCTAGGAAATAGCCATAGCAATGAGAAAATTCCCAGTCTCATATTTGTTTGCCAAAATATGACAATTCTATTTTGTTATTCTATATTATATTGATTTACACCAGATATTAAATTTGTAGCTTATTTAATTTTTTTTATCAAACTAGTTATTATTTTTGCTTATATGTGTGGGCTTACAGGAGTCAAGTAATAGCAGGTTAAATAAGAAGTTTGAATCAATTCAAAATAAAGGAGCCATTTCTTACATGAGGATCAAAGATGCCAGGGTTAAAGGACTTTTTTTAAAAGATATAGCATGACAGTAAAAGAGTGCATTTACATAGCTACATGGAAAAAAAGATGTAATAAGAAGAAATCTTATACAACTCCTCAGTACATTTCAACAATAGTTTAAAACCTAGCAAAAGTTATATAAGAAGAAACTTAAAACTGTGAAAATTATATATTTAGTTGAACTTGCAATGCAAGATTTTCGTGAGTTATAATACTTTTCTATTACTTATAAAAAGATTTTAGTAAATATTAAATAAAATACACATTTTTTTTAGAAAATGCCAATGAATAAAAGGCCAACTGAAGAGGTGTTACTTATAAAGATCTTGCAGATAAAAAGGAAGTGGAACAAAAGGAAATGACTTGAATGAAATAAAGAAAGTTGATGCTCAATAGTAGTCACATTTTATTCCTCTTTATAGAGGAGGGGGAGAGTAGTGATACAACTCAAGTCTCATCATTATATTATAAAAAAAATAATTGCCATCCAAATCTATATTTAAGTCAAATATCTATTTAAGAAATTGGGAAAACTATAATGTAGCAATGGTGAAAGTTTAAACTGTACATATCGGGTGCATCTAACACATTTAAACTTACTGAAAAAGATAAAATATTTTCTTTCTTAATCATCACAAAATAATACTGGGTGTAATAATTTAAATTAAAATAAATTAATATTTCATTTTGAGGAAGGTGAGAAACTAGGAAGAAAGAAATTGTTTTGCCTGGGTCAAAATTATTTGTTTGTGCTATATATATAGTTATCCAGCAACACGATTGCTAATACAGTTCTCTAGTCATTACATGGAAATGTCTTCATTCATTCATACCATAATTAATTTATGAAAATATTTAATTTTATATATATATATATATGTCAGTTAATTAATATTATATGAATAATTAATGTCATGTGACTAGCACCAGGACTGACAGTTTGAATTTCGAGTAATCTCTAATTGAAATCTGACTCTACGCCATAGCGTTAAACTGCACAGGTTAACATTGATTTACTCCCATCCATATATACATATAAATTATTATATAATCATAAAATATTATTCTTTTAACATTTAATTAAATCTAACTTAACAATCATTCGAAGGTACTCTTAATGGCTTTTTGACAGATAACAAGTACAGATTGAAACATCAAAATATCCATTTAAAATGTCATGAATAAAAACACCTGGTACACTATAATGATTCAGAAATGTTTAATGATTATCTTTAAAGCAAGAAAGTTATAAAAGAAAAATTACTTTTTTTTTCCATTTTTACTTTTTATTGTTTATAATTTTAGCATGAAAGTGTATACTGTATAAAAGATGCGAAATTCATTAATAGTAGCATATAACATGAAATGTAAAACAATTTTAATATCCCAATAAAACACGTTAGCTGATAGAAAAAGTTATAAAAAGCGTCAGGTAATCAATTATTTAAATAATCATAATAATCGCATTCTTTATTTATTTTTATTTTTAGATAGTTTAATTTGAATTTTTAAAAATAACGCTTCAAGTCTTTTTTTTGATAGTCTATGTGCCTATTTGCAATTTATTTCCATTTTTAAGACAATCTGCTTTGATTTGAAATTATTTTAGCGGAAGTATTTTGCAAATTCATATCCTAAAATGTTATTGATTGGTGAACTAAAAAGAGACTCTATTCAACTGTATGCTGATAATGATGCAATTCCCTTTAAGTATTATAGTTATAGCAGCCAAAACTATTAAAAGTATGTCTTTTAGATGTGGAAGTAAAATCTACGTTTTTCCCAATCCTGTTCGAAACTAGCACTCTAAGTTAAACACCAATATACGATGATGCTGTTTTTCTATATATTAATCATTAACTAGTGAGTATTATTTTGATATAATTTTTATGTAACACTTTTTAATTTATTTTAATTAGTTTAATGGTCTTTTTTTGTGTGTGTGTGCAATGGTAATGTCAAATTCTGGAGGGTAAAATCCTCAGATCGATTCCAGGGCTGGCATTTCCGGCTCAAGCATCTTGTGAATTCTCCGATTAATAAAGCTATTCGATTATTATTTATGTTTTATTTCTGTAATTTTTATTGTTATTGTTGATCGTGTTAATTAGCTTAAGCAACTTAATACGAGTATAATATTTGTTTTTTTTATTACGTTTGCGTTTGTTTTAAACTTGTGTAATAAAATAAAAATATTCCAAATCTTATCTAATTTAATTTTCAAAAAATGAATCCGCATTCTTCACATTTAGTACTTTAATGCCCACTAATTCTTCTCCCTTTCGCTATATCACCAACTATAATTTATTTTAATAATTTTATATACACAGGAAAACGAATTGTTTATGTATAATTATAATCATCTATTCAGACATCTGAAATATTTAAGTTTGACATAATGATATAGATATAATCACTAAGCATTATGTTAGAAAAAAGTGTATAGCTAAGCAATTTAATCACAGTTTTCTTGAATTTTATTCAATAATCTTGGGTGTAATATATCTAATGAAAAATCAAGACTGACTCTCTCATTATATATATATTTCTTATAAACACCTCCAATTATTAGATGCGATTGATGTTTCACTAAAGAAAATCTTTCTGGCCATTGTGAAATGTCTATTTAATAGAGTTTAAGTAGAGTTGGTGTGCCAATTCTGGTGAGAGATTCAGGGATTTTAATCTCCATCTCCCCTCGTGTTTCTAAAAATTTTGCAAGTAACATATATAAACATCAAAATTATAATAGAAATATTCTGTTTAATAAACTGAAATAAATCTTCACTTAAGGTGAAACCAGGCAACCAACAATTAAAATCGATAATTAATGCTATATAGTAACATTTGTCTGATTAATTTAAGCTAAAATATGACAGCTTCTAACTTAACATTCAAGATTATATATATATTGTGAGGATACATTAAACCGACCACACAAAAGTCACCACTCACCATCCATCATAAAAACTGAATCTACCAACGCAATCAAAAGCATATTATTGATTATATGTTAATATGTTTGTATAAAATTGTCAGTTAAAATTATATTACTGACAATATTGATTTATATGTATACCAAACCCCTAAACGCAAGCAAAAAATCTCAAAAACAAAAGAAAGAAATTATTAATATTAAATTGTTTTATTATTAGTAATCCTGCATAAAATTATTAAAGGATCAAAGTGACGTTAATAATGAAAGCAAAGCGCGAACTTGAAACTCACGCGTCAATAAATCAAACATAAAACAAGATATAACACTTTCGTTCTTTTTAAGAAAAAAGAAAGGCAAATAAATTACGTCAAGAAAATTCTTAAAATCAATTTATTTGTCATATTAACTATCCTTAATATTGAAGTTCATAAACCACTACGATCGCAAATTGAGGAAGTTGATTAAATGACCCACCTTAATTCTATAAAGCTTATATTTTAAACCAAAGTTATAAGCTAGAAAATAACAAACCATGCATGGCTAAAAAGTGATAAAACATCTTAGGGATGGAGCTGCTCATCACGCAAACATGATTTCAGATATGGTTATCATTTTAAATTAATATCATGACGACCACAACAGTAAAAGATCTACAATGCTCTACAATCGAGCAAAGAAATGATCTTAACACAGGAAAGATAATTTATAAAAGAACCTGAGTCACCAGGCAGCCAAAGATTATCGGATGGACTACCATTCAGCTCATGCAAAGAAACTTTTTTAAGAGCAAAGATATTCCAATGATATCTCATGATCTGGATTACAAGATTTTAAAATTGTGGTTAGACTTTGCTGGATTAACCTCCCAAATTTTTTTTTCTTATTTTGCTTGTTAAATTGGTTTCTTTCTTTGAAACAGAGAGTCAATCCATCCAACTCCAATTATTATAGAGAGAGGGGAGACATCAATTCTATTTTTTTTTCATTTAATAATAAAATTTAGAGGCAGACTCCTGCCTTGCTTGCCAATTGGTACATCAGTCAACTGACTTAAAAGGTGAGACTTTAATCTTATTCAATATTAAGCAGTCACATTTTGAGAGTTACAATATTTTTATATCAATGTTTGTGTTCAATTAATTTAATTATTAATTGTTTGTTATTCAGAATGAAAGACTAAACCCTTGGATGATTGGTCTATCCTATCATAAATTTATATGACATCACAATAGGAAGGGTGTTCAAAATATAAAAGCAACCTTCAACAAATTGTCAAATATAGATAAATGGATCGCAAATATCAAAATGACCAAGTGATATTAAAAATTTTAGTTAGCAGAGTTCATTGTTAAAAAATAGGTTTCTTTTTTTTAATATTGTATTTGATGTAAAATCAAAATTATTAAATTAGAATGGTGAATGACTATCCATCATAGGGATCAAAAGTATGGATTAGTAAATAATTAATGAACACAAATGAAGGATAATCATGCTTACACAATTATTAAATTAATCAAAACATGTAATTTTTGTGATCCAACAATCAGAAATGGAAAACATTAACAAAATTAATTAGTTAAATATTAAATTAAATTAGTTGTCTGTTGTTTGATTTTTCTATTTTCCAATTAATCACACTATACACATATTCAGTGTAAATATCATATACAGCATAGTCATAACTTGAAATAGAGTACATGTACATTCTAAGTTTGAACTCTGTGGCATAATGAGGATCAAGCACAAGTGAACTAAGAGAAGTTGTGTAAGTGTAAATCCCATCCCACTCAATCATTAATCATCATGGAACCACATTCTAAAACATTGATAAATCATCAAATAACTGACTTGCCTTATCATGTGTGATGCCTACTAGGAACACCAAGTGGGTTACTATAGTTAGATGCACCTCATGAGGAGACTAGTCTGTCCCATTATATATGGTGTCCAACATGTTTGGCATGAACTCACATGGTTGTCATATAGTAACTGGTAAAATCAATATCAGTTGTAATTTCAAAACTATAAGTCTGATCACATACAAACAGAACATCCTGTTATAATTTATTGTAATGGTATTTATGCAGTGTTACCATGTTTGAACCACAAACCATATGCAATCAAAGTTATACACATATATGTATCATAAACCTTGATTCAAAGTAAATATTTATATATTGTGAAAGCTGAATGATTAATAAAATTCAAATAAAAATGATTCAGATTCAGTTCAGATATATATAATAATATTAATCACTGTAATGATAATGATGATTTATAACATGAGCACAAGCTTTCCCCAAAGTATTTTATTGGTTTTTCAGTTTCACTAAAATAAAATATGAATCCCTCAGATGCCAAACCTTCTAACTGGAAAACTTACTTTTGGAAAACTTAATTAATGCCCAATCATCATCAATTATGAATTATTACCACAATCCCTACATGTCTTCCAGTGGATTGCATGATGATGGAGGGTTGTGGACATTATTAGCATATTGAATATTAAAAGCATTATGTTTAGAATAGATTAGAAAGCAAATACAAACTAAATGGATTAATAAAGCAAATAATTTAAAATATATAAAACTATTGTGTATTAGTATATATTCATAACTATTAATACATAAAAAATATTGATGAAAAAGTTTTAACCAATGGTTTCTATCCATAATGTTGGATCACTACAGCACTACTTCTTGAAATGAGTTTTTAAATAAACTAGGGTAGACTAAATGTTGATCTTGATTGGAATGACTTATTTGCTTATTTTATACCTATTTATATCCATTTGATATTGTTTAATAACATGTTTAACATATTCATCACCAGCTGATTATTAAGATTCGACCTCTCTTTCTTGAAATGTTTTTGGAAAATATGTTGTGGAAACAAGTTTACAAATATTATCATCATTCGATACATAACTAAATAAATTATTATGATTTGCTAACCTATAATTTTAAATAATATTTTCAGATCTGCCATTAGATTTACTTTAAGAATTGATAAGTTGTTTAAATAAAACTTCCAATTGGATGACAGATTAAACAGAGTTTGAAATTATTTATATTTTTTATGAACCATACAATTCAAATTTTTTCACATATTGAGATGATTTTCCTTTTTTCCTTTACAGTATTATTACCATTCCATTATTTTGCATATATTATATAATATAAATATTTAATAATATGGTGCAAATGCATACCCCAATTTTTTTAGGCAGTTTATTAAAGTTGCACATATATTTGCATGCATACATAAATAGAATTTTAAATATTTATTACTCAATTTTGATGATGACTATTCATTAAACAATTTTTTCTTCATTCAACTTTATAATATAACCACATTTTATAGTAGCATACACTACATTTGTCTTCAAATATATGATATATATATATATATATATATGGCATATCTATCATATATATACATATCATATATGTATATAGTTATACATAAACGTCAGAGAATGCATTCACTATCTCTAACTTTAATTCCACTTTCAGATCATGATTTCAAGCTATTTGCTATCGTCAGTGAAAGACAGGAATAAGAACTAGATCTAAACACAAACTCTGAGCGTTTATGAAACAGTTTCTATTCAGCTTGCAAGCGTGGATTTTTTAATGTCTTCGAACTCAGCATAGCAAGCCAGATAGCTACATGGGTCTGATATCAGTTCAGCATCACCACGTAGTAGAAGCCTCTGCAATATATATCATTGCAAGAAAGACCTCAAAGGTACATTTATGAAAAACAAAATCAAGATAAAAACTTGTTAACGCTTGTATTTATGTCAACAGATGGCGTTCTACCAAAAACACCGTCAAGTGTATTTCGTTTACATAAACGTCAGAGAATGCATTCACTATCTCTAACTTTAATTCCACTTTCAGATCATGATTTCAAGCTATTTGCTATCATCAGTGAAAGACAGGAATAAGAACTAGATCTAAACACAAACTCTGAGCGTTTATGAAACAGTTTCTATTCAGCTTGCAAGCGTGAATTTTTTAGACACGTTAATGTCTTCGAACTCAGCATAACAAGCCAGATAGCTACATGGATCTGATATCAGTTCAGCATCACCACATAGTAGAAGCCTCTGCAATATATATCATTGCAAGAAAGACCTCAAAGGTACATTTATGAAAAACAAAATCAAGTTAAAAACTTGTTAACGCTTGTATTTATGTCAACAGATGGCGTTCTACCAAAAACACCGTCAAGCGTATTTCGTTTACATAAACGTCAGAGAATGCATTCACTATCTCTAACTTTAATTCCACTTTCAGATCATGATTTCAAGCTATTTGCTATCGTCAGTGAAAGACAGGAATAAGAACTAGATCTAAACACAAACTCTGAGCGTTTATGAAACAGTTTCTATTCAGCTTGCAAGCGTGAATTTTTTAGACACGTTAATGTCTTCGAACTCAGCATAGCAAGCCAGATAGCTACATGGGTCTGATATCAGTTCAGCATCACCACATAGTAGAAGCCTCTGCAATATATATCATTGCAAGAAAGACCTCAAAGGTACATTTATGAAAAACAAAATCAAGTTAAAAACTTGTTAACGCTTGTATTTATGTCAACAGATGGCGTTCTACCAAAAACACCGTCAAGCGTATTTCGTTTACATAAACGTCAGAGAATGCATTCACTATCTCTAACTTTAATTCCACTTTCAGATCATGATTTCAAGCTATTTGCTATCGTCAGTGAAAGACAGGAATAAGAACTAGATCTAAACACAAACTCTGAGCGTTTATGAAACAGTTTCTATTCAGCTTGCAAGCGTGAATTTTTTAGACACGTTAATGTCTTCGAACTCAGCATAGCAAGCCAGATAGCTACATGGGTCTGATATCAGTTCAGCATCACCACATAGTAGAAGCCTCTGCAATATATATCATTGCAAGAAAGACCTCAAAGGTACATTTATGAAAAACAAAATCAAGTTAAAAACTTGTTAACGCTTGTATTTATGTCAACAGATGGGGTGAATGCATTCTCTGACGTTTATGTAAATGAAATACGCTTGACGGTGTTTTTGGTAGAACGCCATCTGTTGACATAAATACAAGCGTTAACAAGTTTTTAACTTGATTTTGTTTTTCATAAATGTACCTTTGAGGTCTTTCTTGCAATGATATATATTGCAGAGGCTTCTACTATGTGGTGATGCTGAACTGATATCAGACCCATGTAGCTATCTGGCTTGCTATGCTGAGTTCGAAGACATTAACGTGTCTAAAAAATTCACGCTTGCAAGCTGAATAGAAACTGTTTCATAAACGCTCAGAGTTTGTGTTTAGATCTAGTTCTTATTCCTGTCTTTCACTGACGATAGCAAATAGCTTGAAATCATGATCTGAAAGTGGAATTAAAGTTAGAGATAGTGAATGCATTCTCTGACGTTTATGTAAACGAAATACGCTTGATGGTGTTTTTGGTAGAACGCCATCTGTTGACATAAATACAAGCGTTAACAAGTTTTTAACTTGATTTTGTTTTTCATAAATGTACCTTTGAGGTCTTTCTTGCAATGATATATATTGCAGAGGCTTCTACTATGTGGTGATGCTGAACTGATATCAGACCCATGTAGCTATCTGGCTTGCTATGCTGAGTTCGAAGACATTAACGTGTCTAAAAAATTCACGCTTGCAAGCTGAATAGAAACTGTTTCATAAACGCTCAGAGTTTGTGTTTAGATCTAGTTCTTATTCCTGTCTTTCACTGACGATAGCAAATAGCTTGAAATCATGATCTGAAAGTGGAATTAAAGTTAGAGATAGTGAATGCATTCTCTGACGTTTATGTAAACGAAATACGCTTGACGGTGTTTTTGGTAGAACGCCATCTGTTGACATAAATACAAGCGTTAACAAGTTTTTAACTTGATTTTGTTTTTCATAAATGTACCTTTGAGGTCTTTCTTGCAATGATATATATTGCAGAGGCTTCTACTATGTGGTGATGCTGAACTGATATCAGACCCATGTAGCTATCTGGCTTGCTATGCTGAGTTCGAAGACATTAACGTGTCTAAAAAATTCACGCTTGCAAGCTGAATAGAAACTGTTTCATAAACGCTCAGAGTTTGTGTTTAGATCTAGTTCTTATTCCTGTCTTTCACTGACGATAGCAAATAGCTTGAAATCATGATCTGAAAGTGGAATTAAAGTTAGAGATAGTGAATGCATTCTCTGACGTTTATGTAAACGAAATACGCTTGATGGTGTTTTTGGTAGAACGCCATCTGTTGACATAAATACAAGCGTTAACAAGTTTTTAACTTGATTTTGTTTTTCATAAATGTACCTTTGAGGTCTTTCTTGCAATGATATATATTGCAGAGGCTTCTACTATGTGGTGATGCTGAACTGATATCAGACCCATGTAGCTATCTGGCTTGCTATGCTGAGTTCGAAGACATTAACGTGTCTAAAAAATTCACGCTTGCAAGCTGAATAGAAACTGTTTCATAAACGCTCAGAGTTTGTGTTTAGATCTAGTTCTTATTCCTGTCTTTCACTGACGATAGCAAATAGCTTGAAATCATGATCTGAAAGTGGAATTAAAGTTAGAGATAGTGAATGCATTCTCTGACGTTTATGTAAACGAAATACGCTTGATGGTGTTTTTGGTAGAACGCCATCTGTTGACATAAATACAAGCGTTAACAAGTTTTTAACTTGATTTTGTTTTTCATAAATGTACCTTTGAGGTCTTTCTTGCAATGATATATATTGCAGAGGCTTCTACTATGTGGTGATGCTGAACTGATATCAGACCCATGTAGCTATCTGGCTTGCTATGCTGAGTTCGAAGACATTAACGTGTCTAAAAAATTCACGCTTGCAAGCTGAATAGAAACTGTTTCATAAACGCTCAGAGTTTGTGTTTAGATCTAGTTCTTATTCCTGTCTTTCACTGACGATAGCAAATAGCTTGAAATCATGATCTGAAAGTGGAATTAAAGTTAGAGATAGTGAATGCATTCTCTGACGTTTATGTAAACGAAATACGCTTGACGGTGTTTTTGGTAGAACGCCATCTGTTGACATAAATACAAGCGTTAACAAGTTTTTAACTTGATTTTGTTTTTCATAAATGTACCTTTGAGGTCTTTCTTGCAATGATATATATTGCAGAGGCTTCTACTATGTGGTGATGCTGAACTGATATCAGACCCATGTAGCTATCTGGCTTGCTATGCTGAGTTCGAAGACATTAACGTGTCTAAAAAATTCACGCTTGCAAGCTGAATAGAAACTGTTTCATAAACGCTCAGAGTTTGTGTTTAGATCTAGTTCTTATTCCTGTCTTTCACTGACGATAGCAAATAGCTTGAAATCATGATCTGAAAGTGGAATTAAAGTTAGAGATAGTGAATGCATTCTCTGACGTTTATGTAAACGAAAT
Organism: Epiperipatus broadwayi; assembly: GCA_028023455.1. NCBI lineage: Eukaryota > Metazoa > Onychophora > Udeonychophora > Euonychophora > Peripatidae > Epiperipatus > Epiperipatus broadwayi. The sequence continues at coordinate 986,879 of JAQFVV010000213.1, forward strand.
ACGCTTGACGGTGTTTTTGGTAGAACGCCATCTGTTGACATAAATACAAGCGTTAACAAGTTTTTAACTTGATTTTGTTTTTCATAAATGTACCTTTGAGGTCTTTCTTGCAATGATATATATTGCAGAGGCTTCTACTATGTGGTGATGCTGAACTGATATCAGACCCATGTAGCTATCTGGCTTGCTATGCTGAGTTCGAAGACATTAACGTGTCTAAAAAATTCACGCTTGCAAGCTGAATAGAAACTGTTTCATAAACGCTCAGAGTTTGTGTTTAGATCTAGTTCTTATTCCTGTCTTTCACTGATGATAGCAAATAGCTTGAAATCATGATCTGAAAGTGGAATTAAAGTTAGAGATAGTGAATGCATTCTCTGACGTTTATGTAAACGAAATACGCTTGACGGTGTTTTTGGTAGAACGCCATCTGTTGACATAAATACAAGCGTTAACAAGTTTTTAACTTGATTTTGTTTTTCATAAATGTACCTTTGAGGTCTTTCTTGCAATGATATATATTGCAGAGGCTTCTACTATGTGGTGATGCTGAACTGATATCAGACCCATGTAGCTATCTGGCTTGCTATGCTGAGTTCGAAGACATTAACGTGTCTAAAAAATTCACGCTTGCAAGCTGAATAGAAACTGTTTCATAAACGCTCAGAGTTTGTGTTTAGATCTAGTTCTTATTCCTGTCTTTCACTGACGATAGCAAATAGCTTGAAATCATGATCTGAAAGTGGAATTAAAGTTAGAGATAGTGAATGCATTCTCTGACGTTTATGTAAACGAAATATGCTTGACGGTGTTTTTGGTAGAATGCCATCTGTTGACATAAATACAAGCGTTAACAAGTTTTTAACTTGATTTTGTTTTTCATATATATATATTGTAGGAGTATATATATACTCATACATACATGTAATCAATATGTATACATTATATTTGCATTATTATTATATTTATAAAAATAAATATATAACTTGTTAAGTTAGTATTTTTTATTCTTTAAAATGAAAAAAAGACGTTGACAAAAGGTGGTTGACAAGGTTATAAATGATCTTTGGGTTTACATAGATTATCGAATTACTGGAAATGAAATGAACTTATTGTTTTAACACCAAATTGTTATTGCAACAATGTAGAATGTGTATGCTTCAGCAAGCTGATGGAGAGAGATATAATATATTAATTCTATTGTTTTTGTTAGAAGACTAAGGATTCTATTTTTTGTCAGCTATATCCTCATAAAAATTTATACTATGTTCAATTTAAAAGAACAGTGTAAGATAACATTTATATTTTGAACAATTTAATACTCATTAGAAGAAAATTTTTAATATTTATTTAAAGCAAGTAATCTGAATATATTTTTATGTTCTATAAAAATTGTTTGAATTACATGTTCTAAAATCTAAACTGCATTTTAAAAAAAAAACATGTTTATAAAAACTTCAATTAAATTTAATGTACTTTACATTATAAAGAAAATGCAAAGTGGGTAGAACACCAATTTATCATGGGCTAGATAAAATGCACTTGTATAATCAAATATATATGTGTGAATAACATCTTTTGCTGAATGCCTTAAAATTATAAAAAAATTAGATCTTCAAAATGGAATTATGATTGCCTTAAAATTATAAAAAAATTAGATCTTCAAAATGCAATTTTAATTGTTAATAAAGGAACTGTATATTAAGAAGATAAAATCTATGTATAAAGAAGAAACTAAATGTCAACTTAGGATATCCTATTATTTTCTTTAATGTCTAACAACAAAGGAATCAAAAACTGTGTCTTCAAATGATTTTCATTCCCTAGGAAAATCTGAGATTATCGTATTAACTTTTGTAAATACCATTTAAGATTTTTTGAAAGTTATAATTGGGAAAAGTTAATTTCATTTCCTTTATCATCGTATTCATTTTATTAAAAAAATGAATAATAAGAGAGAATTAGTAATCTAAAATATTTTTATTTTTATTTATGATTAATAAGATTTAAATATTGGTTAAGAAATGTTAATATGGGAAAGGGATAATGTGAACTTGAGGTAAGAGACTAAATTATTTTTAAATCCACATATTATTATTTTCTATGACATGACACTACATTGTTTATACTAATCCAAATAGTCTAATAACAGTAATGTATAAGTGAATAAATGATTAATATTGTTGTGAAGTATATATTTTTATATTAATAAATATAAGTTACTGACAATCATATTAACGAATGAAGGTGTTATATACCAATGATTGGATTATTATTTGTATAATCTAATTATTGTAAAATAGTGTTAATATAAAAGACTTAATATTTGAATACTTATATTTTATATACATTGTAAAATTATGTAGTGTTACAGGTTAGAAAATATATCTACCATAAGTAAATAGAATATTTATATTTTTAATATAAGGAGGTAGATATATAAATATTTTTATATATATTGTAAAATTTAAATTATTAAATTGTTAAATAAATAATTATGTTTCTTATATTAAATAAATGAAGTCTTCAATTTTGTTTTATTTAATTTAAAGAGTTAGTGAGATTCATTATTAATATTACTTTAGAATATTGATAGGAACCCCTGAAGAGAGTAAATTGTTAAACTTCCCTGAGTTCAAAATCTGAGCATAACGGTAAAGTTAATTAAGATGAAAGTTGATTTTATGTGGTTTAGATATAATACCTTTTTTTAATAATAAATTAGTTATTAGGAACAAATATAGTTTTATATCAAAATTAAATCACATCATTCATGGCATCCTATATGAAGACCTTAAATCTGACAATAGTGAGATGTGACTGCCTTAACTTATCTTGTTGAGAGGGTGCATACCGTTACAATATATATATATGTGTGTGTAAAAGAGACAGAGAGAAATTTGCATAAAATAGATTTCTCCATATATCAGTAGAATAAACATACTTTAGTTAATTGTATAATAAACGTTTTGTAAATTAAATAATATTTTTTAGATAAAATAAAAATTGCCATCAGACATTGCAGATTTAATTAATTAAATAGACAAAATACATATGAAAAAGAAAAAAATAGTATTTAATTAGTCCTGAATATTAGATATGTTAATAAGATTTGATTAAATACAAATTTATGGAAAAGTTTAATAAATACCACAGCAATTAATTTAAATATGGCAGTAAACTAATTAAACAATGTAGTATATATATACACATGCAAATAAGCTGATAATTTATATACAAGATTGATGTCAAATTAAACAAATATCTTTTCCCAAATCATTGATCAAAAAAAGGATATAAAAAGAGCTTAAAATGTTCTCTTTTGTCTTGTTAATTTGGCTGCTTTTGTGTTGCATTGCTTATCATTGTTCTCTGCTCTTAGTCTAAATCAAATAAATGTGCTGATGTAAAGTGCAAAAAGCTGAAATACTCAAAGTATTGATATATTAGCCAGAAAAAAATAAATCATATTTCACAAAGATGAATAATATATATTGTATATAGAAATCTTTGTTATGGCAGACTAAGTCACTCAGTGTGTGTTACATTCTGACCTTGCAACAGTATAGCTAATAATCATAAAGACTATTATTAATCCAGAGTTAAAACCAAGGCCATCACTTTTTGAAAGATATTTGTCATCATCTGAGATATTCATCTACTAAAGACTCATTTGCTAAAATCAGATGATAAAAAATACATGTGTGTATAATCGAGAAACAAGAGAATAATATTGAATCTTTAATTAGCAAAGATAAAAACTGTTTAAAAATGAATTCATATTTAATCATGGAATCATCCCACATATGGAAACTGATCAAGAAATAATGGCAGTGGGAACTATATGAACTCTATCAGCTCATCACAATTATACTGACACAATATATGTATAACTTAATAAAGAAACTAGCAGAATGAAAAATTTCACAAAAGTTAAATCTATGGGAATCAAATTGCTACATATCTGAGCTCAAAATAAAATTCAAGAGACATGAATATGTGATTACAAAGTAATAAATAAATTGATAAGTTTGCATTAGTCCATTTTTTATTAACAAGCTTAAAATAAGTAATTAAATACACAACTCTTAGAAACAACTAAAATAAAAAATTTTTTTAGTATTTCTATAATTAATACTTTTCTCTTATATATTTCATGAATCCACATCCTTAATATTATATTCTGTAATTAATATGTTTATCCTATATATTTCATAAATGCACTTAACTGTTATGTTCTTATATTTTTTTATTTTAATATATTTTTGTATTATTGTTATTATTATTATTTTCTATATTTTATTCATTAATTTTACTATCATATTATGGATCAAACTTTTGTAGTGCATAAAAGTTTGTAAACATTCTGTACTAACCCAATTATTATATATTAATAAATTCAATTTACTAATTCAGTAAAAGTAGCTACTAATTCTTTTTTCATAAAAATTTCACATCAGTTTATATAATTATGGTTCAGAGATAATTGTTGATTTTTTTTAGTGGAATTATTGTTTTGGTGAAAATAAATGATGATCATGCTGTTTCAACTAAAGTGATTGCCTTTGAAGCATTTCATGTTCACCTGACACAGTTATGAGTTAATAGAGATGTTTACATCAAAAAAGCTAGGAAGGATTTGAACCCAACTTATAGATGTTAGTATTAAATGGCACCCTAATATGCAGTATGGCAGATACATTATAAATAAATAATATCTAGAGTGACAATGGATTGATCCTCTCTCTCTCTCTACTTGAATCTGCTTTGTCGACTCATGGTCAAAAATGGCTAGATATCCAGTCTGACCATCATAGTTATTTATGAAATGCTGTTTTAAGTATATTCAATTCAATGGATACAGGAAAGTTTGTGCATAAAATCCCTACCCAGTGCCTATTCATCCAATATCCCCACAGTAGTTTCTAGCTTATGGCTTTCAACAGTGAGTAGATTTGGATTTGAGAGCATGATACCTAGATCTTAGGATCTAATGCAAGTCTCTAGCAGCCATCTTTTATCCATTTAGTTAACTGTAAAGTAAGGAACCCAAGATAAAAACACAATAATATTTTCAATCCTATATTCATATAGATCTGAACTCACTCAAGAATCTATATATTTTGATATCTTTGGTTTTTAAAAAATCAAAGTCATCATTATCCTATGGGAAAGATAGGTATAAAACCATCAAAACATCACATGATCACCATTTTATATAGTTACAAAGGTTATTAATAGCATTAAAAAATTCTCCACATACTAGTGCCACCAAGTGCAAGCCTTCATAATCAATAAATGCAGAAAGATTTGTGCATAAAATTTCTATCCACTGCCTACTCATCCAATATTCACAGACTAGTTTCTAGATTGTGGGATTCATCATCTGTAATGATAATCATGTGAAGTAAATTTATATAGACATGAAAGGCCTCTTTCCCATTACCAAATATAATAAGTGAGTGATTTTAAATAACATCTTTTTGTTTAAAATTTGAATCCTTAATTTAACTAAATTCTTCAAAACTCTCAAAGATTCTTAAAATATAGTAGGTAGCATGTCTATGTAATATACTTATGATCTGGGTCTGAATCACATTCCAGATCATAGACATGCTTAGAATGTTCTTAAGTAGCTTAGCTGGCCATCCAATATTAGTTTGTGATTATGTATTCAGTTATAGTATAAAAGAGATAGGCTAAACTAAATTGATAAGGTAAATACGAATGTGCAAAATGTAAAAATAAATCATGTCATTGCAGTAAAATGTTGGTTACATCTCCTATGGATACAGAATGCATGATTTATACTTACTTTTTAAAATTCCAAATATGTTGTTTTTAAAAAATATTCTGGTAAATAAAAACTTAATAAAAAGGGTAATTAAGTGTAATATCTAGTAGAATTTAATTGTTTTTCAAAAGATATTTTGCATGGTTTATTATCTATTTTTGTATTCAATATAGATAAAACTTTGTTAATCTGAAATCCTTGAATACACTGTTTTATAGCTTAGAGAACTTTCTGGCTTTCAAGAATAGATCTTTTAATGCCTCATTGTAAACCTAAACTTTTCTAAGAAGAAAAAAGGCAGCTCATTGTAATTAGGCTTATTAATTTATAGATATTTGTTGTCTTTTATTCTTTCACATTAATTGTAATTGTGTGCAAAATTTATTTATTTATTCTAAAAGATTAAAGATCATCTTTGAATTTTTGTTCACATTATAAAAGTCTTCCAATTGTAGATTAAAGACAAGATACTATCATCCATGGTAATGCCAATTTATTTTTCAAACTTACAATAAACAATATTTTTTGATAATAGAATGAGGTATCATAATTTTTATTAGTAAACATATAATTAAAATTCTGGTTCAATCATCAAATGTAAAAAGTATAGAAAAAATGGTTGAAAGTTAATATCACCAAAATTTGTCAGTTTACTCTTAACATATTTTTCCAAGTGCCTTTCCTTTTATTATACTCTAGACTCTTTTAGTATAAACTTTAGTAATCAAAGGATCCATACAATACTGCTACATAATCATGATAGCATTATCACCTGATATATAATGATTACTCAAGTTAACAGTAGATGGATGTAGAATGAGGTAAAGAAAACATTCTTGGAAGCATAGTTGAAGATTATAAGTTGTGAAAAAAATAATATGTAAATGATAAAGCTCATTCATAATATGTTTGGCAGGCCTTTGACTGCAATATTTTCACTGGTCAGGCCAGCAATTTCTGAGAAAAGGAGAAAATAATATCTCTCAAAATGTTTGCCCATATATTAAATGATGGAAATAGTCCGATAAATAAATGCAATTAAAATACTATCATCACAAACCTTCAAAAAAAACTATATAATCATGAGCAATTTCAAAAAAAAAAAATTAAAGACTAGAAACTTATTAGAGCCTCTTTGTTCTATTATGGATTCTGATTGCTAATTCTTGCAAAATGGTAAACTATAAAATCAAAACTGGTTTCCACTCTCATTGTGTGCCCATTGCCCTTTCTGGCTTAGACATTAGGCCTTGATTTAAAAATAAAAGGATTATTTCTATCCAAATCTTTCCCATTGTTGATTCATTATAAAAAATGGTTTGATCATTAAATAAAAGCCGTTTTTTTTTATATATATATTTTAAATATATCATATTTATTTTCAATAATACTAGCAAACATTAGAAAGAAATATTTACCAAAGGAGTAACGTTATCTATCGTAGACGGCAATGATGAGACTCGTTTCTTTATATCTCATCTCGAACTAAAGCATCAAGTCGAAAAGTTAACCATGGAATTATTAAACGTAAAAATATTCAGATATTTCTGTACATTGTTTTTATATTTTGGAATTATTCTATTCCTGCTTTCTTACGAAAATTAGCTCTGGAAAAAAATAAAAATAGGATAAATCTCAGATACTATCTACTTTATCGATCTATAAATCACTATTTTAGCTAATTTAATAAAACAATAAAAAAAAAAAACAAGAGACCACTGTTTGATGTAACGGTTTCTTCATTGCATTGTGAGCGGGACACATTTTAATATGAAAATATTTTGTTTATTTTTTTTCTACATTCATTTTGTAATGCAAAATAATTATTGCCTGAAATATCTTAAATTTGATTTTTCGTAGATTTTTTTTTTTTACAGGTAAGATATTAATATGTAAAAGAACCTGTAGAAATTTCAGTGATAAAATAAAATCACTACTGGATTATTAAATCCTTCAATTCTAGTTAGCCATATATTTGGCAGTCATTAACAATGTTATTTTGGGTTTCGCCACATTTATGTTGATCGGTGATTAATAAATTTCATTTATGAGGCAGATGAACACAATGGCCATGGGTTGTCCTAAATCTGATGATGAGAATCCACATGCATCTAAGAGTATGAAATTCAGATATCTGAAAAAACATTATTTGAAACAATATAAAAACTGCATTTTCATGCCACAAATCTTCCATTGTATATTCTTAATTTAACATCCAAAAAGATTTAAGACAAGGTTTAAATGGCAAAATATATCTTCAGTTATTATTAGTAATAGCTTTTTTTTATACATTTTCTGTCAAGAAACTTCTCCCACTGTGAAGAAGTAGACTTGAGTACATCAGTGATAATTTTTACAGTACTGTAATATTTAATTGAGTACCCAGAAGTTTAATATGAGAACTTGTTATAGAAGTAGAATAAAGCAATAATACAATATCAGTAATGATCACATAATAGTCTTGTTCTAGAAGTCTCATTGGAATTTAGGAGATCAATTTGACTTTTATAACTAATTGTGTTGAAAATTGTTATGACTCGTTTTTTTTTTTTATTTTCATTTCTAATAACTTTAAAATATATTGTTTATCATATGACTCATTTCAATATTAATAATAATAGTAGTAGTATCAGTAGTGGTAGTTGTAGCAGTAGCAGTATAGCAAAAACAACCATCTATATACTATCAATTGGATTAACACCAAACAACAGTCAAAATGACACTCATACAACTGAGATTCAAACATACCCCATCCTGCACTATGCACACAAAAGCTGAATTAATGAAGAATGGCCCTGCTAGAAAACACCAATAACCTGGATGGTAACCAGGCATCTAATACTTAGCAAACTATATACATAATATAAATGACAGGTGCAACTTGCTACCCAGAAAATATCACTAACAATGAACAATGAGCTAAAAGTTTTACCCAATTTTATGTAAAAATACCAATGTTAACTTTTACATATGCATCCTAAACTATCTTAAATTACTTATCCCCATTAGCCCATGCACAAATGTACCCCCCATTAAAATATGTAACCATATATATATATATATTCTTAAGTTAAACAATGTAAACATGTGTATGCTCACAAGCGATGTAACACAGAAGTTCCTTTTTGAAATCTAATAATAATAATAATAATAATGATAATAATGATGATGATGATGATGATGATATAATAATAATCATTATCATCATCATCATAATAATAACAGTGATAATAATTATTATTATTATTATTATTATTATTCTAACTCTTAGCAGAACTTTAAATATTAACATAAACAAAATCTGATATGTTTGAAAAATAATGAAATAATGGTATGCAAAATCAATCTAAATTTTACATAATGTTAATAACTACGCATAAAATTAGCACACTTGATGACATCTGTTTTGGTTGAATTTCATCATAAAGAGCCAATAAAACAGTGTATCCACTTCCAGCTGTGGAATGTTTGAAATGTAAAAGGTTGACGTTAATTATAATTTCTATAAATATAGATAAACTTTGTAAATTCTCCCATTACTGCAATTAATTAATTATTTTAAAAATTATTGCATTAACTGTCATAGAATTTTCTTATACCTATTAAAGTGAAATGAAAACAAATTAGAAAAAGTTACCATTCATCCTATGGTCTAAATTCATCTTTCTGTTGATTAATGAATTTGAATGCTGGAACAAGCAGATGCAAAGAAATAGAATCAAGAGCTCAAGCTCTGCAGACTAGAGTTCTATTCTTCACTTCCGGATCTTGAACTTGGTGAGAATTTCTACGCTGCAAACTATTTGGTTGTTTGTTTAATGGTTTTATGAGATGGTAGTGAAGTGAATTTTAGATTTATAATTTACTTAGAAAGTCTTGTTTTATTACTAAAACAAAGTTACAGATATAATATTATACACGTCATCTCAAATTTTTTGTACATGATAAGTTTTAAAGTATTTTACAATGAGAACTTTAAAAAACGCTTTATTATGTACCTACATCAACCATGTCCATATTTGATGTTCGATTCCAGACTACATAAAACTTGATAGTTATGACTTTTTTTAAATAGCTGACTGATAATTATCTGATATAACTGTCCAATATTTTTACTAGAACGTAAAACAATTATGAAAAGCATTAAATTCCTCAGTATGTGGTAATAGGATAACCGAATACATAATGTCTGTTCATTCACTGTTTCTCTATGATGGATGTATTTAAGACATCTTTGCTCTACACCAGCTGTTTGAAGATTTTTACCATTTTATACTGAAAAAATTGTTACAGCATTACAAGTATACATTGTAATTCTAAAGAAAAAAAATAGAGAGAGATAAGAGAAACACAGCTATAATTAACTTTATTTGCATTAAGAGCAATAACTAACTGCTAGACCATTTTTCCAAATTTGGGCAACAGTTGACACTAAGTAGCATTGATTTTTATTAATGAGAAATTTGAGATTCACACTTTTATGGTTTTGAATTCAAACTCATATGAAAATATAGTTATGTAAATATTTGTATAATTAAAAGGGGGTTGAACTCACCCTATAGCTCTCCACTCTATCTTATACAACCAATACACATAACTACATACATGTAAAAGATATAAATGATCTCCAATATACATATTTCATACTGAACTGTCTCATCAGTTGGTACAGATCATTATCTCCCATATATATAGTCAATACCCAGTTTATATTAAGATAGCAAGTTTTCACACTTTAATGGACAGGTTTCAATCTTCTCCACTCTCAGCCCTGATTTGCTATCTTAATATGAGCTGAGCACTGATTATATGTGTGTGTGGGAGATGATGATCTGGACCAATTGATGAGTGCTGGTTCAGCATGAAATACATATATTGGAGATCATTTTTTCTTTCACATATATGTGATTATGTGTATTGGTTGTATAAGATGGAATAGATAGCAGTAGTAGCGAGCTTGAAAGTTTGAGTTCAAATTCCTTCTAATTACATTAAGTTCAGAATAGATAATATACTTATATTTAAATAAATATTTATAGTAGGTAAAAACTATGATCATAACTACATGATGATTATTAAAAAAAGCATCACTTTCTTTATTTCCCTTCAATATTAGGATTTGCAAAGTGCCAAAGAAGTCTAATGCTGACACGTAATTTAAATCAATACAATATATAGTATTGTATATATTACACCTAAATAAACAAAACTATATAAGCAAAATTATATTGATTACAAAATCATGAGGGATTAAAACAGTTTAAATCTTAAATGTTTCAAATTTAGATCATTAACTTGGGTTTTTGGTTTACCATATTGTACTCTGGAGCTCAAGATTTATAAATTGCAACTCCACTCCATCTCTTTTGGAGCTCAAATGTCTTATGATCTCCCTCCCTCAACAAAGCATGTTTTTCTTACAATTTTCACTTTGATCATACAAAAGTGTATATTGCAAATCCAACAAAGACCAGTAACAGGAACACAAGTCTGGGCACATAGATATAGCACCCTTATTAGATGTTCACTGATTACTAGTGTTTATATAGATATATGTGTAGTAGAATAGAGTAAATTGCTGCTTCAAATGCAAACTTGGTGATAATTTTATGTAAGTTTATTTATAAATTTAATTACATATATTTTGCTAATTTTCTTCTAGATTTATAACTATATAATTTAAGAAATACTTGAAGAATCTGTTTACTGTTTTTATTTATGTTTAAATAAATGACATACAAAAATTATATTATTTTTTAATTATTAATCAATTTATTTTTCAGGTATTATGATTATGTTATTAAATGACTCTGAACAATCAACTTGCCTATTGTCAATTGTTGGATTTTATAAAAGCGTGCGTGTTGCTCACATCCTGAACATTTCAATTCTTTTATGCGGTGTTATTGGAAATATCTTAAACATATTAGTATTTTTTAAGTCTAAATTGAAAGCTGTTACTTATATTTATTTAAAAGCTATGGCGATTTCGGATTTCCTGATTATAATATTTTGCATTCCTATTAGCCTATCGAATTTGAATTTTTTACCAAATACTTACATTCTACAATTTATTACTTGGAAGATAGTGTATAGTTTTGCAAATGCATTTATTGGTTGTAGTAATCTAACGATAGTAGCTATCGTTTTTGAGCGTTTCATAGCTGTTTGCTACCCTTTAAAAGCAAGGCGAGTCCAAACAAATTCAATAGCAATATATTGTGTTTTTTTAATGTGGTTAATATCACTGGGTCTTCACGTAGCTATGTATTTCCAATATAAAATAATCCATTTTTCAGGTCATTATTGTCCTCACTTAAATGATGTAGTTAACACACCAATATACACTTGCTATATATGGTCTCGTGAAGCGATCTTACGGTTTTTGCCATCTTTTCTTATTACTATCTTAAATTTACGAACATTAATTGTGTTTAAAAGATTATTGGAAAGGCGTCGGGAAATCACTACTAAACAGGAAACGAAAATTAGTAGAGAAGACAGACGTTTAGCGGCACTGTTAGTTGGTTTAACGCTCATGTATATAATCTGCACAACACCTGCTGCTACTATATTAATATTAAACAATTATATCAATTCACCATTTTTCTATACAGTTACTGAAATGGTTAATAATATAGAAATTTCAAATTATGCATTTTCTTGTGGAATTTATATTAGCACTAGCATGGATTTTCGAAATACTTTACTTTTAATTTTTAATAAAAACCGAGTAAATCAAATATCTATGGAATTAAGTATATATTAGATAATTGCACGTATTTAATTAATGCAATAACAGTTATTTAAACATCGTATATATATGTACTTATAAAGGAATAAGTTTGATGTCCAAAGAGTTTTTTCCTTTTTTTTTCCTCAAAGGCAAATAATTTAGGATTAAATTGAGTGAGCCATAAATTCTTTCATTTACATTTGTAAAAAGAATTTTCGCAGTTTAATTCTTAGATAAGTAGGCCTACTTGTAAAATATATTCTTTGATATCGGCAGACTTCAGCATGTATTATTCCTAGAAATTTAACTGTTATAAAAATTCTACATCCAAAAATAAAATAAAATAAAAATAATTATTTGTAAAATTGAACTACTTATGTTTTAAAAAGTAATGTGAAAATAAATGTTCTAGAATTCAAATTACCTCTATTATTTAGAAAAATTAACAAGACAGAAAGAGTTTGACCAGCAAACAAAATCAACAAAATGATTAGCTTACAAGCTTATGTTTAAACTTATATATATATCATTCATATTTCCAGTTTATGATAAAACAATTCCCTACTTTAGGAGGGTCATCTAGAATAATCAGTAACCAAATGTTAGAGCAGTAAAATTCCGGACTCATTTTTGCTAAAGTTAAAAACCAGTCTGAAAATAGGAACTTAACTAAATTAACATCTAGAAATTACTAATTATTGAATCTTATTATCGATAGTAGTAGAGTAAAGCACTCTTGGTTTGTAATATTTGATAATAACTATGTTTAAAAGATTGTGGTCCAGTCAATAGATTAAATGCTGGTTTAGCAAGAGATGTATTTTGGGAGTCATTTCTTTCTTTCATATATCTTTATTTATATACAAGAATGGTTATTAAAGTGGAAGTTTTATGTATATATAACTTAAAAAGATATTACACATGAAAAATTAGAGATGAGATTAAAATAATCCATATGTTTATTTTCTTAAAAGCATATATATTAATATTAATATTTAGCTGAGGTTCAAAGTTTATATCTAAGCCAGGAAAAATATAATTAACTATAGGCTAATAACTGTTTATTAATAAATAATAATATACTTATTTAAAGTGTATCTAGTTGTGAATGCAGAATTGATATATATATATGAATATAGACTGAAAATCCTAAGTTCAAATCCCTATATATATATATATAATCATGGTCCTAATTCTCAGGAGGCTGTAAACTCACCAGCCAAGGCATCAATATCAATTGGTAGCAGAAGGCAGAGCATACTACGAACATCCTGATTGTGAACCCAAGCTGCCATTTGATGATGACTTTTTATTTAGGTATGTACAACTGCCGATCACTTTCAAGTGAAGAAAAATTGCAAGAATTGGAAGAACTGTCTTATATTAAATGGGACATTATTGGACTTTATGAAGTTAGAAGGAAAGGTGAAGAGATAATTGATTTAAAAAGTGGGCATGTATCTATTACAAAGGCACAAATACTGGAAGTACCAGTGTGGTAGGATTTATTATAAATAAAGAGTGGAATAGCAACACTGTGGATATTGATGGTGTACTGGACAGAGTGGCAGATACCAAGTGCATATAATTCAGGTTTATGCCCCAATAAGTTCTCATAGTGACAAAGTAGTAGAAGATTTTTATATGGATGTAGAAAAGGCTTTTGATCAGACTAAACAACATTTTACAATTGTTATGGGAGATTTTGATGCTAGAATTGGTAAACAAATGAAAAATGAAATTGCTGTAGATAAATTTGGTTATGGTAATAGAAATGAGAGGTGACATAGACTTCTGGAGTTTGCAGAAAAAGAAAAACTATATATTATGAATTCTTTTTGAAAAAAATGTTAAAAGGAAATGAACAAACTGCAACAAAGATATCGGGTAGACTAATCAATAAAATTTTTACTGAGACTAGAGAATTAATGAAGAAAAGAAGGAATATGGAGATTTGTAAAAATGGTGCATTAAAAAGAATTGAAAATCTTGTATTTTGTAAAATGATATGAAAAAGAGATGGTAATGACATAGGCTTATAATTGTGAAATAGCAAAAAAGGTTGTAGAAAAGAATAAAAGTTTCAAGAGTGTAAAACAACATTTTGGTATTGGTAGAAAACATATCTCCAATAAGAAAAAAAACATGGAACTATTATTAAAAAGAGAGATGACATCATGAAATGGATAAGAAAGTTCTATCAAGAATTATATAGTAATAAATAACAAGTACTTCCTATATCTATTATATCTTCTGAATTGCCCAGAATTTTAAATGAAGAAGTGAGACATGCAATTAAATCTATGAAGAAAGAAAAAGCTCCTGGTAATGATGAAATTATAAACGATATATTAAAAGAGAAATAGAAAGAATTTTGGCAAAGTTGTATATCAAATGTCTAAATGATAAAGATATATCAAATGATTGAAAGAATGCAATATTAATATTAATATTTAAGAAAGGTGATAAAGGAGATATTAGAAATTACAGACCTATCAGCCTTTTATCAGTTTTATACAAAATTTTTACCAAAAAAATTACAACTTGTCTCCATCATATCCAAGTATTGAGAAGTTATAGAAAGGACCAATGAATATGAGTTGCCATTATGCTTTGGATTTGTAGATTATGAAAAGGCATTCTATTCTATAAACATTTCTTCAGTGATTAAAGTATTGGCTCATCAAGGTATAGACCTAAGATGTTGTCATATTCTGAAGATATTTATAAAAATATAACAGCATACTAGGAAGGTTACCATTGAGAAGAGTGTAAGACAAGGTGATTATCTCCAAAACTTTTTACAGCAGTGTTGCAAAAAGTATTTTCTGGATTAAAATGGGAAACTAAAGGGATAAAAGTAAACAGATATTATTTACTTCATTTTGATTTTTCAGATGATGTAGTTGTTTTTGCAAACAATGTTTTAGAGCTTCAGGAAATGTTGCAAGAGTTATCAAATAAAAATAAAAAAAGTAGGACTAAAGATAAATGTTAAAAAGACTAAAGCAATGTTAATGGATTTTCTCAAAAAATGAAAATAAAGATTGATTATGATGAGTTGGAAGAAGTTAAAAACTACAAATACATTGGCAATTCTTATTCACTGATCCTTTCATTACGTTCTATCACTATTTGAATATGATCCATTGTGCTAAAATCACTTTTAAATTCTGTTTGATCGTTTTGTTTATTAAAATTTTAAAATATCACTTTTAAATTCTGTATGTTCTTTTAGTTTGTTAAAATTCAAAATTTGAAGTAGGTAAGTTAAATTTTGTGTAGAAATGATGAAAGATTGATGGGTCTGTGATTTTTAATATCTTCTTTATCACCATTTTTTAAATATCAAATTACTACTGTTTTCAAACATTCAACTGGGTAGGTATATAACTTTGGCAATAATTTTTCTATTTCTTCATTTGCTTCTTTTAATATATCAATTATAATTCCAATATTAGCGGGAGATTTTCCCTTTGTCATAGATTTAATTGCATGTCTTACTTCTTCATTTAAAATAATAGATAATACAGAATATGTAGCGATTGCAAAGAATACTGTTTTCTTGTTTTTTGATGCTATATAATTCTTTATAGAACTTTTACACACATTTCATGATGTCATTCCACTTTTTGATAATATTTCTGCCTTTACTTCTTATTGCAGAAATAAGTTTCTTACCAATTCCAATATGTTATTTTATAATTTTAAGATTTATTTTCTTTTCAGTGCTACTTAATAATTATATTTTTCTATATTCTTTTTAATGGTATTCTTTCTTTATACATTGTTTTGTTTCAGTAGAAAATTTATTGGTAATTTTTATTTATGGTTTCAGCTATCTTTGTTGCAGCTCTTAATAGTGTGTCGGTTATTTTTCTATTGATTTCCTTCAAATATTAACCATCTTCAAATTCGGTTAACATTTTGAAATGATTAGTACGTTTTAAATTAAATTCATTGGAATGTTTTGAAAGATTAGGAATATCAACTTTGAGTATTGTTTTGCTTAATATTTTTGTTTCTCTAGTTTTGGATCTGACATCTCACTAATAGATGATCACTTCCAGAGATGAATTTACAAGAACTTTAGAGCTTTAAAATACATATAATTTGTTAGTCAAAATATAAACCAATTCTACTCTATCTTCAGTTAAATGCTTCTATATCCATTTTCATTTAGCATTTTCCTCAAAGAAAGAAATAATAATATACAGTTGTCATTTTTATTGCAAACTCCACAATTTTCCTTGAATTATTTGCATTTGGTATTTGCATTAAGTTAAATAACCAATTTTCTCACTCTGAGATCATCAATCTTCACAATGTTGTTTTTCCATTTTTTATTTATAATGAATCTAACTTCACTTGTAATGGGAATGTTTGTTCTTTATAGTAAAGTATGTGACCACTTTTTAATCAGTTAATTTTTCATCTGTTCTTCTAGCTTTATGAAATACAGCAATACCTTATATAGTCTTAGACAATTCTTCCAATTTATTAAACCTTATTTTATTTGAAAGTAAGGTGCAGTCATAAGGACCTAAATAAAAAGTCATGTCCTGAATCAGTGGAATCTTAACTTCCTCCATTTTTATACCCCAACCTTTACCTTGATTGGTCAGTTTATAGTCTCCTGAGAGTAAGAACCATGATTTGATTTTCTCTGTCATTCTACTTTAAAAAAAGTCCCATACCCATTCATTCTGCCTTCAAGAATATTTTAGTTAAGAGCTATCAGATAACTGAGAATAAAGACTATGATAGTGTTTCTTGATTTTAATCTCAGAGATAAAAAGTTACAAAACTCATCAAGCTGGCTAACATATGTTAGAGAGCAATCCATTCATATACTATAAGAATAATCATATAGTAATTACAACTGCAATAACAAAATCCCATGGATATTAGGAACTTGTCCTGCTTGGTACATTTAAGACCTCAAACAGAATTTAAATGGTCTCCTTTTATTTAACAGCAAACATGTGTATATATCATAATACAGATACATGAATAAAGTTACCTATATCTACTTTCAAAAAGCCATATGTTGGTTTACCAAACAAGTAAAAAAATAATACAGGTACACAAACTAGACAAACCGATTGATCATAATAATGCATCATATTGCACCATATAACATTTTTATCATAATTGAATGCAAGTGACAATTAGCAGGAGGCTTCACATTAGTCTACTGAAAATGCAATGGAATATCACAAAAAATATATCAAATGGTAATAGGCATGTGTGTACATATGTGTTTTGTATAACAATCAAAACACTTTAACTGTATACACATCTCTAGAAAAAAATATATCTCATGAAACCACCTATTCCCTATACAGGGCAATTGAGCATTAATATGGCTCCAATTTGGTGCATTGATAAGAAAAAACGAATCTTGATGAACTTGCTGAAATTCATCGAATATGATGTTTCACTCCAGAATTGCATAAAATAATTATTTTTCAAAACGATGTAATTACTTATATGAACATAACAATTATGCAAAATACTGAATGATTATTGATATTTCCAAGCACAAATTTAATAATTAATTGTTATATTTTTTCGAGGATGTTGGAATGTTTCAGCATTCAGCCACCACTGACATATACTTAGTTTATTTACAATGAAAGAGGAATTTAATATATATATATATCATTATAAACCAGTCAACACTTAGACAATAACATTATCAGTAACAATCAACAATTTTAAACTGTGGTCAAGGCAATCTCCTTTTAACAATAAAGGTGAATAAATTAGGCAGCATCACCATTTAAAACATTTGGAGGATCAAGTCTGAGCCTTAGTTTTTACAAACTTTAAACATGAAATGAAAACTTAGTTTAATGAATATAATAATCAATAATTATAAATTATGCTTAATATAACTGAAACAGAAAACAAATTACAATAGAAAAAAAACTTTAGATCTGCCCTTTACTTTAGCAAATGAATGATAATTTTTATGGTAATCAAGTATTTACCTTGCAATGACGTATTTTGCCTGAAGGCTCACCACTGTAATTATCCGATATTTGCGTCGTTGGAAAAAACAATCAACGTTGTCTTGGAAAAGAAAAAAATGAAATTACAAATTTAAAAAATTTTTTTTTTTTATAATACTATTACCTCATAACACTAAAAAACCCCACCCTTATTAATTTTAAATGATTGTATTATTAGATATTCAGGTTCTCATGGTAAATTCAACTTATAAATTATATTAGAGTAATCAAAATAAGATTTCGCCTTTCTCCTATTTATAGATTTGGCAGAGGCCTTACACTACACCAAATAATGTAGGACAAATTGTGCAAGCAGGATATAAATAATGCATACATACATGCATACGTGATTACCCCCAGCCAAAGTTCAGTTTTAACCAATAGAATTCCAGCAATCTGTTACCAAAACAACACTCAGATAAGAAATATAAATATTATCAGCGTCTAGAATCTTAAATAGATCTTGAGTAACAGCAATTGTCTTAAGTAGATGGCAATTCACACTGCCTAGACATTTTAAATAGGCTATATTAAGCAGGCCAGGTAAACAATTTGAAGGCAGAATAATAAATAATCATTTTTACAATCTTTCAAGTAAACTACTATTCAATGATTTAAATATGACAAACCATAAGTACTCATATCTAATTGATTATCACAAATAAATCAAATCACCCCTATTCAAAGCTTATTAGCTGAGAGGTCGGCGCAGCAGCCTTGCAAGCAAGCAGTTGGTTGTAGACGGTGTTGCGGGTTTGCCTCCCGGCCATGCTATGACATATGGAAAAAAGTAGCAGTATTGATTAATGTTACGTATTGACTTGGATGATTCGATTTACATATGATAACCAATTAGCTTTGAATATTTATAGTTTATTATATTTAAATCTTTGAATAATAATTTATTTGAATATTTATAAAAATGACTATTTATTAATCTACTTACAAGAAAATTATATTGGCCTCTTTAATGAAGTTTATTTAAAATTTTTAGCCAATTTGAATCTCTGTATGTTTAAATAAATTGCTGTTACTCAAGATGCATTTTAAATTCTACACCCTGATGATAATTGGATTTCTATCTATTATCTGAATTGCTGCCTTGATAGCAGATTATTAATATTCTATTGATTAATGTTAAACATTGATAGGGGATGATTTGATAATATTTACATGAACCCTTATGGCTTATTACGTATATATGAATATTCCCAGCAATTAATATATATATATATATTGATACTCTGCTAGAGTTATTAATATTAATATAAAAAGAAATACTAAATCGGAGTTTAGATGTGTTTATTCGATTATTAGCATCAAGTATATTTCCAATACTTTCACATCATATTCATGATTATTCTGTTGAAAAAAACCATAATTCCAGCTATTGTTACCTTTTAACAGTCAAGATTGTGTAATAAGTCAACAAGACCAAAAGACCAAGCAGGGACTCTCAATCAGCCAACACAGGGTTACCCTTATGCTCCTAGTTTAAACCCCTACCTAGGCTTCCTAGTACCAACCACCTAATTAACATCCTTGATGTCACACAGCTTCCCTTTTTCATACAGCATGACTTAGCACAGGATATGAACAGAAACTCTCTCTCTCAGGGTTCTTCTATCAACTCGGAATTGTGTGCCTTAATATACAGTTATACATGTTGAGATTACATTATTAATCATAATCCTATTTAGATATACTACTAAATTAAACTTTTATATTATTTTTATTGATGTGGTTAGACAATACTTTCAATGGATTGAGTGCAAAGCTCAGAATGCCCATTTTTATTGGGACTTTGAACATTCCATCATCAGATTTTTAATGAAATGGACGGCTGAAGAGTTGTGGGTTGGAGTAGTTTGAAGCCTGTCCATAAAAGTATGAAGATTGACTATCTTAATATAAATCTGAGCACTGATTGTATATATGTGTGGAGATGGTAATCTGGACTAACTAATGAGTGCTGGTTTAGCACAAAATAATATTGATGATTATTTTTCCAACCTGTGTATGATCAGGTGAGTCAGCAATATGAGATGGCATCAGGAGTTGAGGGTCATGTGAAAGTCTGAGTTCGAGTCCTTACACATAACATTATAAGTGCAGGTGTGTGTAAGCCTGTACAGTGTATTAAGTTAATTATATATAGTTATATTATGGTTCTAACATATAGAAAACACACTCCTAATTAATCATAACAATAAAAGTTTATTATAGGATTGAATATAATGAATAAGGTAACTTACACGTTAATTTAATAAAATGATTTCACTGGCCTTTACATTATTACAGACAGAAGTAACGGTAGTTTACATATTAGTGTGTGCCCAAATTAAACAATGATTAATCTTAACTAATAACTATCAGTCATTATGACTTTTGAGATACTAATTAATTGAAGTATATTATGACAAGGAGCATGCGCATGACTTTGATTCTGCAGTTATCCAGGGGTACACATGCATAGGTGGAGGTTAAAATAAATGAATAATTTAAATATTGTGGTTTTACTCTCACTATAGTTATTGTCCATGGTCATAATGAGTATTAATAAGATTTAAGATAGGTTTGGTGATCAAATGGTATGGTTCACCTCTAAGAATAGATGTCTCTGGCCACAGTGGTGCATCTGCTTTTGACCATGGGTGCATTCCTGAGGAGAAAGTGAAGCTGTGCTAAATCTGGGGTTGCAAGAAGTCTGCAACTCCCTGTGAACCTAGACTGGTGCTAATACATAGATTAGGAACCTGGGAATGTGGCATCTAGTATGCCCTTATGCAGTATGACCATATGATGTATGAACCATACAAGAGATACAGTGGTAAGGAAGGTATAATAATGATGATGAATGAAGACAGAAAAGTGGAGAGCAGAAATGCAAAATTTGTAAGCATCATCATCATCATAACAGAAAGGACACATGCTTCGAGATCTCGAAAAAATGGGCTACATAACAGTAGCTTATTTGAATATTTACATTTGCATATATTTATTACACTTTTCATGAAGGCTATGAGTATGAGGCATGGTTCCTTGAAAACGTTCAGCCGATAAATTTTTATAGTAAGTTATATTTTCTCTAATTAATAATTACAATTAAATATTTTTGTTTTTACATATAAGGAGAAATTAAAACCATATTAATAATAATAATAATAATAATAATAATAATAATAATAATAATAATAATAATAATAATAATAATAATAATAATAATAATAATAATAATAATAATAATAATAATAATATTCAAGCACAAGTGCATGTGCGGCGCAACTGCTCCCAAAAGCTGTTAATACAAATACAAATAGCTAACTAAAAATATTAAAACAGCTGAGTGCTTTCAAAGAATCTTGCCTTCATAATCATAGCTTGCTTACGTTTAAATTTATGCACATATGCTAATTCCATCTTTTTGATAGAGAAAAACATGTGTCCTTCCTGTTTATGGCATCGCTGTCGTGAGAGATAAATAAAGCCTCTTTGATCTTTCTTTTGAGGTCATGTCTCTCTCTACATACGATGGTAGGATTGTCCGGAATGCACTCATGGTGACGTGCACTGGTGCTGATAAAAAACTGAATAAGTAGACGGATCCTGCGAGCTCTATTGTACGAATCTTGCGCTTCTTTCCCCTTGTTTGATATTTTTGGACACCACCACCACTTGTGCTTGAATACATACATTTCCCAAAAGTAAAATTATTTAACTTAATCGGATTATTACGTGTATGGAGAAACAAGTTGCTGACAGGCAGATATTAAAAATCAGCTTGTCGATTTGCAAACTACAACAAAGAATTATTTTCTTAAAAAGATGCAAACAATTCCATGTATTTCCTAGATTTTGCAGCTTCAATCTCATTCAAGCAGTGTACAACTATAACAGCATTTACTGGCAAATGAGAAAACATCTTTTAGATCTCGTTGTCAGAAGTTGCCAGAGGGCTTTGAAGAAACAGAGCAAAAGGAGCCGTAGAATTTTGACACATTTTCCCAAAGACCCACTCGTCATCCATCACTGCACTAAGTTGGATAGGAAGTTGGCATTTAAATACCACAAGAAATTTGCGTTCCTAGCGCACAAGCAAGGAATAACCACCCCGAGACAACAAGCAAACATTCGTGAACCTAACACAAACAATACTCCCTAAAGAAGTAAAAGATGTGCTAGCAAAAGGCCCCAGATTCGTCGGAGGGACATGGAAACAACCGGATATGGAATTAATAGCGGACATAGAGGCTGGACTCAATCAAGATCCGCAAAAGGACGAATATATAGCACAGATCAACACAGCAATGAGACATGCGGCTTTAAAACCAAATACCAAACAGTGGGACATAAAAGTAAAAACAACCACTTTGAGTTAGAAAGAATCACATACATGCATGAAGACAAGGGAAACAGATTTGTGTTGATCCGATCTAGGAATATATTGACAAGATTAACACACAGATTGATAAGTTACAATTTCAGAAAATTGATCAGTTCAGTATTGCTAATAATAGAGACAAATTCATTTCATCCATTCTTAAAAAACATTGCAACAAAGCCTTCACAAAAGCAGAATATTACAGTCTATACCCATCATCATCAGTGCCACCCAGGATTTTTGGAAGTGCCAAAACGCATAAAGACAACCCACCAGTCCGATTAATGCTAGATTTCAGTGGAGTACACTATGCAAAGACAGCCAAGTGGGTGAACAAAAAACTCATCCAAATGTTAAGCTTTGGAATATACACCATCAAGTCATCTGCACAGTTCATTTCCTCCATCAAAGATTTACAATTAAACCCAAACATCAGACTGGCCACTATGGACGTTTCCGAATTGTATGGCTCTGTCAATAGAAGCACATTGATCCAAATAGTCAGAAATGAACTTTTGACACAAAAAATAGCTCAACCACTGGTTGACTTCATCCATGACTTTCTATGTTGGTTGGACAGCAACATTGTGGCATTTTTCAGAAACCAGTGCTCCTCCATGAAACAAGGCTAGCCTATGGGACTACCACTGAGTGGTGTAGTCACCAGCATCTTCCTAAACTATTATGAGAGAAAAATCATACCTAGTCTAAACCCACCATGCCTTCTAGCATACACTAGATATGTGGATGACCTGTTAATTGCTGCCACCCCCGAGATCATTACACAGATCAAAACCGAATTAGAAGCCAACACAGCATTAATTGTTAATGTCACAACTGAAGACACTCACCAACAAGTCAAATACCTTGATGTCAAAATAAAAAGAGAAAATAACCACTGCCATTATAGCATGGCCATCAATACGTTGGAAATCAGATGCCATACACACCCCAATCTCACACACCCACAGCACATAAATTATCGGCTCTTCCGATCTTTTTGCATAGAAACAGATTGTTGTGTAAAATCGAGGCAGATGCAAAAACAAATGTAGCAGAATATAGAAATGATCTACTGAATTTAGGCTTCAGACAATCCATCATCGACAAAAAAATCTCACACATTCAGAATAAACCTCTCAACTCTCAGTCACACAGGATAAACCCAGATTATTACTTCCATACATACCCAATTTACACAAGCAACTACATTCCATCTTTAACAACAAATATCAGCTCTGTTTTCGAACCCCTCCAAATTCTAACAATCTAATTAACAATACCAAAGATCAAACTTCACTGTTACAGACCCCCCATACAGTATATAATATTGCTTGTCCAAATAACTATTGCAAAGGCACATATGGGGAAAGTAGAGCATCTATGGCCACACGATTGGCACAACACAAGTATTCGTACAATAAAGCTCGCAACGATCCGTCTACTTATTGTTTTTTATCAGCACCAGTGCACAAGTCACCATGAGTGCATTCCGGACAATCCTACCATCATATGTACAGAGAGACATGACCTCAAAAGAAAGATCAAAAAGGCTTTATTTATCTCTCGCGACAGCGATGCCATAAACAGGAAGGACACGTGTTTTTCTCTATCAAAAAGATGGAATTAGCATATTTGCATAAATTTAAACGTAAGCAAGCTATGATTATGAAGGCAAGATCCTTTGAAAGTGCTCAGCTGTTTTAATATTTTTAGTTAGCTATTTGTATTTGTATTAACAGCTTTTGGGAGCAGTTGCGCTGCACACGCACTTGTGCTTGAATACATACATTTCCCAAAAGTAAAATTATTTAACTTAATAATAATAATAATAATAATAATAATAATAATAATAATAATAATAATGATGATGATGATGATGATGATGATGAGATAACCCTTCCACCCACACTAAGAAATATCATGAATTTATTTTTATTAACTAAAGTCTCCCTGGATAATTACAAAAAGTTAGGATAGACTCATCACCTGTTGACAAATAATATTCATTAATAAATCTTAACTTAAAGTCTTTAATATCATAATATAGAATATATGGGGAAGGGTATTATCACTCATAATGTGACTGATAACATGCTGCTCATGTTTACATTACCTATATACAATAAGTGTTTTAATTTATATATCATATATATAGTGTATATAAGTAATGCAGTATAGATATTTAGATAATATTACAATATTGCCTTCACATGATATACCCTTGATGATAACACTGAGGAATTATTATATATACTTTTCAGTTCATTAATTAAAACTATGAATAGGATCATCTTTATTCTCCCATGTGAAGTAATGTAATCAGTGTAATCCATTTACATATATTTTTTCTTTACACATAAATTTGAGTATAAACTGACATTTAGATTAATCATATAAATGAACACTGTTTCTAAATATTTTATATCTAATTATATTTTAAGCACTCGCCATCCTTTAGTAACAGAAAATATGATTTCTCAGAAAGGTTATCATGAAATTTTTACTTGATATGATGGGGGGGGGGGGTAATATGGTGATAAGAAAAAAATCTATTTACCATTTATTTTAATGCTTTCAGAGTTTAAAACTGGATGTCTTCCCAAACTCCCATCATCCCAAGGGAACACTGAAAGCGGGGGAAACGTAAACAATTCTATATTTAATATTAACTTCCTTCATCATACAAAAAACAAATTAATAGTTGCTGCGTCAAATATTTAATACCAGTAAAACCTCAACATACAAAATATTAAATAAGATTTAGTAGGTTAAAACTGCGTAAATATATAACATATATAATTAATTACAGTTACATGGTTTAAAGAATGATTTAAGACATATTACCAGCTGGATGATGGATGTTTTTTAGAATTCCTTTTTAGAAGACTATTGAATGACTCCTTGGGTGTAGGGATTGGCATGGTGATAACAAGGGGTGGCTGGATTTCGACAAGGGATAGAACTTCTGGATGCCACTGCCTGATGACTGGGGGAAGGCAGACGGCTGACTACTCACACATGGTCACAGGTACTGTACACATTTATATATATTTAAACAGAGTTGTCTTATATGTTCTTTCAAAAAGTGACTTCTATTAATTTTCAATAAATAATATTTTTTTTACTAATAATTTCTACAAAATATGCCAGAATAACTTTTAAGATATAAGCTGCTCATCCTTAACAATGCCCCATTCCCTTTCTATATACACTTCTCACATGCCTGGGGTTCACCTTGTGAGTTTCATGATGGATTTCACTTTTAATTTTCTCTAATTAATGTTCCATGTTAATTTTACTTCCACAGGTCCTTCGTGCCACCACATAGGTTTCCTGATCTTTGTTTCTATTCCTTATTTCACCCCTTAAAATATGTGTACATGCTTAAATGTGTTAAATTGTATAAGGCATTTATATAACTTTAGTAATGGCTTGTCTCCACTATCTGGCCTATCTCCCATTGTATAAAATACATTCCACTCCTATTATTTAATTGATCGTCCCCTTTTTTAATGAAATACTTTTTTTAAACTTAACTTAAAATGTGGTGTAATTTAAATAACTTTTATCTTCTAAAAAATGTCTAAATTGTACACACAAACATGCACATTTACTAGTGTGTGCAAATATATAGAAATATGTGACATACACTGGGAAATGGTTTTAGGTTTGAGCAAATATGAAGCAAGCACATCTGCATGCAGATATGGACTGCTTCAATATATAAATATATTTTGATACACTGCCATAGTTATTAATAGTAATATAAAAAGAAATACTAAATCAGAATTTTAATAGTGCAGTGTCAGATTGTAATTCTATTTAAAAGACAACAAACCTTTCTCACTAGCACTGTATATAATATTAAATCAGCAATATTAAATGTGAGCATATTTTTGTTTTTAACCACAAGATTGTTTAAGCTCATTCTTAGTCATAAATAAAGTTTTTATTTTGTGGCTAGGAATGAGAATAGCCTCACATTTAGCACCACTGACTTAATATTATGTACAATGTTAGTGAGGAGGATTTAATATCTTCTAAATAGAATTGCAATGTTATACTACATTAGTAAATTTGTTGATCATTACAAAGTTCAACATCTAATATTAGCACAAAATAAATTATATTTCATAAATGCTAACAAGATTATTAAAAGAAATGGATGTAAAGTGAATGATTTAATATATTCACACTTTCTTTGCAAGACACTTTAAATTGACTTTTATAAGTGTATTAAGGTTTGAAAATAAAATGGTCATTCTTATTTTTTCAAGGTCTATCTTGTGGCTGGGCACAAAAGTATCTTCACATTTAACATTGCTGATTTATTATTATGTACAATGCTAGTAAGAAAAATTTATTGCTTTCTATACAGAATGTTTAAATATGTTTATATGATCATTATCACCAAGTGTACTTTTGATTCCTTCACATCATATTCATGATTCTTCTGATTTACTTAATATTTAACATCACTAATAATCATTCAAATTAAGCTAAATAGTTTAAATCAAAATAATATGCAACTGCTTATTTTTATATGAGTGTCTTTATTTTCTTAATTAATTCTTCTTATAGAGACAGAAGTGAGGTTGAATTCTAAAGCAATATATAAATTCTTTAGACTTGAAAATTTATTTCTTATCAAGCAGTTTTCTCCATGTATAAAATGTAGATTCTATTCTTCAATACCTTTTTTTAAAATAATAGATTAAAGTTAAAATATGTTTTTGTGGATCACTTGATAAGGTAGTTAAAATCTGTTATTCACTAACCTGAAAAATGATGCAATAGATGTTATGAGATGATAAAAATGTTGATATGAACATTCTTACAGCAACTAATGTTTTAAAAAATGTCATACTCTTCAGCCTGAAAATATATTTAGTGCTTCCTAAATTCAAAACAAACCAATAAGCAAAGGACTGTGGACGTTTGTTAAATTGATAAGCTTCACATTACTTTTTATTTATCTCTATTTAACATATTTAGTAAATGACTGGCTTTTTAAAGTATGATATTTTCTAATTAACCAAGCATTTACTGATTAACAAAATTATAAACATGTTTATAGTTTTTCTTATTTTTCAATTAAAAATGAAATTTTAAAAATTTTTCACATTTTCATTTCTAAAAACTAGCTCCTTTTAATCCTTTCTCTTCTTTTTTTTGTTCAAAAATATGGTTATATTACAGTTTTAATCACTCATTAAATTTTATTCATTTTTCAAAGAAGCATTTTAGAAAGTTTCCACTATTTTTGTTACATTTTTTAGATACATTTTACCTTTACATATTTATTTATTCCAAACTTGTATGTCATCACAATTTTTTAAAACATATGTCCAAAAACTATGAATAAGATAAATGATTCCCAAGATGGCACTTCAGGCTGAACTATCAGTTGGGCCACATTACAATTTCTACACATGTTTTTATCCTTTTTTTAGGGATTTATAGATAACAAATTACTATAGTTTGACTGTATCAATTTTTTTACACACCCAACTTTGATACAAACCATTTTATAGAATATTATTAATGATTATTACTGATCATTCATTAAACTAGAAATTATTTCTTGCCTAAATATTATCTTTAATTCTCAATTAATAATGTGTATAGTCTTATAGACTCATTAACACCGGAGATTCTTGCCCATGTTGATGGTTTTGATAGCTTTCACTATATGTCATAATTAATATTGTATTATAGAAAAAATCATTAGATATTGATAAAATAAAATCCCACGGAGAGAATTTTTCTCTAATATTCATCCAGAAAAAAGCAATGAAAGAAAAGTGATCACTCCTATGATTATTTATTCACAGTGATTACTGTCATCATCATTATTATTATTTAATATTTTATATATACATATATTTATATGTATCTATCCAAATAGTGCATAAAAATGAATCTCTAGATGCTACATCTAACGAATAAAAACAAATATTAATATTTCTGAGTGGAATAAAAATCCCCCCTCTTTAAAATCATCCAGAATTTGAAAAGATAACAAAAATTGACATGCTAGAAAAATATACATATAGTACACTTCAAAATATTCCTTTCTTCCTATATGATTTTATTTCAACTATACAACTATAATATTTTTCTCATATCGAGTCAAGTATATATAAGCACATTTCTTATTCCCTCTTTCTTTGATCTTGGGCATTCAAAAGTTGTTTTCCTAGAAATGACTGAGTAGAATGTGATCTATAGACTTAAGCTTCAGTGAATGCCACTAAACCATTGCCCGAAAACACATAAAACATCTAATTATATTTATACAGCGTTACATATATATATATATTAGATATATTTATCTCATAAGGAAAAACATGAGTAGATATTAATATATATATACGATAAGTACTAAACCATGATAAATAATTAGAAATGTATCAATAAAATTAATCCCGCCAAAAATAAATAAATTAATGTCGTCGACAACGAACGTCTTGTCTTATATTTCAACAATATATTTTTTAATAAGTTAGGAAGTAACATTTATCTGTTATATTTCTGTCAGATATAATTTTTAATCATTTAGAGAATAATTATATCTTTAAAGCTATTAAATTTACAATTTATGTGTATGTCTGAGTACTGTTAGATGGGTACTTTTATTACCGTTTCCACTAAATATCATTTTATATTGCTTCATAATTTATTTATAGCACCAACAGATGTATTAACCGTTTTTCATCAAAGCAACAATAATGATTAATTGTTCCAGCCTTACTTAATTATAACAAAATTTATGATAAGCAAAGAAACGTAAATATTAAGGTTATAAAATCATCAATAAATGTAACGTGCGATTTTCATAAATGTTTTACAAAGATAAAATAAATGCAAATCTATATATTTCATTAATAGTACGGCAAATCTCAGCCCTTTTACCTTATGTTGTCCCTGCATATATATATATATAGGGTGACTATATTGGTTCGATCTAAATCGGGATATAACGACCAATCATTTTTACGCATTGCGCCCTTTTTAAAATAAAACTCTATTCCTGTGTATACTCATCTTTGTAAGTACACTTCCTCTTTGGCATGTTGTCTATTGTTTAGGGTTATTAATATCCCTATTAATTTTATCATTATAAAAAATTAATATTAACAAAGAACTAATAAAACTACACTGTCAATCAAAGCAGGTGCAAGAAGCAGTTTAAATTTTAGCCTACAAAAAACCAACTGTGCATGCTCCAATGCAAGGTGCGACACAAGAACGCAGCAAGCTTGAGAGTCCGCCGCCATATAACGTAATAGCCAATTTTGTTTTGGTATTGGAATTTGTCTGAAGTTTTGAGAGCCAAGAAACTATCATTTTTGCAATGAATTATTTATGTAAGACAAATAATAATTATGAATAGTTGAAATTCGGGACATACAACGGTCCCGAAAAAGACATTTTGGGGACACTGGGACATCTAATTAAAAATAGGGACAAATCTCGAAAAATTGGGGTGTCTGGTCACTCTACCTATACGTGATTATTATTTGATATCAATAGCTTTTTTAGGACTTCTACATACCATGCACTTAAGTTCATTTTGTTTAGATTATCTCAATAAAGAATTACCTGTGTTTGCGATATTAAGATTGATACTTTTGGAAGAAAATTTGTTTGTAAATTACTCTAATTTACGAAATTATATCATCTGCAGGCATGACTGCTCACAAAATTCAAAGAAACACTTCATTATAGCGAAGATTTATTTATAAATTCTACCTAAATAAGAATAGATATGCTCACAGTTATAAAAGGTAAAGCTAAGAATCCTAAAATAAATAAAATACTGCACTAATGTTAAATCTATATTATTATTCAAGCATATTGATTTTTATTTCAAAATATAAGATGTTTCTGAATTTTAGGAAATCAAAAAAAAAATGATAGCTGCGGAAGAAAAATACATTAGATCAAAAAATCTGGATGCACTGAATCCAAATTTAAGTACTACTCTTTGATGAAGGTCACAAGCAAGAAACTACTCTGGGATTATGAATAAAACAGCATTGGATAGGAATTTAATAAGTACTATCATCTATCGATTACTCAAGCTTACAATATTTTAAATATGAGTAGGCTTTTGGAAAATACTGCCTAAGCTAATGTCATATGATGTTTTATTTGGTTTTACAGAAAATATTATTTTCAGTAGATAATATTCTTTTTTTTTTACTTTAGTTATGCTATAAAGTAGGGCTGATTAATCAACAGATGTTAGGGCTTAATAAATTTCTATTTAGTGCTGACCTATTCATTCTCTAACTAGATCAAGATCTAAATCTCCTTACTGATGAAATCCATAAGTTAGAAATGAGTCCTCATCTAGCGATAAAGGAATTTATTAAGTATTACTCTCTGGCATCTACTGATTACTCAACCGTGTACTATGTGGTATAACTGCAGTTAAAAATGAGAAAATGCTTTTGGAAACGTATAATAGAAGAAATTTGGTTCAGGTATAAAGTTTTATTAATGTCAGAAAATATTTTTATTAATGAAAATATATTATATAACTGTTTATATATTCTTTTAATAATGCCATCAAATACATATCAATTCCTGAAAGGCAAAACCTATCATATTTTGTTTGTAAATTTATTCAAAGGCAATTCAATATAAGCATCATGGTATCCATTCACCACATTGGTTATCTTCATTTGTTACAATCAATTTCAGAGTTGATTTGCGAAAAAGTTATTAGTAGGTCCCCAAAATTTTTGCCAAAATATATAATTAAAAATTTATCAAAATATATGATTTTATTGAACATAATTTACAACATTAAATACATATAAGTTGATACATAAGAAAGAATCAAATAAACCAATGCTATGTCACAGTATATCACAGTCATATGTAGTCCTTTCTAAACACATACACTATGCTGCATCGCTTAAGCACTAGTGCACTACTGTTAAATGTAATTGTATAATAGCCAATCAATACTGTTTTGTAGAAATTGGTTATTATTTGTAAACAGAATGCTATATTATAATTAATTGATGCAAACATAAGCTTGTTGCAGCTTGATTTATTAAATATGTGCAACATCATCACAAGATAAATTTATAAGCTGTTATATTTCTTTGAAAATACTCATCCTTTTATTTACATTTTCCAGGAACTTTTTGAATTTCTGTCATATTTTATGACATTTTTTATTATGCCAGCATTGCACAATAGCTACAATAATAATACAAAGGCTATAAATTTCATTAAAATATTTCTTATATCAATGCATTTCTGGAACAACAAAATTCTATTAACAAATTTTCTTAGAAATTTGAAAATGCAGGGCATCCTCTGAGCATGGGAACTTGATCTGAGGGCTGATAAATCAATGTCTGAGCTATCTCATTGAGCATTACACACTTTATATACTTGTTGATTTTACTTGCTGGCAATCAATATTTTTCATTGTCCAACTTTCACATCCATATTGAGGTACAAAAGAATAAATCTTACCTTCATTTTAAAAAATATGTCCTTGTGTAAAAAAATTCTAAGAATTAAAACAGGAAAAACTCTCTATACAGTAGTGCCACTCAGTGCAAGCAGAGTAATCAATGGATGCCAGATGGCTTGTGAATAAAATCCCTATCTAGTGTCTACTCATCCAATACCCCCAGACTAGTTTCTAGCTTGTGGATTTCATCAGTGAGGAACCTTGGATCTGAGAGCACTGCCTAAATCTTAGGATCTAATCTAAGCCCCCATCAGCCATTTTTTCTCTCTAGTTAACTACAAAATGA
This sequence comes from Epiperipatus broadwayi, assembly GCA_028023455.1. NCBI lineage: Eukaryota > Metazoa > Onychophora > Udeonychophora > Euonychophora > Peripatidae > Epiperipatus > Epiperipatus broadwayi. The sequence goes on from JAQFVV010000213.1 coordinate 1,019,598, forward strand.
TGAAAATAAAATTGAAAACACAAATATATTTTCAATCCAAGCTCATTAGCTTATATAATCATATAGGTCTGAACTCAGTTCAGTATCCATACATTTTAAGGTATTTGGTAAAGCCACTACTATCCTATTAAGCAGGATTAATATTAAACCACTAAACCTCACATGATCACCATTTTATGTTTTCTCATAACTGTTATTAAAACAGACACATCTCTCCATATAGTAGTCGTTTAATTTTCTAAGCCTTTTCCCTGCAAATATTTAATTTTACTAATTGGACATTTTATTATTGATTAATAGTTCAGAAGTAATCTATACATTGTCATGATTCTTAACTTATTGATTTGACTCCTTTTTCAAAAAAATTTCTAACAATAGATTTCATGTCTTCTTTATTTTTTTTTTATAGAAGTGATGATGTCAACATAATTAAAATTATTAATCTTTTTCTCCCAATTCTCAATCTTAAATTTTTTTTGGTCCAATCAAGATTTTCTCATTATACTTTCAACAAGCTAAGTAAAAAAAAAAACTATATTAACATATGTAGTACTTTGGTGTTCTATTAGCCCAATTATCCAGAACTGTATCAAAGGCCTTAGTCACTAAAGCATGCATATAAACTTTTTTCTAGTATTCACTGACGTTTTTAATGTATACTCAAAAAGTTTTCTCTCATTCCATTCTTTTTTAAAAGCAGCTTGTACATCTGATAGGTTTTTTTTTTAAATATTAGAATATAAAATGGGCTGATATATTTTCAGCATAAACTCCTTTGTACTTAAAAGAAAAGATATTATATAATTGTTTGAACATTCCTTTAATGCTTATTTATTGAGAATGACAATAAAAATTAATGCTTTTTCTGCTTACAGTAATTCAATAGATTTTTAAATTAATTAACATAGTTCAGTTGTGTGCACAATTTGGATCCAATTTCACCAAATCATTTTTCAAACCCTTTGGCAAGACATATCTGATCTTATCTTCTATTATTTATAGTTTTTCTATTCTTTTTCAAGATAATTTTATTTGACCTATAAGTGATTACAAAAAAAATAAAAATAAAAAGATAACAAGAATTAACTAGAAGAGGTTACAGGGTGATATATACAAAGAAGAAATGATCCAAAAGTCAGTAGAATATAAAATGAATGTTAGTGAAGAACTTAGTCTGTGGATGCAAGGTGAATATTATTCATCTAGTCTATAACGAAATACTTTTGTTAGTAAACCCTGTTTTGGAAAATTGTGGTTGGAGGGTTTTATTAAATCATAATAGTTATTTTCATATAAATTATTTAGGGGTTGGTTTGAGAGGTGCTGTTTAGGCCAGTTGTGAATTCCCAGGTTAATATGGCCAGGTATGGATCAGCCTCTCTCTTGTCTATTTCTTGGATATTTTTAATTATGTTGAGGAAGCAATTATTGATTTCGTCAAGTGGTAATTTTTGAAAAATCACCTTGCATCTGGTCAACCAGATGGCAAAGTTTATGTAAGTGGCAAGCCTGATTTCAGCGAAAATGCCTCTATTTAAGGCCCCTTGAAGAGATGTTAGATCTGGACCATTATTATCAATGTGTTTCTGGAAGTTTTGTCTTAGTCCTTGCTAGACTGAACAAAGGTGAAGGATATGGTCCATATCGTCCGGGCTGGAAAGACAGAGACAACATATGGGATCTATGTGGAAGCCTCTTCTATTAAGAAATATAGCAGTGGAGAGGCTACCAAGGTTAATTTTGAAAAGGAAGTGTGTGAGTTTTTCTATTCAGAAAATTTTATAAAAGTGTTCTTTGTTTATGTTTTTGTTGTGCAGTTAGCTATTCTATGAATTTCTTCTCTCGTTGTTATCTATGACTTCAATTATAATTTATACACTAGCATTTTTCAGCAATTCTACTGATGACAAAACTTGTTTTTGGTATCACAATTCCTTTAAAATATGGCTATTGTTTTTTCAAGCTTGTTGTCATTTTTACAGTTGCAAATACTGTTATAATGTTATTCTTTTGCTTCTCTGTGTGTTTGTTAGAATTTCTGCATCATTTGTTAAAGGTAATAATAAATCACCCAAATTGCTTAGCTTTCGTAATATTTGATAAAATAAAAGAAGCTCTCGGCCTTCGTGTCATCTATTATTGTCATCTGTGATAAACTTGAATAATCGGTAATTATCATATGGCAATATTAGTCTCTGTCTTCATCTATAAGCTCAAAATGTAATGGAATTAAGGATAGTCAGTAGATGCTCATTTTTGCATTATTTTAACTGCTGGATTCCAGGTCTCATTAATAATATCAAAGACCAGAAACTGCTTTGCAGTTAAGAATATAAAAACACATCAACAAATTAGTTTAGCGTGATGACGATAGAATAGAAAAATGCTTTTGTTTTAGCAGTAATATTTAAAAGATTTTTACCATTTTTTTAAGCTTATTTGCTTTTTACTTTGCAATTAACATTATATTTTCTAACATCTGTTTTGATTTTCCTGTTTGAACTTTTTTAATTTTATTTTAAATTACTGACGTTAATTTTCCTCCATAATTCATCTGATTGTTCATCATTTCTATTAAAAACCTCAAATATAATTTTGATGTTATTTCCAAAAGCAGTAGTTATGTTTTTGCATTATCTAGTATTTGGTGATAAATTTTCATTATTTTGATTCTTACTGGAAATTTGCACATAATCTGCTCCACATTTTTGTCCTGGGTATGTTCTGTTTAAAAAACTAAACTCTTTTATTCCCAAATGCCAAAAATGTTATAGATTTGATTTTTGGAACAACAGCAGCCAGTATTATTCACATGTAGTGACAATATTTTTCTTGCCTCATAAAGTATTGGCAATAAAACGATAATTAAATTTATAAAAACGTGTTAATCATTCTCTTATTTGGTTTTTTACTTTATATTAATCAATAGCATTTCCTTCATTAAAAATGTATATTTTATATGAGTTGTGTCACTGTTACTTCGATTATCAAACTTTCTAATTTCTGTTCGAGATGTTAAGATTTGTATCAATCATTCATTTACATAATGTTACTCAATTACAGCTCTTGTCATATCTTTTCTGACCATAAAATATACCATTTTTATTGTTTTCATGACTCAACTATATTTTTCTGATACTCAAGTCAAATTCATCTTCCTTCACTAGTCCCTAAAATAATAGTAAGAAGCATCGTAAATTTATCTTTGATATATCCTTTTGCTTCATAATTCATGATTTTCAACTTAGTAAATAGTAATAATTCTGGCACCTCACTGACGACACCAGTAACAGAGACCGTTCTGGGATTGGAGATATTCTCAAAGCTTGTTAAGAGCTTATATTGCAGCTAGAGCATAACATAGTAATTCATAGTTTCTTTTATGCTTGATAATTTTTAAGCTGAATGACTATGAGCAGCAGTTGCTAATGTTTTCTAAAATATAGTACCGTATTGGAATTTCATATGGTACAAAGGTAATGCATTCACCATTATGTTTATGATCTGCAATTCAAATTCTAGACAAGACAGATTATTTCCAAGAAGTTTAGGATTTTCTTTACGGCAGTTGGATGCAATCTACATAATTAATCTTCCAGCATCGGTTAGTAAATGAGTATCTAATTATCTTTATCTAGAGAGTAAACCAAAATGGGAAAACATTCAAATCTTCACCATCTGATAATTGGAAATTCTGGTGAAAATTTCCTTCTTCTTCATTATTTTTTATAAGAGACTTTTTGAGGCGACATTGCTTTTGATTATTTATTAAAAAGTTTATTTTACTATTTTTTTGTGCTTTTGATTATTTATTAAAAAGTTTATTTTACTATTTTTTTGTCTGTAGCTGATTTGGAATATAATAACTTAGTGTAGAAAATCGTAAAAGCAATTACCTACCAACTTTGTTGTTAGAAGGATTCATGACTAATTATTCCTTAGATACTTTTAATAGCCTATTTTTTATATATATTTAATAATGATAGATATAATTAAATGCAATATGTCTATCATGATGGCAATAACCCTATGTGACTATAATTTGATTATAGAGATGTGGGTTAAACATTTTAATTTTTGTTTATTTGATCATTAATTAATATATTTAAAACTTAATTTTGTCCCGAATGTACTAATAAATAATCCATGAAATACATAAAAAGGTCCACTGAATTTGAGAAGAATCTTATGATCAATCGCTAATTGATTAATTAATGACTCTGTGAATTAATATGCAGCTAATTGATTTTTAAGTATTTAAGATGTTCATCGGTGATTCTTTATTTTTTAGCTATAATTTTAATTACAGTAATGAAGCCATTCATATCTTCAATGTCTGCTGCAACCCAAATGATAAATATAGAAACCTTTTAAAAAAGGATAAAACTGCAAATGTAGAATCTGAAGAGAATGAAGTTATCATATGTATTTATATTGCTTTTGAATAATATTTCCATTTTTTTTATTATTGGCAATTAACAAGATAGTTAGATTCTAAAATCATCATTTAATATTTATGTATGGTAAAATCAATCAGCTGAATCAAAGGCATATTTAAAAATCCATTTTACAGTTATAGAAATCTGAGAGTGCAGTTTCATTTTATATTTGGAGCATGATGTCCTTCATGTATTGGAAAAACCTTTATAATTACTAAAACTATTTCTTCAGTGAAGATTGTTTCAAATTTATATCCTTTAATCTAATTTGTTTTGTACTATCTCAAAAGACATTGTTTCATTTTTATTAATACATAATATCAAATCTAGAATATTATGAATACTTTAACAGATCTAGAATAAAAGTATTTGTGTTTCTTAAAAAAGCCATATTTCTGTGTATAAATAATCAAAGAGAAATGTAATGATAGCAATATAATAACTAATGGTTACTTAATAGAATATGATTTCTGTTTTGATAATAAGTATGATTTGAGATAGGCATAACCAGGTGCATTTATATATTTTCACACACTGGTTGAATTCCATGAAGAAAAATGTTTTTAAAACTTCTTCAGTATAGATTGGAAAACTGATTGTTATAAAGAAACAAGTGTGAAACCTCTTGTCTGTAAAATTTACCACTCCAAATAATTATAAAAGCCTGTTTGATTATTTTAAATTAAGAATTTATTTGGATATTATAATTATATAAATTTTCTGCAAAAAACATTAATGCAAATAACCACATCAAGAAGTTTTGCTTATTTATGAATCTGAAACATGTACCCTTAATTTAGAAAAGCAATAAAACTATTGCTAAGTAGTATGCTGAGATGAAAGTAGTGAAAAGGTAAAATAAAATATAAAGATGAAAGCATAAACAGGTGTCAAAGCACCAACAAGTTGAAATAAAATTGGACTGGACATGTTACTATAACATATGGCAATAGATAAACAATTGCAGTTTTAAAACTAGATTCCAAGAAAAAAAACGGTAAGAGTCTTAAAACTGTACTACATATCATAACATGATAAAAATGATGTTGTTGGGGAAATGATCAATATAATCTGAATAAGTTCTACCTCAATTGCTGGTCACCATTTTGTAATTGGACTATTGATTATAATATGAGATGATAATATAAAAACTTTAGTATGTCTCAGAATTGAGACATCATTCATCATAATATAAATCTGGTCTAAATGTGGAATGTCATTTTATAAAAGCCCTAAAGTTGATTTGGCATTTTATAATAATTTTGCCATTTGTACATAATCATCATCAGCTAGCATTAGGTAGTTATTTTGTAACAATCACAATAAGTATACCTCACCACATTTGTTTAGTTAACATTTGTCATAAAGAAATACTTTGAAGATTTATATTCTTTACAGCAGAACAAAACATACATTAACAAATAGTAGTTCTGTTAGAATCTGTGTAAAATTATCTATCTCAGTTATTGATCACATTAGGCAATAACACTATTTACCATACATAATTTTTTACATTGCCCACTACACTGTCATAAAATACTAACAATTTCTATTAAAATCTAATTTATCCATATAGTATTTAAAACGAAATAAAGCAAACAAGATCATCGACTCAGATATCAACAAATCTGTTAACAATTCCAAAGTAAGCTGCAATAAGCAGCGAAATCATACATCATTACCCTAAATGATGATGTATACCTAAGGTATCTATTTGATTGATAATTGAATAAAACTAAATTTGAATCAATAAATAACTAAATTCCAACATACTTTATTAGTCTAATATTATTTATAGTAATGCAAATTTACTTTAATATTTAATAGGATTCTATTTAAATCAATTAGTTTCTAAATAATTATAATTACATTTTAAAAACGTTTTATAAACCTACACACTATTTATAATGTTTAAATAAAATAAACCTTTACTCAGTTTTATATCTATTTTAATAAAAAGTTAAATATAATATCAATATTTCATTCATAGTTTACATTAGGTAGATATGCAATTATTTCTCAAGTTATGTTCTAAAATGAAACATGCCATAAGAATTTATTATCAATAAATTCTATTAAATAATTTCACATTTTACAGTACTCAATCACATTATATAAGATATACCATAGATTTCTATTGGATATCTATTGACTTACAATCACTGCAATGATTCATCTACTTATGTCTCCAATGAATCAATTATAAAATAATTTAATTATTAATTATAATTATAAAATAGATTTTGTAACAATTAAATTATATATGATAATAATTGGCAATTATCCAAGTCAAAGATAATATTCAGTTATACTAGTTAATAAAATTTATGATCCCCACTTCAAAGAAGTCTAAAGATAATTAAGATAGATCATTTTGACTAATGATAGTATAAAATCTATTAAGATTTTTGTAACTGGACAAGATAAGCAAATAAATAATCAATTCTGAGCTAATGAAATTATTTCTACTAGTAATATTGACTTAGACAAATAAAAAAATATTTAAATAGAGTAATAAATATAAAATTTATATGTAATCAAATATAAAAATGATGTATAAAAATATACATAGATCTAATTTTATTTCACTTACCAAAATAGGTTTGATCTCAGATCAAACTTTAAGTACCAACATTACCTTGTGCATTCAAAAGAAATAATTACATAGATTCACTGGATTTTAAATCAACTCTAAATTTATGGTTTTATAATAAAAATTTATAACAGTAATAATAAAAATATAACAGAATAAAACAAATAACATCTGCAATAGACTAATATAGTAATCAGTTAAAAAATATATAATACTGTTTCTTTTAGTATATGAATAATTGATAGTTTATTACTGTATAGAATCAATAAAAATAATAAAATATGTATTTATGATACTCATAAATGTGTTGCAAGACAATAATACTATATATAAAATAAAAGGAGAGATTTTAAATATCTTCCTGAGAGTTTAAATAGCCTATATAATGATAAAAAAATGTGATCAAATAAAAATTGATCTCCATTTATTCATTAATATAATCTCTAATTAATTAAACAAACATGAAAAATCTGGTATATTTAAACCCTTTTCTGTCCGAATATCCCCAAGTTAAATCTCGAAAATACAAAAAATTAAATATTTGAAAACATCAGGTCATATTAGCTTATATCATCAGATAACAGTTTAAATAAGAAGAACAAGCTTGAATTCTATCATAACCAAAATTATAAAATGTTTAACTAAATATTTATGATCATTCTTTGCTTATAATTGGTTCTAAATATTGTTCAAATCCTAATCCCTACAAAGAATAGCCACTTGATGTCCCTATTAACATAAATGAAATTTGTATTATATTTAGGATTACCATAATCATCTTTACTTTTTGTATTTTCAATTGAAACTCATAATTCATTTTATGTTAATTAACTTTGTATATTAGGTTCCTATCTGTCATTGTGTGACCTAGGATTCCCTTCTTATATATGATAGTTATGACATGGACAAGGAAGACCATTTATAACAGAAATAGTTAGTCAAATATAAGGAAACATTAAGCACAACTATTAATATAAACAAACAAAGAAAAATGTATGTGTTGCAAGTATATAAATGTTTGGACTAAAAACATATTAGGTAAAGTCTTATCTTTATCCTCTGATGATGATTGGGTTAGTATACAATCAAGTGCTCACTATAAAATATATTTTATTTTATTTATACTAAAGGCAACAATATTTCATTATAATACATACTAACATTTATATTACCCATTTTATCTCTATATTAAAGTAAAGAAAAAAATCATTATCAAATATACAAATAAATAATGTGAATGACTTTAACTTAAACTTGGTTTTAAAGTTTATAAGGAAAAATGTCCCAGTGAATCATTCCAGTAATTCTTATTAATTCATTTCAGATATAGATTGGTAAATTGTGAATGTTCTAGAATATCCATTATTTCACTTATTTTTTATAGCCTTGGAATTCCTGCTTTGAAGTGGAGAGTTATAGAATTCATTCATTAAGAATTGACTTGATGTTTCATAGCAGAGGTATAAAGTACTAGGTCAATTCCATTCCAATACTGGCAAGTTATAGCTCAATGGGTGACAACTTTCTTTCCTCGTCTATCGCATTTGCACTTAGCAATGCATATATGTCTTTATCATTATTTATATTTTTTTTTACTGACTTATTTTGAATGACATAATATCAATATTTCTTGTATTATTGCATATCCTCGAATCTAGATATTACGATTTATAACTTAGAATTACTGACACTTTTGGAAATATGAATGATCTTAATTTATTTGTGAAGATTTCAATTTGGAAGTCCTTGGTTGGATAACTTTAATTCTATAATGTTTGTTCTGGCTTTCATGAATATTTAGATATTGTTTTTTTAATAGTATTTCCATTCAAAATTGGCTGATATTTCTCATCAAATTATAAATTTGAATTCTCTACCTAAATTTTTGTAAGTTATTCAGCAGATAAGAAATTTTATCTCTCTTTGGGAAGAAGTTTGTTCTTCAAAAAAGCAAGTTCATGATCATCATTTAAGTTCATTGTTGACATCATTTTTAATAAATATTAATATATAATAATTTGTTAATAACAATAAAAATTTTATTTGATATTTCTTTACTTTAATATTAATTTTCATTTCTTGATTGCACTCATTTTATCCAATCTTATTTACCATGTATTGTTATATTATGTTGAAGTTATAACACATTTAACAAGATAATAATTGCTAAAGATTAGTTATCATGTATGTCTTATAATTTAATTTAAATATTTACAATATAATTAAATTGAGTTTTAAACCAGGTGTTGCAATTAATGGTTTGTCCATTTTAGTGCTTTAATATTTATTAATCTAAGATTCGTATTCGAATCTTAAGTTTCACCTTTTTCTGTCGTCTCTCACTGACTGGTCTATCCCGCCCAAATTTAAACTTTTTGATATCGAATTGTGTGTGTGTGTAGCAATATTAAAATGTATAAATATATGTAGAATTCAGCATAAACACGCACACATTTCGATCTCAAATTAAACGCAATAAATAGGGATAAAATAATATAATTTAGATTTCTTTTAGTTATATAATTTTATATAATTTTAATCATTTATTTTGGATTATAAAGTTCGTATTTATTGCTTTGTTTAAATTTCGTTTAATATTAATTCTAAAAAAATCTGATGTAATATTTAATTAAAAGTTAAAATAATCTTATGTTCCCTTTTTGTCTTTGAAATTGAAAAGCATCGGTCAGTGATAGATAATAGATTAATTAAAGAAAATTTCCCCAAAGTATAATTAGTAAATGTAAAATGTAAACAATAGAACGACAGCTTTCTTTAATTAAAAACCAACAAAATGTGTTGATTATCCTCAGGGCAGATTAAGTAGAACCTAAAATATCTTAACAAAAAAATGTGAGAGATCAAGATAAGAAAAGAGGCCATCTTAGACTGCTGGAGACACCACTTAAACTTTAGCTTTGCTCGATCACTGAGAGTCCCAAAATATAAAATAATTTGTTCCTGCCAAGGTATGACCGAGTAAAGTACCAGATTATTCTCCATCGGGAGATGCCTGTCGGATGCTGAACTTTCCATTGCCCGTCATAAATTAACCATGAAGATCTGCTGCCTGAAATAAATGAGAAAGCTGCTGCTGCTGTGAAAGTAAAATGAAACGTCTAAATACAAGAAAGAATGGCCTCTCATGAACTATTTGCTACTTAACCAATGGACTCGGAAAACTTCTTATAAAACAGGTACCTGTCTGTGTTCAAACTCTAGAGTACTCTAATAATATGCTATAGCTCTTCTTCATACTACTTATCTAAATTATAAAATGTAAAACTACCATTTGTATAACTAAAATTGAATAATTAATTTAATGTGTAAATTTCTTTACTAATCTAGCTTACCTCATTCTATCTTGGGTGCGTACTTTTAAAATCTACATTTTATCTATATTTATTATCTAATTATTGCATGCTCACAATTGTCTCTATTTTCAAAGTTTAAATCTATGATCGTTTGAAACAGTGAATGCGTGTCACATTTTCATTAATATGTATTTTCCTAAATAACTTAACTTCCATATAAATTGACACGCATTCAATGGCATCATTTATTGTAATGCAGGGGTCTACTACTTCGCAAATGGCTGACGTATTAGTTACAATAATTCCCAATTTATATCTGTTTTGTATTTATTAAATCATCATGAATAATTCCAGAAAATTACATTTCTTTGAGAGTCACCAACGTTCTTTAGTAAATGTTGATAATGTAGGGCCGAATTAGAAATCTATTTAAATCTCATCCTAATCGTTTGTACATTATACATGTGTTACGTTTTAGAGACGCGATGACCCATTCCGCCGTGAAATTTCTGGATTCTTCAGGGTTGAACTTAACCCGTCGTCCTACACAAGCGGGCATAATGGGTGCTCCCGTGGGATTTGACAATGTCATGCAGCCAGCCGGCAAACTGCGATACGGACCGCTTGTCCCTGGTTATGCTTATGTGACACCTTACTTCGTCGGGCCGATGGCAGAGACCAGCCCGACATCCTTATAAACTCATTCACGGCATTGCAGTTTCAATACTGCCATTCCATATCGCCTTTCTAAAGCATACCACGTGTTCCTTTGCTCAATTCTATTATTCTATATATCACTCTGCCTCTGCATTATCTTCATAATTCACTCTCAAATAAATGTTTGCCCTTAGACATAAAATAAATAGTTTAATTAAATAAATATATGTCCACCGCTACTCTTAAATCTTACTTTAGACTCTTGCATTGCAAAGGTATAAATTCCCCAAGGCATGCATTAGAAATACTTACTCGAGAATTTTAGGTAGCTAGATTAAGCCTTCAAATAAGTGAATTCCCTTTGTAAACATTACAGTATCGGAAATACCGCTACTGAGTTCCCAATATAAAATAATGTGTAAATAAATAAATGTATTCTTTAAAATATAATCATGTTGCAAATCCCGCTACTGAAGCTGTTAGTCCATAAATATTATTAATGATTGTTTTATTAAAATGTATTAATAAATAATTTTAAATAATACGTCTGCAATTACGTTTCATTTATTCAATACCCATTCTATCTAATATTTCCTCGATTATGTAAATATGAATGTTTAATTAATATTAGTTTGATTATTGGCTAACTCTAGAATAAAATCATGAATCTCTTGCATCTCCCTGACCACCGTGCCTAAGGAAATATTTACTAATGTCGCATCAGATGCGGTGTCGTGGACTGTATTGTGGAACCGATAAACTATGTTCGAACTCAGTACCACGGGTGGCTTCGCTACTCGATGGTGCTACTGTTCTGTATGGTGGTCGAATTCTTCACTATGTTTACGAGTCACACATTTTCTGACCGTTACAATAAATAATGCTAATATCATGAGTCTTGGATTCAGATTGGGCCACATGGTGTGTAATAGGTATTGGAGGGATGTAAGAAGGTACTTGTAACAATAATATGCAAATATAAATATATTTTTATACTAAATTTAATGTAATCATAAGGAATTTAAACTCAGAATTTCAAGCTCCCTACAGCTATGTACTTCATCTTATACAATTGATACACATGATCACATACACATGTAAAGATAAATGATCACCAATATGTGTATTTCATGCTGAAGCAGCACTCATCAGTTGGTCCAAATCACCATCTCCCATACATATATACAATCAGTGCTCAGTTTACAAAAAGATAGCAAATCTTCAAACTTCAATGGATAAGCTTCAATCTTCACCACTCTCCAACTCCTCTGCGAACCACATCATTGAAAATATTATATGGAACACTCAAAGCCCTTGTTGATGCAAATATTATTGTTATACCCATGTTGACCTTAGTATGTTTATTTAATTACATAGAAGAGGGATGGGCAAAATACAGAATGAATATCATCAGATTTTCAATGATATGGATGGCTGAAGAGTTGGAGAGTAATAAAGATAGAAGCTTGCCCATTAAAGTTTGAAGATTTGCTATCTTATTAATATAAAGGGAATGCTGATTTATATACATGTAGAAGATGGTGATCTGGACCAATTGGATGAGAGCTGCTTCAGCATGTGGTCATGTGTATCAGTTTTAGAAGATTGAGTGCATGCTGTAGGAATACTGAAATTTTGAATTCATCCACCTTATGATACATATTGTAAGGTATGCCCCTTACATCCCTCCAATATCATTTATACATCTTTTGGCCTAATTCGAATCCAAGACCCAATACATTATCATTCTTTAGTAAACACTATACTAATAAAAATGAAGCACTATAATTGATAAACCATTAAGTGTTATACCTATTTAAACCCCAACTTAATCATACAATAAATATATATTTGAGTTAAATTATAAAAGACATATGCGACAACTAATCTGCATGAAAATTAGCTTGTTAACTGTGATGTAAATCTGGTACATTACGACAATATGAGAGAAATACAAACGGGCAAAATAAACGCAAGCAAGAAATGAAAGTTTACATTAAAGGAAAGAAATAACAAATAATATTTTTGTATTGTTATTAACATGTAATCTATATATAATGATCATTACTAATGCTGTAAATTGTAGACCTAAATCAAAATCATGAATTTAATATTAAAAGTTATCTAAAATTATCTTAGATGGAGCAACCTCATGCGAACAGGAAAAAGAAAGAAAAACTACGAGTTTCTTCTCAGAATCGAAATAAAACTTCTCATTGGCTGAATAACCTGCATAAATTTAAGCAGAGAATTCGAACTTGTAATTACTGTATCTCCAAATTATAACAATTAAATAGATAAAGAAGCAATTATTGTTATTATTATTAAACATGTATAACAAGATATTTATTTAGCTAGTGCAGTGTTTAATTTGTAATAGTCATTAGGGTGTCACCCCTCTACACATGTGCTGTATAGATTTATAACACTTTGAAGAATATTCTCTCTTTCCAAACATAAGATAAAGTTAAAAAACAATGAGCTGTGCCAATTGCTCTAATAAGCTTTATTGATAAACGCCAGCAAGAGAAAGCATTTTAAAATCTCTATCTATAAACCACACCTTAACCTCAGACCAATGGTTTCATGCTTTGGCACTCCTCAGTGAGGTGCTAGATAGTCTCACACACTATATCTAAAAATACCTTTCCAATGCCAGCATTTATTTAAAAGTTATCTATTGAATGGAAAATCTGAAATTTTTAAAACACCTATATGTCTTTAAACCCAGCTATCCAACTCAAATAACTATATGGGGATGAGAGATCTTCAGCCAAACCATATAATAATAGCCTTAGCAATATAACATTGCATAAGACATCAAAGCAAAAGACTATAAATAGTCAAAAATTAAAGTCATATATCATATGACCTAATTTCTTTAAGCTTTTAAATAAAAAACAATGAGCTGTGCTAATTGCTCTAACAAGTTTTATTGATTAATGATGCCAGCAAGAGAAAGCATTTTAAAAATCTCTATCTAGAAACTACATTCTAATCCCAGACAAATGGTTTTATGCTTTGACACTCCTCCATGAGGCACTAGGATAGTTTTAGACAAAAAAAGGAAAGTGGATTCATCTTATTTTTTCAAAACTCTTTATCTTGTGATTGAAAGGGAGAATATTCCTCAAAGTGATATAAATCTATACAGCACTTGTGTAGGGAACAATGGTGTAACCAGCAAGTCACAAAGGAAGGCATGTGAGGCCCATAAAATAATTTCAAAAACTTATATAAAAAATAAAATTAGAAGTTAAAAAACTAACAAAAAATGGTGGATAGATATCAATTTTCCAAGTCAAAAGACAAAAAAATTCAAACAACATATTGTTGAATGGAGTGTCTATTATCAACTTAATAATGAGGAATAATTATTTTCAGTTAACATCTTTTATAGTGTAATAAATAAAATAACTGTGAAAATTAAAAAGCATTCTGTGGAATACAGACAGTAAAGCAACTATTTTAGTTTTTTAGAACCTACGATTTTAGTAAATTAAAAATAATAAAAGATTATAAAACAAATTCAATTGGCCAAACCACGTTTAAAATTCTTGCATTGTTAGCTATTGAGTAGAAGGAAACATCTAAAATGGACTTCAAAGAACTAATTAGTGTATTTTTAAAATGCAAAATTTAGGAAGAAGTTTTAAAGTGAGTACCTTTATTAAATTATCTTATATGATATTTATAATATAAAATAAATAATTAAAAATTTGTGAATACAAGAAAAATAAAAATTCCAAATTTTAAAATGGGGCCCTTTTTGAATTTTTCCTTCAGGCCCAATTTTTTTTAGTTATGTCACTAGTAGAGGAGTGATTCCCTAATGTTTGTTACAAATTAAGCACTGCACTAGATAAATAAATAACTTGTTATATGTGTTTAATATTACATCTAATATTTATGTGCAGTAAGTTATAAAGTTTTCACAAATTACATTTATTAAGACATATCGAATGGAATTAAAAGTGATTATTTAGGTTCTTCATGCTTTTTTTTCTAAATGCTTAAGATCAGCCTGTACATACACATTTAGGTAAAAAAAAATAAAGTGGATTCATCTTGTGTTTGGAAAAAGAGAATATTCTTCAGTGTTATAAATTCATACAGTGCATTTGTAGAGGGTGATTTCTTAATGATATTATTATTGTTGTTTTTTAAATTTAAAAAAAATGCCTATGTAAAAAAATATTGTGTAAAAATTATATTTTAATGAAGACTTTAACTAAGAGCTGTATTTTGGGTATTAAAACTATAATGTAATAGATTTTTGTACATTTATTGAGAGAAATCGTTTCTTGTAATATCTGTATGAGAAATATTTGTAAGAATGTAAAATCACTGCAAAAAAAGTATGTATGAGTCTCTGAGTGTTTCAAAGTTAGTTTGGATTGTTAAAACATTATTAAACAATACAGTATGCTACTGCTAAGATAGTTGACCAAACATATTTGCCATCCAAATCCTAAGTAGTGCCCTGTAGCTTTTTGAGGAGTTTATCCTGAAAAATCATCTTAAATTTAACTTTTGGTAGATAAGAATAATAAGTTGAACTAAAATCAAGATTATTCCTAAGCAGCATAAAATATAATTATATTTTAATCTAATGTTACAAAAGATTATATTCAAATTACAAAAATTATTTTTTCATTCAAATAAAAAGTTAAGAATACTATCTTTTTTAGATTAGCAAAAAAACAATAATTTTTGATAGGAACATATTAAATAAACAAGGGAGTATCACAATTTGGGCTAATGGAACTTTCAGACAATTTAATGCTTGAAAATGACAGTCAATAGAAACAGATCTATCAAATGCCCAAAAAGTAGTCAAAAGATAGAAACAACATACAGTCAATGCAATAATTTTAAAGCTAACCATATTAAAATGTCAAAAACCAAAAATTATATTGTTTTAAGAGATAGTTGCAAGAATTTTAATATGAAGTTTTTCACCAAAGAAAGCATTTAATGCTGTAGAAGATGCATTGCACTTGAAATAAAAAATATCTTGCTGGTTAATGTTGTATGTAGTTGGGAAAAATAATATAATATACAAAAGCTAATGTTATCAAGACATTTATTTTATATAGATGATGTTATAAATTAAGGTAATTTCTACAAAAGCATTAATTGAATTAAATATTCACGTTTCTATAATATTAGAAGATTATCTGAGTAAATATTTGCACAACAATAGTGAAATTCTTATTTAAAGATCTATTCATGTTTTATCAGTGAATAGCAAAAAGCTAAATTAAATAAACAAAAATTATGTAATATACAAATATTATCACAAATGAATTAAATCATAAAATTAAACAATTTGTTTTTCTATAAATTGTTTTTTATTGTTCATTTACAATCCATATACAGTGTTTTTCAATGAAATAGAGAATGGCACTCCCTCCATGTTTTCTATAAGTGACATCTCTGAGTCAATGCATTGACTATATAATTTAACTATATATAACAAAACGTATTAAGGTATTACCATGGCTGGTTCATAATTTATAATATAAAATATGACCATGTGTTATGATGTAACAACATCCTAATATTAAATTTTATTTTAAATTAGGCAAAACTGTTATTGAAACATGTTTAATGATGCAGATTATAGATGGTAATAAAGCCATGAATCATAAGTAAAATTTTCAAATGGTTTTTTTTTTTTAGATTTTATAAAGCAAGAGAAAACATTGGAAATTGGTGATAAAGACATAAAACCCATTGCTATATTTTGTGACATAACTCGTAATCTAGACATGCTAGAAACATAAAATGTAGTGGTGAATACCCAAACTATATTGCTATATTGCCCACGTGTTGATCCAGACATGGAACAGAAGTCAGTTTGGAGAAAGAATCAATTCTCTTTTCACTGGGAAATAATGTGTATATAGGTACTCTTATAATGTTTACTTGTTGAGTTTGTATGAATCTACATGATGAATTATGTTACATAGTGTAATAATATTCCCATATGAGATATTATATTAAAAAAAGATTTTTATTTCTTTGGGTCTATTTTCGTTTTCATTCCTGCCAGTTTGTCTTTGTTTTAAAACATTTATTTTTAAAAAAATCAATTAAAATGTCTAATAATCACAAATAAATTATTCCAGTAAATTATAAATAAATGTCAAGGGAATCACAATCGTAACTCAAATATCGATCAAATTAGTTTAATTATGTTATTTACAATCGTATATAAAAAAAAAATAAAAAATAAAAAATTATGTTATTTATTTGTGGGCATCTTTAGTTCAGTCATAAATAAATATTTATTTTTAATTCAGAGTTTTTCTATGTGTATTCAACATTCATGAATTATGTATAAAATTATTTAAGATATTTTATTTACTTGGTCATCACATTTTCTAAATAGAGTTTAAACGGTGTGTGTGCAACTCTCTAAAAATATATAAAAAGAGGATCATATATCACATCACATGTATTCCATTTTAAAATTGTCATAACAGTTTTTATGTCAAGACAGTAATTCTAACGATCTTACTATTAAAGAAGTAATGTTTTTTTTTTTACTTAATTCTAAAATAACTTGTGGAGGCTTCAGATGTCACATTTATTTATAAAACTAAGTATATCTCAACTTATTAACTTATTTTGACAAATGATGTAATTAGTTTATAGTTATTAATTGGTTCACCTTTTCAATCAAATTCAAAGTCAATAAATATTTAAGAAAACTAAGTATATTAAGCAGCTGAATTGAAATATATCTGGCTCAAAACTAATAATGTAAGAAGAGATCATGATTTCTTGATTTTTCTGAAATCATGCCAGTGTATCTGCTGAGATCCCATCTATATTCAGCAAGGGTAATAATTACCTCAACAACTACTAAATAGTAAAAATTTTAAGAAAATTGATCTTAAACTTATTATGATTAAAAAAACACATAGAATAGTTGTTTACTTCTATATGGATCAACCAAATGTGGTATTTCAAGAACTGATTAATCATTTTTTTCATCTTAGTGTAATTTTACCCATCTTTCAAACAATTTGAGTTTCATTAGCTCCTTCAAAGAGATCAAGATAAAGAAATCTTCACAGAAACATAAAAAAAAACCAGACTTTTTACTGAATTCAATAAAAAGGCAAATGATAAATTTTATGTATTATTATTATGTTATGCTATTTTTTATTATTATTTAAAACTCCCAAAGAAAATATTAGTGTCAAGTAAATTATTTATTTATTTAAATTTAAGTATTTATATATGCACATATACACAACCAATACAGTATGTGTGAGTGAGTGGTCTAGATAGGTAGTTCATTATGTTCATGCATTTTTACAGAAAACAAACGGAAGGATTTTTAAACATTGGAAGTAATAATATATTTAAGGGCGATTCATAATATCCTTTTGTTTAGTTTTTCTCTTTTCAGAATTTCAACAGGATTTATGAAAAGGGTTTACCTCAATGTTTATTTGACTTCTTCATGTAAATCCCACAATAAATTACCATTTTTTATAAAGTGAAATTTATTAATGTTAATAAACTTGTTCTTGTCTACACATATCTCAATTTATTGTAAATAAAATGTGAATTTTTTTAAAATTTAATTTCACATTTGTTTTATTTCTCATACATACTTATCCTGACAGATTCCAGTCATACATCAGTTTAATAAAATAATATTCTTACCCTTGAAATGAGAGAACATTTGATTATTTAAATATATTTGGAAATTAATGAAATATCCCATTAATTTCTAAATATATTATTTAGCTCTTTTTCTAATTATTAACATATATAAATGTGGAAATATTTTAAAATTTATAGTCTCATTGCTTATATCTCCTAATCTTATTATTATAGTGATTGGCAAAGCTTTTCTCCTTTCTTATTTTTATTAAAGATTAGAGCTAGTTTTCTCATCATATATCATTGCATAATTGGGCATCTCAATTTGTAGGCAACAATAAAGCCTTTTTATCCCAATTATGTATTATTATAATTTGAATGCTGCGATTTACAGGATGTTAACAAACAGAACCATTCTCTATCATTCCCATGCCATGTACTATTATGATTTGGCACTTCCATCCATAAGGCATTTTGAAAGAATTCATCATCTTGGTCCCATACATATTATTACAATTTGAAACTCAAATCCATGAGGTTATTAAATGAGAGAAACCTTCATCACATGTTTTATTACAGTTTGGCACCCAACTAATTTCTGAAATAGCATATGATGAGAAAACTAACTATGATCTTTAATAGAAATATGAAAAGGGAGAAAACTTTGTCAAGCTCTATAATTATGAGATTGGGAGATGTAAGCAATGAGACTTTTTATAAATTTTTAAATATTCCCACATCTATATTTGTTAGTAAATACAAAAAGGGCTAAATAATATATTTAGAAGTTATGAGAATATTTTATTAATTTTGAAATAAATTTAAATTGTTAAACATTTTCTAATCTCAATGATAAATATAGTACTTTATTAAATATGACATGTGACTAGAATCTGTAATGATAAGTGAATATGAAAAATAAAACAAAATACAAAATTAAATTTTGAAAAAATCATTCACATTTTATTTACAATAAATGGAAATAGAGATAAATAAGAATAAGTTTATTGACTTTAATAAATGCAACTATTATAATAAACTGCAATTTATTGTGGTATTTACATGAAAAAGATGAGTAATAATAAGATAAACCCTTTTCATAATTCCTGTCAAAATTCTGGAAAGAAAAAATTAAACAAAATCATATTATGAATCACCCTTAAACATATTATTACTTCCAATGTTTAAAAATCCTTTGTTTTGGTTTCTGTAAAAATGCATAAAAGTAAATAGAAACTATCTATCTAGTCTACCCACACCCACTTTATTGGTTGTATGTATATGCATATATACATATTTGAATTCAAATAAAAAAGGTGGTTGGAATTCTACTAAGATGATTGCAGACTAAAGATGATTACAGAATCTCAAATAAAAGTGTCAATTATCCTCAATCTGGAATTAAAATATGATCAATAAATTGGAATGTCACACATGGTTGATCCATATAGAAGTAAGCAACTGTTCTTTGGGGTTGCTTTTAATGGTGGTATGTTTACTATTTTGGAGACAGAACAATCTTTTTTAATACTCTTAAGGATCTTTATTAAGCAATAGTTGTTGAGAAAACTATTACTCTTGCCAAATATAGATGGCATTCCAGCAGACTTTGGAATAGATCAAGCATCCAAGACCTCTTTCTACTTGATTTGTTTCTAACCGATCATATTTAAATTCATCTATTTAATATACTTAGATTTATAAACAAATGATACTTTTGTAGCTTCCTAAAGTTTTTTTAAAAGTAAGTAAAAACATTATTTCTTTAATACTTAGATCTAAAGTATCACTGCCTTGACATATGAATTTGTTATGACAGTCTTAGAATGAATTCCATGTGGTGTGATATCTGATCCTATATATATAAATATAGGGAATTTGAACTCAAATATTTCCTATATATATAAATATAGGGAATTTGAACTCAAATTTTAAAACATCCTTCAACTATTTACACTATCTCATACAACTGGCACAGATGACCACACATGTGTATAAATGATAAATAATCACCAATCTATGTATTTTATGCTAAACCAGCACTCATCAGTTGGTCCAGATTATCATCTCCCATATATATATATATTATAACCTACACTCCCAACACCGCTCATCTACATTACATGAGCGAAATGCCCAAGCGCCAGTTCTATTAATGAATAGAACAATATAATATAATATAATATATAATATAAAATTATTACTGAGACTCTATACTTAAGTTTATGTTCAGCTCAGCTCAGTGGGAGGCTATAGGCAGTTCAAAAGATATATAATAAGTGAATAAAGGAAGAAATATTATAAAACATTCAATATATTGTAAATTCCTTTGTTAATTGATTGTATGATAAAGAATCATAAGGTTTACTTAGTACAGTCTATGAAAAATATACTTTAAACTTAATTTCTTCCTTCACCCAAGTATAACATATATCAGCTTGCTATAATTATATTCGTAGACAATTTTGTTACTTGGCATATCATAATTTAAATATTTACTCTAATGCCAATCAAGAAATAAATAATAAGATCTCAGGGAATTTAATAAACACAGTTGAATTAAATAAACTACATTGCCCATAAGTTATAATTATAAAGTATGCTAAAATATAATGAAACAAATTGACTAAATATTTTACTGTGCTTCAATAATAAAATAATGACAGAGATAGGGTATTTTAATCTCATATCATCATCTAACGAATATACTGACTTGGCAACCTTTCTAATACGTTTATCAAGTGGCAAATACTCTTTATAATGTTTGGATTAAGAAATACAATATTGTCAGACACTAGCAAATTTAATATGATAACTTTAAAATAGTATATCTGTTTTATAATAGATTTATACAATGTGGAGATGTGGAAATGGAAATAAGAATGTATACAAAAAATAACTCAGGACACAGTTGTTTTAAATTTAAATAACTAAATACATTATTTATTACAAATAAACAAAATAAATTGGGATGAACATAATATTTACAAAATAGGTCTTCCTTTTATAGACCTTTAAATTATTAAATAAATCTTTAGCATCAGTTTGGGATTCCTACTATCTAAACAAACTAATAATAAACTTAAAGATCCCGACTTGGAACACATACTTGCTCATATGTTTATCCATACGACAATGAATAAATGAAATATCATATTATTATCACAACAAAAAAAATATAAATACTTTCGAGAGGATATTCCGGTTGATTGACAAAATAAATCAAACCATTAATCTTTGGCTTTCAGCAAACAACTTTCTCTAATTGACTAAATAATAATTCCAATTCCTTATACCTTTCATACATAGCAAAATCATGTTTATTCTGATGATTTGATGATTAATTTTTACTTAAATAGATACATTGTATTTTAAAATACTTATTTCCTGTTTAAATCTTAATGTTTTATACCTTTATTAACTGAATTTAGTATATTTCCGAGCATTTATTTTTTCATTTTATATTTCATAATTCTATACCTCAATTCGCGATATTATCTATATTACGCGCGTGTGTGTACGTTCAAGCAGCAATATCATAAAACAATTCTTTTTGTAAACTCTCCCTTCATTAAGAAATATCACATAATTAATTTATTTCGAACAATGTCGTAAATCCTCCATAAATATGACACTAGTAGTACATCCAGAATTAATCTAACAATTTGTCTAACCACTTTTTAACTAACACAAAGCTATATTTTATGATTTTACATACAACACGTTATAAAGGGAATATACATGAGGAGCAGATAAACATCTATTGAACACTTCTACCAGAATTCACCTAATTTCACATATACCTTTGGTGGAGAACATCTACTCATCACCAAGAATCCAAAAAAAACGTCATATCACTTCCTAAGCATCATTTAATCATCTTTTAACAATAACTCCTTTACTTCAAAATACATTATTTGGTGGGGATTTTAAATTACACAACACCAGGACCCTAAGAACATCACTTCAAAAATATCATTAATCATAGCATATAAAATAAACTAGGCTCTACTCATGGAAATTATTAACATATATTAAATAAGCTAGATCTTTTATCCTTATAAATATTACAACGCAGTCAGATTTCTTTCTATTATCATAGCTTCTAAAATATTGAACCTTATAAATACATGCTAGCAGACAAATACCTACAGATAATACATCAATCTGTTCAACTCAGGAAATCCGACACTATACGAACTTATGCATAAAATATTCACAAATTATACTTTATCACACAAATATTACAATTGTACAAAACGAGCACACCCCGTGAACAAAAATATATAAAACATTAACCCTAAATTACGCACTAAGCAGGTGATATGATAATTAAATATTGCATTAAGGTATATTTTTTTTAATTTAATAAACTTTAGGTTACTTTTAAGATTTAAAGCTTCTAATTATTATGAACGAACTTTCTTTATATTTAACAAGCTATTTTTATTATACGTTCGTTAATTCAAAATAAGAATAATAATAATAACAATAATAATTCTCACTTTAAGATAATAAATGCAAAATGAAATGTAAACCTCTCTAATAATATATTATTAAAATTATTTCTTTCATCCTCGTTAGAAAAATAATAGGACCTATTTGAATACAATCAATATTTTTACCTGGCGTACTACTTTTTTTTTAGTAAAGCATTTTCCGAGACGGTCTTGAAAATCAAAATAACATAGATTATAACATAAACATAATAATAATAAAACTTCTCCATCCATTATATACATTATATGAGTTAATTAATAAAAAAAAAAAAGTAAAAAGATAAAAACACAAGTTATTAATTTTGTAATCTGAATAAAAAAGTTCATTTGCCAAGCTTCCTCCGGGATATTATAATAAACAACGTAGGACACATTCCAAACCGACTTTAAATTAAATGCAGTATAAGTTTAACTTAAATAAACCCACTACTTTCCAATATTCATAACATATCCATTGAGATACCAAATCACAAGCAGTTAATTTCTCCTTTATTATACTGAGAAATATACGATATTCCTCGTGCCGTTCTGGGTTAAATACGCAATTGTCCTTATTATTTTGAATAGCATTATCCACCGTAAATTGTTAAATCCGAAATTAATAATGCTTTATTTGATATTCCATTTTTATAGAAGAGAACTAAATTTACCAGCAATTTTGTCCATCAAATTCAATTCAAACAGAAGTAGTTATATTTTATTTCCTTAATTTATAAGTGCGTATTAGCTCCAGATATATATCCAATGAATGAGTATTGTTATCTAATTACGAAGAATTTAAACATGGTATGCTCTCTATCAAGATAGACACATCCTTAAGTCTATGTATAATCCTCGCAAGACATAGCACAAAGAATAGTGAGAATAATATGTATTCTATATAACAGTTCTGCACACGTTTTCCATATATCAAAAAAAAAAAAAAATACTTTGCTTAATGATAAAATAATACTTATATGAATCATTCTTATTTAAAACTGAAATAAAATAAAATAATATAGACTGCATGATATTAATATACATCTTTACAAGAGCAATAGTGACGAAAAGATTAATTTAGAATGTTTAAATTGAAAGAGAATAAGCAAAGCCGAGTACCTTTATAAAGTTTAGTGCTGCATATTGAAATTAGTTCCTTCCATGATATATTTCTTCTAATCTGACTTCAGCAATTAACTTTAGTTGTTTGAAAAATATAAGCCACTGTCTTTTTGACTATAATTCTTTACAAAGCTAATTTTTTTACATACTGGAGATCTTTGTTACAAGCTCTCTTTTTTGCAACAGTTCATTCTTTTTATTTATTTTTTTTTTACTAGCTTACTCCCACGCATTTTTGCAGCTCTACTGATTACATATGCAAAAAAAAAAATCTTTACAACACAAAAAAAAAATGATTTTGATTTTCAGAATTAAATGACAAAAAAAAAAAAAAAATACAAATAATGAAATAAATAGCTTTTACAAACCTGAAAGAAAAATGAATATTAATTAACCATCAAATAAAAATGATTAATAATTTATTTAATTTGTAAAATAATTTATTGATCTAACTATCTATTAATTATTGGAAAGAAATATATATTTGTTAATTATTTAAGATACTACTGTAGTTTAAATATTTTTATTGTGAATGTACTATTGTTTGCTATTATTTAAAGGATGAAAATGAGATGAAACCTAAGGCAAAATCATACAGGCATACACATGCATGCACTACAATCTAAATATTGAACTACCTTAATTAAATCTAATCAAAACTGCTATTAACTGTTGACAAAAAGGATAAGAATTAATAAATAAAGGATTTTAAAACCATTCACCTAAATATTACACTAACATAGGATCACTTTGCATTTTTCCAACAAAATATATCAATTTCATTAACAAACCACCCCCTTCCTTACATTATATATCCCATTAACCACAATAATACTAATGAATACTTATCAAGTGGTCAATAAACTGCATAACAACCCATATTTAAACCTTAAATAATCTTGTTCAAAAATTTTTAAAATTCTAAGGCTATTTAATTTTTTTTATAATACTATATAGCTATTTATCTAAGATACAAGGTATCTTGGACCCCTGTGCCCATTCAGATGGTCACAATATATATATATAATCAGTGTTCAGTTTATATTAAGATAGCAAATCTTCAAATCCCCTATACTTACAATTAAGCTCCCAGGGTTGTGAAGTGTGCCTGGTTTTCAAATATTTACACATCTAGCTTGTATCCTGCTCATCCCTCTTCTATGTATTTAATAGATAAGGTCCTATGCATGAGGAGTCAGAGTGACTTGTCAACATGGGCTTGGCAATAATATTGCCATCAGCATAGGATTTGGGTTTTCATCTTCAGATTTTCAATGAAATGAATGGCTGAAAAGTTGACTTTGGAGTAAGCCTATCTATTAAAATATGAAGATTTGCTATCTTAATATAAACTGAGCACTGATTATGTATGTGTGTGAGATGATAATATGAACCAACTGATTAATTTAAACTGAGCACTGATATGTATGTGTGGGATATGATAATATGGACCAACTGATAATTGCTGATTTAGCACAAAATACATATATTGATGACTATTTATCTTTTCTATGTGTGTGTGGTCATGTGTGTCAAATGTATGAGATAGTGTGGATAGTTGAAGGGTGCTTGAAAATCTGAGTTCAAATCTCCTATACTTAAAACAATTAAGCTCCCAGGTTTGTGAAGAGTGCCTGGTTTTTAAATATTTACATATCGAGATTGTATCCTGCCCCTATCTCTTCTATGTATTTAATAGATAAGGTCCTATGCATGAGGGATCAAAGTGACTTGAGGTCAACATGTGCATGACAAAAATATTGGCATCAGCATGGGTAGAATACAGGCTAAATATATGATTTGAAATACCAGGTACTCTTATACCTGGAGCCTAATTGTAAATTTAAGGGATTTGTAACTCAGACTGTCAAGCCACTTCACTTCCACACCATCTCATACCACTGATACACATGATCACACATATGCAGAAAAGATAAATAATCAGCAATATGCATATTTCATGCTAAACCAGTCAGTTGGTCCAGACTATCATCTTCCATAATCTGGACCAACAGATGAATGCTGGTTTAGCACAAAATACATATATTGGTGATTATTCATATTTTCTGCATGTGTGTGGTCATTTGTATCAGTGGTATGAGATAGAGTGGATAATCAAGGGGCTTAAGTGTCTCAGTTCAAATCCCCTATATTTACAATCAGGCTCCAGGTATAAGAAATCCTAGTATTGCAAATCTTATATACTGTGATGAAATTAAAAAATAGGGTATAACTAAGGCAACAAAAGTTACTTATATATAGAGCTGGTATTTAATTTAATTTATTGCCTGTTACTTTTCGTCTGCTGTTAAGAAAAAATTTAATGCAATTTTCATATTAAAACCAAAAGGTTTTAAGTCTTTATTTAGTATTGGCTCTACTATCAAAAGATTAACTCAGTTGGAGTACCTGGCTCAGGAATATCAAAAGTTTCAAATTATAATATGGAAAACTTAGGAAAAAACATGGATGCTAAAGAAAATTCTACAATTACAAGAAAATTTCAGAAAAAAAAGGTAAAATCACTTCTATCAATAAAAACTCGACCCTAATGATGAAGAGGACACAATAAATGTTGACACAAAATTTGGGAAAGGTTCCCCTAAAAATAAAGTGGTGGAAAACATCATTGCAAATTTAGATAATAAGATTTTACAAAATAATAGCATTATTAAAGTTTCTAAACTAGAAAGACCTAAGAAAAACATAGCTATTCTTGAAAAAATCAAGTTTTGGCTCAAAAGATTAGGAAAAAAGAGATTATAGCATAAATAGAACTTCCACAAAGAGTAATCTGAATTTTGAAGTCTTCTAATTCCGAAGAGGCTGAATAAGGGTTCAGTCCAGAGGAATTTCCAAATTTGCTTAAAAAAAATTTTATTAGTGCTAATAGTGTAAAAAATGCTTTTGGACAAGAAACATTGATAAACCTTTGTTGAACTTTAATATACCAATGGAAAACCTACTAAAATAGTAAATTCTAAAGAGATGCAAGATCTTGCACAGAAAAATAAAACTGTAAAGACTTCATATCCTAAAGTTGTACAAAAACATAAGGCATTACCTAGTTCACAAACAGCTAATACCAGTATTTTTGATCCAGATTGGTCTAATATTTATAATGAAGATGCAGTAGATCAAGACCAAATAATGTTTACTGATAAGTTTTTTTTTCTGCTATAGATATGGATGATGTTCAGATTAGTGAAATTATCAATGAATTTAATCAAATCATTCCCCACCATTTGTGAAATTCCTTTCTTAATTACTATAATCAGAAGTTTATTATCTTAGCTGTAATGGATCAAAATAAGAACTTCTTCCTCTTTCCTACAAAAGAACCTTATGATTATCTGAAAGCAAAAGAAGTATAGGATCACATACATAAATCACATATACAAGATTTTAAGTCATCCTAATAAGTACATCATTATGAAGTGCAAAAAAAAAATGGCAAAAGGGAATTTTGCAGAACCTTGAAATTTTGCAGCAATAACCATTGTAACAGTGGATATGAACATGTTCACAATACTGCAAGGCCATATAATATATTGTTGTATAACTTTTGAAAAAACCAAGATTTGCAAAAACTATTGAAACCTTATGGTATGATGAAAGTACTTGAGTACACTCTTAAAAAATGTATGAATAAACTTGTGTTTATAAATGTAGCCAACTTTACCATTTTCACTAATAAAAGGTATACAACCCACAGATATCCCAACACTCCATTGTGCAGAATTGCCTCATATAGTTATTTCTTTTTTGGGAATACTGCCTCAGTGGTTTTGTGCCAGTTGTGAACCCACTTAATGAAGGAGTGTTCACTTAGGGTTTGCAACCAGTGTAAAGGCAAAAAAACAAAATCTCAGTGATGTAATGAGGGCAGTATAGATGACAGAAAAATTAGCTTTCCTACTGAAAAGCAAAATATGCAATCTCAATCTGCGAACCTTATATTGTTTAGCCAGCCAGAGAGGGTAGGGAGATTTTAAAACTTATGTTCAAACTCTCATGAAACAACCATCCAGGTTTTGAAAGCTGTTTTGTTCTCACCAGTTCAGGATGCAGTTTCTACAGAAAACAATTCGACTGTGTCAGATTCCAATTTAGTCTCCACAATAACAGATGAACCTGCAGTGCAACATAGAAAAACAAAAAAGAAAAGCCTCCAGGAATAGCAAAAAACTTAAACCGCTTCACATTCTCTGGATCCCAAGCATGTGTTCAGCTCTAGCAAGAGCTCCTCAGAAAGTGAGTTTAGTACAAACAAAAATAAGGGGAAAAATTAAAGCCAAGTGATAATGACAAGAATGGAATGGTGAGATTAGTCAAGTAGAATCTGTGGATCTTATTGTGAAATTATTGCAGTCTGTTCTGCAACCAGGTTCAAACAAACTGGAACTGTCATTCATGGATGGGATTGAGAAATTCTTCCTTATTAAGGCTGCCTCAAGAGGCAACTGTGAAGTTGACCATAGATGGGACTTATTAGCTTTAAGCTGTTGTTGATACTGCAAGTGAGCACTGTTCTGCCAGAAAATAATAGGTTGATTGATTTTTGATTGGTAGCATGTAATTTACAGCAGTCAATGTGAGAGGTCTTAACTCCATGAAGAATATTGATGCCATCATTCACAGGATATGCACCTTTTCTTTGAATTTGCTTTGTTTTACAGATACCAAGCTCCATACAAATACTAATTCAGATATAATAGCAAAATTGCACAAGATTGGACCTCTCCATTATTTTATTGCTGCCCATTTCTTAGGCAGTGTTGCAATTTTAATTCCTCACAATTCTTCAGTTCACAGCTTTAGAATAAGCCTTTTGATTAGAAATTTAATTTTCTCTACAATAAACATAAACTTGTTTAATTTTAATGTGATTTTCCTGTATCTCCAGAGAGCACTGAATGCCAACTCTTTTCCCATATTTTAGCTTGGCAACTTCAATGTGAACTATGATGAATTTAACCATAAATTTTTGAATTTGCTTAATACTCACTTGATGTGTGCACAGGGTATTTTTCTGCCTGATGCATGTTCATTCTATACAAAAAAAAATATTTCACTTTAATAGACTTACTCTTTTTTCACCTGAACTACACTTCTACACAAATCCAGCATTAATTCCTGTCTCCTTCTTCGACCATCATTCCCTTGTAGTTTCTTTTTCAATTGATTTAACTCTGCAATCTTGTGCACAGACCAAGTCCATTCTCAGAATACTCTTTAAATCTGTGACTTCACAGGCAATCATCTCTGAGGCCATATTTATTTTTAGAAAAATTAATATCTTTACTTTTAATTTGGCTGAGGGCCGGTTTGCATTTTTGAACATCTTGTTCTCACTGATATCTCATTACATTAGGAGATATGAAGGGCCTACCACATTACTTCATAAGTTGGATGAGACCCAGAAATCTATTAAGAAATGTACCTCCAATATATACTACAGTTGTTATTTCATTGAAGTAGCAGGTCTTCAGTATGCAACAAATTCTTATGGATTATCTGGCAACCAAGAAGGCAAAGTTCTATCTTGCAAAACCCCATGTATTTTCTAAGATATTAGGTGGGCTCTTGGTTGCCAGAATAAATCAAAAAGTTGGTTGCCAGAATAAATCAAAAAACTTTTTGACAGTCATCAAAGTGATCGATGACATCTACCCTAGTATCCCCATGTTGACTCAAGTCTTAATCCATTACCAGTAAAAACTGGCAGATGCAAGTTCCCAACCTGAACATGAAGCCAGTAATGAGCCTTCAAAGATAGATCCTGGCATTATTGAGGTAAAAATTTGATCTAAAATTGCCTTGATGCCAGACAGAACTCACCCAGGTCTCCATGGTATTCCAAAATTTGTCTTTAAGCACTTAGAAGCTTCTGCTATATCCATAATATACAAAATGATAAATCTCCTGGCTTCAGGCCCTCTAATGATTAATGCACTTATCCAATTGTTATAGTATCTTTTTTCAAGAGGGCAATCATTTCTTCTCCCCTTGAGAATCTGCACTCCATTTCCATGACAATTTTGATAATTAAAATCATTCAGTCGATAATTGAGGATAAACTCCAGGATAAGATTCTGTCTTCAATATCCTACTTCCAGTTCAAAAATAAAGGATTCAAAAATAAAGAATCCTGTATGGCAAAATGATTAGCCTCTTCAAATTAATTGTTAAATATGCCAGGAGTCATAGGAAATCTAGGCCTATTATGGTGCATCTGGACATAGCAGGAGCTTTTGACTCTTAGGATTTCTTGCCTTGTGCAGCTGCTTGGTGAACTGGACATTCATCCTGGTAATATCAATATTACATCTAATCTTTGCATAAATAGGCAGATTTCAATATCATCAAATGGAAAATTATCAGACACATTTCTTCCTACCAAATCTATCCCTCATGGCTTACTTTTAAGCACCCTCCTTTTCATACTATAAGTTAATTCTTTTCTGAGGTCAATTTGAACACATCTCATTGCTTACATGGATGACTGGTTGTGTACTTAGCTTCTCATAGGTGCATTCTAGAGCTTATGAGACTCATGTCCAATTTTTTTAGGGGAATCTGAACTATGTTTTAATTTGACTAAATTGGCAGCATGGAAGCTGTCCTCAGGAGCAACATTCCTTCTCCATTCTCTGCTAGGCCCCCAAAGTTTTTGGCCTTGTGTTTAACCTCTCCCTGATGGTATTAAAGAGAGAAATCCAAATACTATCCTGACAGCTGCCAAAGAAAAAATAGGTACATTGCAGGAAGTTTACATGTCATTATATGCCAAGAAAGCACTCCTGAACATTATTTTGTTCCCCAGGATTGCCTAATTTATGTGGTTTGTCAGGTTTACAGGAAAATTCATTCACGATATCAACTCCATTTGTTTTAACTCCTGGTGGGGGGGGAGGACAAGACTGTGGTAATCAGCCTCAGAAAAATGCAGAGACCTACTAAATTAAATGACCAGGGGCTGCATTCGTTACAGGTCCTTTGGCTTCAGCATTCTTGGAACCTCTATTCCAAACTTAATAACCTGTGCATACAAAATTTGCATCCAGAGGTTGTACATCTCACTGACCCTCCACATCCTAATAGGGATGCTATATGAACTGCTATTAGACATCAGAAGAATAAACTTAATCCTGTTTCAATCACAACCACCCAAAATTCATTACTGGCCTGCAACCAGACAACCATCAAGGTTATGTAAATCAAACAAACATCGACATTCCTTTGCCTGTAAAAGCTGTGCTGGAAAAAGGCCCTAAATTTGTTGGATGTGGATGGAGACTTCCTAAGACAGAGTTGATTGCAGATGTTGAAGCAAGTTTGTGCAACCAACCCTTTAAAAGACACATACATATCTAAAATCACTAAAGGTATACAATATAAAGCAGTGCAGCCTAGGCAGGATAAATGGAGGTACAATATAATATAATGGCCAGGGAGAAGTGGAAGTTCATAGTCTTATTGTATCTGCCACTACAGGGTGCCACCAGGCTACTTGCACCTAGAAAATTTATAGAGTAGGCAGATACGCATCGTTAAACTACCTTTTACCTATGTATTTTTCTCTGACCATTGACCGTTAGCCCAAGTCACTAGCTCAGTGGAGGCGCAGAGGTAATATTTTATAAATTCTTATCTAAGAATATTTTTAATATTACAATAAAAAAATAGAAGAAGCCACTACCAGTAATTAACACCCAAACAACATTTATTTACGCACATATATAATCATTTTAAAATTTGAGGAATAACATTTATTATTTTAGATTTTAATATTCTTTTAATTTAAATTATTTTAAGATTTTAAATCATCCACACAGATGAATTTTATATTTATTTTAAGATTGTCGAGTATGAATAAACTACAAAGTTTTGCATTTGAAAAGAAAATATTCTATCCCTTATTTAACCTTAGGCCAAAGGTTCACAGTCAAACTGGCATCAATCCATTTGATACATTGATGTATTCAATGTAGCATAAAAATACGACAGCACAAAATACCATACTGTCAGGTACATCTGAACAGTATGGTTAGAGAATACATTGACTCTCAACCAAATAGGAATGCTATATCTGTCGGCAAGAAGAACAACAAAAAAACTCCATAGGAAGGGACTGCATTTTTCATCTTACTATTCCCTTCCATAGGCAAAAAGGGGTGTTCAGCAGATAATGGAGATCCTGCATGTAGCAAACCTCATATTACATCTACTAATTACACCAATATATCCAATCCATTGATCTAATTTAACTACAAAACAAATAACCTAAGATTACCCTCCCCTAATTAATTAATATAACTTTACAAATCTATATAGCCATTCATGCCTGACTTAAATTTAACATTTATATAAGTTCACACAGATGGATTTATAAAAGTTTGTTTTTAGTGTTGAGCATAGATTGACTGCATAGATTACATGCTCAAAAACATTTCAAAATAAACATAAATGATCAAAATATAAAGTCATTGATGTAATTGCAGAGGGAATTCACAAGAAACCCAATGGCATTCATCATAAGATGCTGCACTGACACCAATAACTAAAAAGACATCCGAATAAATACATTTTAGATATTCAATGTAAGATATCATTATTTACCGAATGTCTATATATTTTAATCAAATATGAAAACAAAAACATAATTAAACGTGAAAGAATATATGCAAGCATCAATACTCAGCTTAAATTTAATGCATTTAAATAATTTATACAAATAAATAGAAATAGAAATAAAAAAAATAAAAATGGAAATGATTTTTTTAAAACCTAAATGCATAAAATCTAAACATTAATTATCAATTTGAAATTTGAAAGTCAGATAAGAGTTCATTTTAAAATTTAGGTTCTGAATATTAAAAGCTTGAATGAAAGTTCTTAATTATTTTTAAATTTTATAGTTCATGTCTTACAGAAGGAGAATCATGGTTCCTGGTGCCAATTCCCATGACGTCTTTATTTGAAGTCTGGTCTG
Organism: Epiperipatus broadwayi; assembly: GCA_028023455.1. NCBI lineage: Eukaryota > Metazoa > Onychophora > Udeonychophora > Euonychophora > Peripatidae > Epiperipatus > Epiperipatus broadwayi. The sequence continues at coordinate 1,052,822 of JAQFVV010000213.1, forward strand.
TTGTTCTGGAGGAGACCTAAGCTGGTTCAATCCTGGTATTACAGTCATTTTATTTGAAATAAGTGAGAGAGAGTGACAAGTCCATCTTATTGCCTTTCTCCCAAAAATCAAGCTGAAACTGCCCTTAATTTCAATATTTTTCCTTTTATAGTACTCCTCCGGATTCATTGAACATTGTTTCCTGTTGCAATAATTTCCATTATGGTCCAGGCCCTCATTGCTGCTTCTATATTGGACATCTAAATTTATTTTTGTTCCCTTATCTATACTTCATCTGATTTTTTATATATAAGAGCTCCAAGGGCTAGTTTTCTTTTCAATTAATTTATAAAACAATCATTTCCATTTACAAAAATATTTTATCTTTAGATCTTGTACTTTTTTCTAAAAAAGTACGTTCAAATACCTTTTTTTTTATTTAAAAAAGAAATAATTTTTAAAGTTTTGCATCTGTGCGAATATATATACTTATACACATTTAACAACTCTAATTTTTTTAGCTTTTATTTACGAACTTAAGAAAAAAAATTATTTTAATTTTAAATTAATGTAACGGCGTATACCGTTACAATAGCTACAACACAAAAGTTTTTAACACAAAATAATAACACATGCATGAGAGAAGATAAAGGCAATTGATTTGTGATGATGACTACTGTGGAATATAGGAAAAAATCCAACAGCAAATCGATAACCTAAAATTCATTAAAGTAGCTGATTTTAATTTTAGACTAAACAAAGATAAATTTGTGTTGGTGGTGCTTAGGCCATACATAGGTAAAGAATTCTCTAGAGCAGAATACTACCAAATGTATCCTTCTTCTACCATGCCCTCTAGATGTTCTGTAATGCTAAAACACATAAAGAAGACATTCCATTGCATCTAATGATCGATTTCGGTGGAGTACATTACTATAAGACAGCCAAATTCATAAACCATTGGCTCATACAGATATTAAGTTTTGGAGAGTTTGCTAGAAACTCATCTTTTGAATTTGTTGACAAGTCGAACAATGTCTCTCCAACACAAGATACACATATGGTAGCATTAGATACAGCAGAACTTTATGGCTCAATTGATAGATTAAAATCTATAAATATTGTAAAAGAAGAGCTAATAAAACATGGCATGAATCAACATCGGGTGCACTTTGTGGAAGCATTTCTGAAATGGCTTGATAAAAATATGTATGCTGTTTTCAATAAAGAATGGTACTGCATGAGCAGTGGTTGGCCTGTGGGTCTTCCACTGAGTGAAATAGTTGCTAGCATTGTTCTTAATGCATATGAGCAAATGATTGTTCCCAGGCATTTGGGTGGCGACATAATGATTTACACATGCTGCATGGTTGACATTTTTATGGCAGCATTGGAGGATACATTGGAAGATATGATTACAGAATTGAAAACTGCCTTGAGATTTGCAGTTGATATAGCATGGGAGGAAATTGGTGGATGTGTGAAATATTTAGATTTGCAAGTGGGATTGAGGAGCGGTACTTCCAATATAAAATGTTGATTTAACCTATTGGTATATGGGCCCATGTTCATCACCAGTCAAATACACCTAATCTATATAAGGGCAGGTTTAAAAATATTTTTGAAGAGAAATGCTAGATTGTGGAGTTTTGAGGCTGACAAGAATGGGAGTGTTCAAATTTTTAGGGACAATTTGATAAGTGCCAAATATAACAAGAGAACAATAGACAAGATAATTAGATGATTTAAAGACCCTCCTGGTCTTGGGGGATAGGCTGAGCAAAAACCAGGATTTTATTACCATACCTTAAAAACATGTATACAGATTTGCAAACATTTTTTGCAAAGACTTTAGTGTGTGTGACAGATCTCCTCTTAACATTAATAGATGCATTGGCAGTTCCAAAGATGGATGGCCTCCAATTGGCACCCAGCAGGCCATATATAAAATAAGTTGCCTAGAAAATAATTGTCATGCAGCATATTATGGGGAGACTGGGGCTTCTGTTCATACAAGGTTGCTGCAGCATGGATATGCATACAATAAGGTGCTAATGGATCCTTCCCACTTTTCTATTTTTGCACATCATAAAATCACTACAGCCACTCGTGTATACCATATAATCTGCAAGTGATGTGAGTGACATGGGATTGGAGGGAGGATCAGGGAGGCCTATTTCATTAACTTAGATGAAGTCTCGTTGAATAAAGGAGACACATTTTACGCAATCTCGAAGAAATGGCAGACCTAATTTAAATAATTTGCATCTGTTGGTTTAAATAAATAAATAAATTGAACATCACTATCTATCTATACCTTTGAAAATGAAGGCATAGATCCTTTGAAAAGCGCTTTAGAAATAAATAAATATAATAATAATATATATTTGAGTTTGTGTGGGATATTACTGTAGAATATCTGATTTTATTACATATATAAATCACACATTTCGTTATTTAACAATTACCTCTGTTTTGATAACATAGTACCTGACAATACCACTCTCAATATAACTATCTATAATTTATTGGGAAAAAAATTCAAATGGTGCCTCCTAGAGACAAAATTCTTTGACTTCTTGGTGAAAGTTAACCTCAATGTTCTGCCCATAGGGAGTTTCCTGACATCTTATAAGAGTTATAAATCTATTAGTAGCATATGTGGTTTGGGTCAAAGAGAGGATAGTTTGCAAAGCTACAAAATGCTAATTTTTTACAATTTATGAAAAAAAATATTTTAATATCCACTCTAATGCAAGGCATCAAATCAGGCATATTTGAGATAATAAGGAGGTCTACATTCTTAGTGTTCAGTGTTTGGTTGAGAAGGTGTATCTTCTTTTTGATATGGGTAACTCAGACCCACTGCAGATATTCATCAAGAAGATCAGTGCAATAAAGGAGACAAGAGACTCGCTCCTTAATTGACATTTAAAAGCACTTAGGAAATGATTCACAGTAAAACGTTTGCAATGAACTACCTAAACATCTTTACCTGGTAAGATCATGGATACATGGAGGATATTTATCAAAAACATCAAAGTGATAAAGGTATGAGACAATAGACTAGCTCCTCAATGAACATTCAGGATTATGTGGAAGGTGAGTAATATTGAAATGCCCACAATGAAATAATTAAATATACCAACCTGGTGTGTATCCAAGCTTATTTTAAATCTATGTACATAAGTGTTTTAATGGTAAATGTAAAATAATATTATTCAATGTATACCCATGTTTAAGTTAAATGTTAGATTATATGGGTTTGGATTTGCTAACATAGAGCTGTCTTGCTCATAGTAAATGTCATTAAATTATATACCTTTGTAACAATAAACCTTCCTTTGTAACCGTTATAACAATAAATCTTTCTTGGAAAAAAAGAAATGAGACTTTTATATTCCAATCATAGTGTCAAGATTATAAGATCAAAAAATATATTTCTAAGCTTGTTTGATGTGATATTATAGAGTCTATTATTGTAAAATCATATCTTGGTTGGATAGGATATGTGAAATTCATAAACAATATAAACCTTTTACAAGATATAATATTGTGAACTTGAGTATAGTTTTTTGTAGGAGTAGTAGAACTCATTTACATTATAAAGATTATTTCAAAGACAATCTAAGGAAGTACAGTATTGATTATTTTAATTGAAAAAATATGGGAAATGGAGAATTACAATTTAGTAGTAGGAATAGTAGGAATAGGAGTAGTAGTAATAATAATAGTCGTAGCAGTAGCAGTCTTTCTATATATTTTTTTCTTTCTTGGACTTTTAGTCTACATATATATATATATATATCACCTCTCCTTGTTACATTAGCAAAAAAATTTATTTTAAGCCTTGGAATATATAAATTGTACAAAAAATAATATTTTTTTTTCTAATGAATAATCATTTATTTTTGTAAATTCAGTAAAAAAAAAACAATTTTTTTATTAGTTTAAACGATATTTTTGTAATAAAATTGATAGATAATTTGCTTATTGTAGAGATAAATAAGATAATGACAATCAAAACATCGTAAATAATTAGTGCTCTAGGAAACCATGAAAAACAACTGAGTTTTGGTAATTAAATTCTAAGATCTCATTATATTCCCATTTATTATACATTAAAACAAAATAATGGACGAAGACACGGAAAACAATTCAAGTATAAGAATGGATCACTATGCTATATTTACCTTCATACCTGCAAAAGTAAGTATTAAATAAAGATTTGATCTAAATGCTCAAGTAACCAGTTAGAATAACAGATGAGGCCAATGGGCGATTTTGGAAAAGAATAAATATTATTACTGATGTCGTCAAAATGTCTTAAATATTTTTTATTTATAAATAAAGAAGAAAAAACATGACTATTATATATGTATATATATATATAGTATGTGCGTGTGAAAATACTAAAATCCAATATTTTGTCCATATTTTATTATACGGTTAGTTTTATATTAGCAGAATTAGTAACTTAAATATATTCGGAGTAACTATTTTTGGATTAAAATTTTAAAATATTTAAACATATTCCAACTCTTGGGAAACTTTTGTGGAAAAATATTAAATTTACTGTAATCTTTTCATTTTGAAGAAGACTAAATAAAAAGTAAAACTTAATAATAATATATTGTGCAATCGCAAGAATGATCTGCCGCTCGGAAAATCATACAATATTACGTTTTATCATCAAAAAAGCTGTGATTAATGGAACTTTAGCTCTCAACACCACCCCTCTACTATTGTTTTTCTCATTGCTGTTATATATATATTTAAATTATTTTTTCTTTCTTTATATATGTTAAAACAAAACCGTGGAATTAATTCCACAACCTTCATTGTACCAATATATAAACCAATAAATAAAAACTATAGCCAACTTAAACATTGTTGTCACCTGAGTAGAAATAAATTTAGAGTTAGAATTTAAAAAATCAAAATATTATTAACGTTCCAACTTGAATGGTCATCTTTTCGTAATTTATATATATTTACTTAAATATATTGTTTATTAAATAAATTACTCATTTATTTATAAGCCACTACTTCTTTGATTTTTCTTTTCATCAAATCATTTTTCACGAGAAAAATAACTACCATGTTTAATTTATTAAATAAGAAATATAATTGTGTAAATATACATAAATTACAGAAGGCTGACTATTCATATTGGAAAGTTAATATTACGTCATGTTAATGATATTTTAGTTTTTTAAATTCTAACTTAAATTGCTGCTCAGGATGGCAGTCACGTCATAAGCTGATTGTAAGATTTACTTGTTTGTATATATATAAAACAAAAACTAGAATAAATTCTACACTAATCAATAAAGCAAGCAATATAAAAAAAAGTAAATATATGATTATGTTTTTCGTGTTGATGTATTGAATATCGTGGAGTTTTTCCAAGAGTTTTTTTCTTATTATATATAAATATTTAATTAAAGGGAATTTGAACCCAGACTTTCAAGCCCTCTACAATCATCCACTCTATCCAATATAACTTTAGGGAGCTTAAAAGTCTGGGTTCAAATCACCTTTAATTATATCTAAGTTAAGTATATACATTATACTTGTATTTCAATATTATATATATATGTGGAGTTAATTCGAGTATTTTGATATATATTATTTTATCTGGTATTATGTGTTTAGATATGTAAATAAAATATCCGTTATAAAATAAAGTTAAATGGTTTTAAGTTTTAAAAAGTCAGAAAAATAACTGAACGTATTTCTACACCTTATTATAGTTATTTGTAGGATATATTATCACCATTACGATCATCAACCATTATCAATCCACTGCGAGATGAAGTTCTCTCCAAGTTCAATCCATCTTTTCCATCTTCAGCTTTTCTTCCCCACATTACTCCTGCACACTTTCTTATTTCATTTATCCAACTCACATGTGGTCGCTTTCTGGGTTTTTTACAATCTCTTGGAATCCAGTTTAAGATTTCAATTGTCTATCTATTTTCATCTCTTCTAGGAATATGTCCAGCCCAATATACACACAGGCATAAGTGTTGGATAGAGCAATGAAAATTCAAGTGTAAACAAATAGTCATATTTTAAAAAGCAGAGTCTCACCTTTTCTGAAAGACATTAAAGAGGATATATTAATAATTTGTATGTGTCATTTATTAGTCTAGAGATTATCCAATAGTGAATAATATTTTTGCAGTACAACACCTTGTAAAAAGATATAATCATAAACTTATGACCAAAGACATATAAAAAAAGTGTTTGAGGAATATCAGTTTTTCTTCTCGATATTCAAAATGATTCACAAAGAGTCAATAATAATGGATAATATTAGCATCATGTTTTTCAAAGCAACTTTCTCTTCAAGGCAGTGAGAATTGGAGAATTATTATTTTAAAAATATTCTGCTGTTAACTGGAAACAATGATTGCAATATAGGCTTTATTTTAATCACTAAATGCTTATTTAGTTTATGCAGAATAAGTTATGAAGTAAAAGAATACCATGACTTGGCTTCACATATTACTGCAGTTTCATAACTATTTTTTTTTTATAGTTATAGCAAAGCATTCAGATCAACAGACTTCTACGAAAATTGACAGCTTTATATCTTATAGTAGATGGGTCAGGATGAATAATGATTTATATAACTACATTATAAGTTCTAGGGCCCTGCATCATTTAATACAGTGATAAAGCATTAAAACCTGGGGCATAAGATCTTCAGATTAATTTCAGATCTGCCACTTTCAGCACTTGAATTTCTTTCTAGTTCAGCACCATTCAATTATGATGCTCTTCACAACACTGCTAAAATATTTTCAATCTATGCTTCAGAGCAAATGTTTTTAAAAAAGAAATTTTCCCATAAAAATCATAATGGACTATTTTTAAAAGATACTAAAGTTTCAAGATATGTGTATTTCATCTACAGTATTAGTGTGATGTTGAGATCCTTGGCTACAATTTCATTTTCATATTATCCAATCGTCTCTTTTTGTATATTCGTTTTTCTAGTGACAAATAAGTGTTGCAGAATTTATTCTTTCTTCTTTAGGAAATACGGTTTTGAGTATATTAATTTTGAATATTAAACAGTATAGTTGGGATGTATACCCGTGATTCATCTTGATTCCTTTAAACTCAAATAAATGTAATATTCCTTTTATAGGCTTGCCAAAGTGAATGTAATTTTCTGCCCAATATTATTTAATTATCTTTAAAGATTCAATCCATATTACATCGGTATGGCTTTTAGTTTTGTGTAACATGAATTCAAAAATGTAGTGTTATTGTGGTAGACAGACATGAATATGTATTGTACATATTGCTGGGAAAGATGGTAATAGATAAACATTTGAAGTCTTAAACTGGATTGATTCTAATTGATTAAAAAAAACCTAGACAGAGATCACAAGCGAAATGACTGGATGAAATAAAAAAGTTTTCTTAAGTCATTATGGAGAAGAGAGGCTATGAAATGAAGAAATTGAATCAAACTTGGAAAGACTTTTATCCTACAGTCGGGTGTTAATGGTTGAAAATGATGATGATGATAATAATTATAATAAATGCTTCTATGATAAATTATTTGCATGTATTATTATCATTTTTAAATTAAAAAGTCTTAGACAATGGTAGCATATTTATTTTCTATTTCTGTAATGTAAATTCAAGTCTAGACTGAGCAAACTTGAAAAATATTTTGATAGCCTTAGAAATTTTTTTTAGTAGCATACCCAAGGTCATCTTAGATGACCATCATTAACATACTTATAGCTAACCAATTAACCATCCTATTAGATAGTCAGTAAAGATAATTAACTATTTCTTATTGAAAAGACAAGACAATAACGAGAAACTGTTTAGTCCATTATCAGATGTTATTTACAAAATCTAATCAAAGTAGCCATTTCTTTTATTATGTTTTTATGAGGCGATATTGGAGAAATCTTTACTTATTTAAAGACAGTATAACTCTTTCGTCTAAGTGTTTCTTTTTATTTTTTGTTTTATTATTATTATTTTATTTAAGAAATATTATTTCAATTGCATTCATCAAGTTGCCATTTTTCATTTACAATCCGATTCCCCCTAAATCCTATATTATGTTTTTGGGGAATGGAGGATTATTAATATCAATTGAGACTGAAGTGCATGTGATCTTTCATTGGGAATTATCACCTTTTGTAAAAAAAAAAAAAAAATCAAATTTTATTACAACTAATTTCCTAATTTTTTTCACATTTTATAAAGGTATTGGTGTTGAATACTTGGGATATTTAAAAATGTTAATACTAGCTGAAAAGCATAAAATTACCATTATGTGAGAACTATATGATTCATGTAAAAATAATATTTATTACATGAGAAACAAACATGAAATGTATTTGCACTGCCATCTTACACTCATTAATTATGCATTGGCTGCTATAAAGTGGCTTTTAAATTGGGAAAAATGATAAAACATTTCATGGTTTTTAACAATTTGTGCATTTAATCACTGTGTCTCTCAACTGTTGTTTGGATTCAGACTGAGAGAATCTTAGAAATTTTTCCATTGAAATTCTGTTCAATATATATTAATGTCTTTGAATTTTAACTATTCATTTGTCACATATTTATGATACACACTCTTGTGGCAATGTCCAGTTTCGAATCTTATCAGTTTTGATAGGTTTTTATCAACTTAAAAATCACATATCTTTATTAATCTTCAAACTTTCAATAGACAGTGGTGGCATCTATGTCTACTAAAAGTCAATTGATTTAGTCAATCATCGTTAAAGTGTATGTCAAAAAATATCATGATCGGCTCCTAGGATGGCTGTGACTTCGGTTTCCCTAGAAGCTTATATTGAAGCAGTCTACATTGATTAAATGGATGTTTCTTATAATCAACGGTAATTTAAGATAGATTTCATAATTCTAAACTAATTTGACATTAATATGGGTATAGAATTTGAAAAATCTATAAAAAATTTAAACTGTTAATTTGTAAACGTAATATAAATAAAACATTTATTACATATATATATAATCTTAAAAATTACTCATCTAAATAAAAGATCAAGTAGTCAAAAACTAATCATGTGTCTGTATTTATATACTGAATTATTTCCATCATCTAATATTAAGTATTGAATGTCTTTAAAAAATCAGCAGACCTGAAAAAGAGAGGAAAATAATTCTACTCAAAACATGGTGAAAATACTAACCTGAATGCTATTACAAAACACTATCATCACAAACCTTCAGAAAACACTAATCATGTGTCTGCTAGCATTTCCACTCAGAATCTATTAATTAAATCAATACTTATATAATTGAATATGAGTGAGTATATTGAGCATACTATTTAATAGATAACATTTTATCATTGTACACTCTTTGCCTTTATTACATTATGTAATTACTTTAAATATACTGTATGTCTAAAATGCTGTAGTCAAATTTATGAACCAAATATCATGATACTTTATATAAAAGGCAAAAAGTCTTAAAATAACATACTTTGGCCTCACAAAAAAGAAAGATAATACAATATTTATTAAATACGTCAATAACTGACTTGATGAGCTGTCAAGCTTTGTTGGACGAGAGGTCAGCGCAGCTTTTTGCAAGCAAGCAGTTGGTTGCAGACGGTTCCTCCCGGCCGATGCTATGACATATGGAAAAAAAAAGACTTGATGAGATATGTTTTTATTGTCTTCAATACTCGTTTATCTCTACTTATCAATAAATAGTCATATTATAATTGAATCTTTATCTGGCTTGTTTAAAAATGGACTATCTTAAAAAAAAAACTAAACCTATATGAAAATAAACAACTAAATTTAATTTAGGTTTAAAGCCAAGACTTTGGCATAGCGGGCAATGAATTACTTACTAGGATGATACCAATCAATTAATAAATATAATTATTTTTAACATATAGCCAATAATATACTATATAAATCGTGATAATATATTATCTCCATATGTTACTCAATTAAGATAATCATTTTTGAATCTAAATTATAAGTAAACTAATAAATAATACTAAAAGCAGCCGTTAGAAAATTAATTAAAATGTGAAATAAGTAATAAATTTTAAAAACAATTATTCAACTTTTTAATATTAAAATATTTTAAGGCGTGATTCAAAGACCTTTTTTTCTAATTTCACAATGTTTGCAAGTAAAAAAGGTAATATCGAAGTTATGAGTTGGTGGGAAAAAACTGTAACTATTAATAATCTGACAGAAGAAATATTCATGAAACGAAAGTCATTAGAATTTCAAGTAAGTTAATATTTTTGAGTTTCCATTTGAATTTAAGCACCTTAATGTCTTTTCGAATCTACAATATTTTATTTCTTTTTTTAAAAAGTGCAAGGTAAACCTCATTCATAATAAATAAAAAGTACCTGGCACTGGAATTGGTCCAAGGGTCTCACAATCCAGGATCTGACATTCTATCGCTACTCTAAAACAACAGAATCTTCGTAATTTTAACTAATTAAAACTATCATACTTCTTAAATTATTTGTTTCATGGTAGATTTTTATAACAAAGAGAAATTTGCTGATTTCAATGTTTATAAACAAAGTATTATGTATATTTCAAAATACATAAATGTTCATGTTTTTTATGTTTGTTTAATAATAGTATAAGTCGTATGTAGTTTAATGCGGTGAAAGATTAAAAGTTGTAGAAAGCTGAAAAAACGTATCACATAATTCTCTGTCTCTCCCTTTCCCCTCTCTAAATTGCTAGAATTCGGAGAGTCAAATGATCTAACAAATTATTAAGATTAGTGATCATGAGCTGCCAGAAAAGAGTCGTATAGTTGTGTATGGCAAATAAAAAACAACTTAATTCAATTTAACGGAATGGAACTGTTAATCAAATTATCAGTCTGTCATGAGAGTGCTTAAACATTATATGACTTTTTGATTAATTAGATCTCAGAGATAAAGATTACAATTATTAGTTAACTAATACAAATTAAATTATCTCAATCTATTAAGAACGATAACTCCATGTGATTTACCGAGCTCTTAGGATTCTGAAAATAGAAGATACAAAGCTAAATATTCTAAGACCCATTTTCAGCTAAATAAATATAATCAAATAAATAAAAACTCGGTGCCTTATATTTTTAGAAATGATGCAGAAAGAATTGCTCAGCAGGCTTACTAAGAACTGACTAGTAAAAGAATGTCGAATTAAGAAATTATTTGATATTTATTTTTTAAACAATAATATATGAATAACAGGAATTGATATAGACCAGCAATATGAAAAAAATAAGATTTATTCTATCCAAACTGAAATCAAGACATACCGTTATTATATTATAGTGGCTGAATTCCTCTCTTCGTATATATATATATATATAAAGTAAAACTATTAAATATTGAAATATAATGATAAAGATTAAATTGATTTGCCTTGCTCTTCAAGACTATTGCCCAGATCCTGAGTATTATGACATTGATTTCCATTCTGAAGGGTCGGCTTACCTAAACAAGGCTGTGTTTTTGCATGGACAAAAGTTTAGAACTATTTTTGTACATTTCGAGACCTGCAAGCTTAGTCACCTGCCACCAAGACATCAAATCCCAGGTTCGTTCCTTTACCTCGATGCATCATATTAGTTCTTATAGGCTGTGCCATGCAAAATGTGTCAATATTGAAATTCTATCTCTCTGAATACCATTTAAAACAGGCAAAACTCACTATACGTATGGTCATGTGCTGTTTATTGAATACCATTTAATGTATCCTATTTCTAATTTTATCATATGAGCTATAACCAAATTTCAGAATAAAATATTCTATATTTTTGCAAAAAAAAAAAAGATTAAATTGCAGATGTCAGCACATAATATCTAGAAGTGAAAATTAATACCACATATAAACTTTATGAGTGAGAACCTTAGCATTCATTTATCCAGGAACTGTTAGATATATACTCAATTACTTACTAGTATACTGTACTTATATTCTCAACGTTTTTTTTTGATATTCCTTAAATATAAGAAGAAATTTCTTAATATAGAGATGTTAACACTTTAACTCATTAGAGAACTTTTTAATTTGATGTTGTTTAATTTCTCATTGATTATAATAAAAATATAAATATAGAGTAAATCTTTATCTTTCTATTAGTCTGATTTTGAAGCTTAGCAGTAATAAATTAATCACCAGAAAGCATTGCCATCATACCAATGAATTATTAGCTCTAAATTTTGTCAATTTGCTTTTTTATCAAGGAAAGATATTGCCCAGTAAAAAAATATATTATTTAAAGTAGTATTTATTATATATTTAAAATCCAAATAGCCAAAGAACAGAATAGGCTTGCTAATAAAAGTATTATAAGAAATTAATAAATAAACCATTGCGATATTAAATCCAATAAAATACTGAAAAGCATAAATTAATAACTCTATATATTTTTTGGTAATGTGATAAAAAAAAATACATAATAAATAAAAATCAAGGAAAGATATTGCCCAGTAAAAAAATATATTATTTAAAGTAGTATTTATTATATATTTAAAATCCAAATAGCCAAAGAACAGAATAGGCTTGCTAATAAAAGTATTATAAGAAATTAATAAATAAACCATTGCGATATTAAATCCAATAAAATACTGAAAAGCATAAATTAATAACTCTATATATTTTTTGGTAATGTGATAAAAAAAATACATAATAAATAAAAAGTCTGTCATCGTCAATGGTAGCCTGCCCTATGGACAAATCCAGAGAGTAATCACAGTCAACGATTTCTTCCATCCGATTTCTTCATTGCCCAGATTTTTAATTCCACATATTTCTTTTCATCTCTTATACCATTCAATAAGCTCAATATTTTTTACTTATTTTCATTTACATTTTATATATATATAATAGTATTTTTTGTTCTTAATATATATCCAATTCAGTTTTTCTTTCTATCTCTAATTTCTTTTATTTAATCTTTCCAAAACTTTTTAATTTGTTATTTTATTCATCCAACTATTTTTTTCCATCCTTCACTATGACCACATATCAAAAGCTGCCAATATCTTCCTATTTTTTATCCATTATTCACGTTTCACAACTATACAATATAATAGTGCACTCTACACGTAGCATTTAATTAGTCTTATTCTTAATTTTTTCTTCAAAGTTTCACAAAATATTTTTTCTCTTAATAAATGCATCTTTGCTAATGCTATACTTCTTTTAACTTCATTTTTGCATCTTTCATCCTCATTCAACCAACTATTCAAAAATTCAAATCCATTTAACTTTTGAATTATAGTATTATGAATACATTGTAGTCTTTTTGTTAGTCTGTAACTAGCAGGAAATCGATTTATAATACGTAAATGTGAAAAATAGATATGGCTTTTATAATTATACTGTTATTACAGATGCCTTTATTATAGCAAAAAAGATAAATAGTCAATACTTTCAATCATATTAAACCTTCCAGTTTATTGCTTTAAGTTGACAATCATAGCCTATTTGAAAATTTAAAATAGTAATATAAATTACTTTGATTTCTTACAGAATATTTTAAACAACATTTTGATGATTGTTTTGAAAAATTAGGTTAAATGAACATATTTTTGTAACGATATAGTTCCCCTCCCCCAAAAAATAATGGAAAAAATTTATCTTTGCCAATTTTATAAAATATTTAAAAATAATAATTTGCAATTAAAAAGTTATTCTAGCCTATATTTCTAGCTTCCTACTTATCTATCCATGCAGACAAACAGACATTCATCCATTTATCTATATACCTATTTGATTTATCTATTTAACTTTATCTACATAAATACTTACCTAACTAAATATTCTACCGAACTAGTCACCCCACTTTCTATTTACTATTTATATATCTACAAATCTATCTATTTAGTCATATATTTATCTATTAATCTATCTATCTATATATTGACCTGCACTATAAATATATGTATACTTCTAAATAAGTTTTCCTATGAAATCTGTTGGAATAACTTTTGTTGCCTTGCAATAATCTATTTAAGAATTGTTTATACGCCTACATATATACAGTATATATATATTGATCAATAGATGGAGCTTTACCAAGACCTCCAAACAAGCGTATTTGTTTACATAAACGTCAGAGTCAATATTCACTGTCTCTTTCATTTTGCTCCACCCTCAGATCGGCTGATTTCAAGCTGATTTGCTCTCATCAGTGAGGGATAGAAGTTAGAAACTAGACCTAAATATTAATTCCAAGCGTTTATGCAAAACGTTTCTATCAGTTTGCAAGCATGAATTTTTTAGACACCTAAATGTCTTCAAACTCAGCCTATCAAACTAGATAGCTATATGGGTCTGATATCAGTTCAGATTCTCCACATAGTGAAAGCTTCTGCAATCTATATCATTGCAAGAAAACATTAAAGGTACATTTATGAAAAACAAAAACAAGTTTTATATACGTAAAAACCTGCTATCGCTTGTATTAATGGTCAATAGATGGAGCTTTACCAAGACCTCCAAACAAGCGTATTTGTTTACATAAATGTCAGAGTCAATATTCACTGTCTCTTTTATTTTGCTCCACCCTCAGATCAGCTGATTTCAAGCTGATTTGCTCTCATCAGTGAGGGATAGAAGTTAGAAACTAGACCTAAATATTAACTCCAAGCGTTTATGCAAAATGTTTCTATCAGTTTGCAAGCTGATCTGAGGGTGGAGCAAAATGAAAGAGACAGTGAATATTGACTCTGATGTTTATGTAAACAAATACGCTTGTTTGGAGGTCTTGGTAAAGCTCCATCTATTGATCATTAATACAAGCGATAGCAGGTTTTTACGTATATAAAACTTGTTTTTGTTTTTCATAAATGTACCTTTAAAGTTTTCTTGCAATGATATAGATTGCAGAAGCTTTCACTATGTGGAGAATCTGAACTGATATCAGACCCATATAGCTATCTAGTTTGATAGACTGAGTTTGAAGACATTTAGGTGTCTAAAAAATTCATGCTTGCAAACTGATAGAAACATTTTGTATAAACACTTGGAGTTAATATTTAGGTCTAGTTTCTAACTTCTATCCCTCACTGATGAGAGCAAATCAGCTTGAAATCAGCTGATCTGAGGGTGGAGCAAAATGAAAGAGACAGTGAATATTGACTCTGATCTTTATGTAAACAGATATGCTTGTTTGGAGGTCTTGGTAAAGCTCCATCTATTGATCATTAATGCAAGCGATAGCAGGTTTTTATGTATATAAAACTTATTTTTACTTTTCATAAATGTACCTTTAAAGTTTTCTTGCAATGATATAGATTGCAGAAGCTTTCACTATGTGGAGAATCTGAATTGATATCAGACCCATATAGCTATCTAGTTTGATAGACTGAGTTTGAAGACATTTAGGTGTCTAAAAAATTCATTTTGCAAACTGATAGAAACGTTTTGCATAAACACTTGGAGTTAATATTTAGGTCTAGCTTCTAACTTCTATCCCTCACTGATGAGAGCAAATCAGCTTGAAATCAGCTCATCTGAGGGTGGTGGAAATGAAAGAGACAATGAATATTGACTCTGATGTTTATGTTAACAAATACGCTTGTTTGGAGGTCTTGGTAAAGCTCCATCTATTGATCATTAATACAAGCGATAGCAGGTTTTTACGTATATAAAACTTGTTTTTGTTTTTCATAAATGTACCTTTAAAGTTTTCTTGCAATGATATAGATTGCAGAAGCTTTCACTATGTGGAGAATCTGAACTGATATCAGACCCATATAGCTATCTAGTTTGATAGGCTGAGTTTGAAGACATTTAGGTGTCTAAAAAATTCATGCTTGCAAACTGATAGAAACGTTTTGCATAAACGCTTGGAGTTAATATTTAGGTCTAGTTTCTAACTTCTATCCCTCACTGATGAGAGCAAATCAGCTTGAAATCAGCTGATCTGAGGGTGGAGAAAAATGAAAGAGACAGTGAATATTGACTCTGACGTTTATGTAAACAAATACGCTTGTTTGAAGGTCTTGGTAAAGCTCCATCTATTGATCATTAATACAAGCGATAGCAGGTTTTTACGTATATAAAACTTGTTTTTGTTTTTCATATATATGTATATAATTCAAACAAATATATTTTACACAGTATTCAAAATTAAATAATATATTCTTTACCAGAAGTACTATCAATTGTTTCACTGACAATCTTTATCAACTGTTAATATAAACGTACAAAAAATAAAAACTTGCATTACCAATCATTCAATCTATTCAAATTTCCCACAATTCTATTGTCTTTATATTAGCCGATTGTCTATTCATTAAACCACCTCTATTCCTAGATATCATCATTGCCTCTTTAATTTTACGTTTTTCACTACACCTTTCAATTTGAATAATTTTTATATCTCTATTATTAAATTTAAAACCATAATTACATGTTTTATTATGATCAAATATAATTGATGGAGTATTCATATTTACTTTCTGTACACATTTATATAATGTCTTATGGTCATTATATCGTTTTTGTAATGTACATTTGGATTCCCCTATATATTTTATTTCACAACCACATTCCAACATATATATAACAGGACTGAATTCAAACTTAGAAATATATATATAAATATATAAACTAACTAAAGGAAAAATAAAAGCATAATAAAAACACAGAATTACTTCTCTATAAAACTGCTTTAATATTTCAACCAGCAGACTGGTTTGCATCAGAAAGCAAAATGGCTATTTTCAGAAATTAGGCACTAAAATATTATATATATGGGGGAGGATTGAACACAGACTTTCAAACTACCTTCAACTATCCACTCTATCTCATACCACCGATACATATCATCACACTCGTATAAAAAAGATAAATGATCTCTAATATAGGTATTTTTGCATGCTGAAAGAAGCTTGAAACTGTATCAAATCCTCTATAATTACATTTAAATTCGAAGTTTATTAATTATACTTGTATTTAAATATTATATATATATATGTTGATACGAAGATTTTCACAGGTTGCATGTATAAAAAACATATTTTTGCGGGTTCATCCGTGTTAAAAAATTTAAATATTAATATACTGACGTTTTGAATTGATCACACAAGTCACCCAGTGGATGACTTATGTGATCAAGTTGAAATGTTGGTATATCAATTCGAAATGTCGGTATATCAATATTTAAATTTTTTAACATGGATGAACCCACAAAATATGTCTTATATATATATAATCATTTTAGAAAAATTCTATTACTTTGCTTATTCGTCTACATGAAACATTGTAATCTTGTATGCAATGATGATCCAAAGATAAACATATTGAAAACCTATTGACCATATTGTTTTCCTGAAGGGATGATGGTGTTTTAGTTGTATTTATATATTGGACTATTTCTATCATCTAATATGAGTATTGAATGTCTTTAGAAAAATTTAACTTTATTTAAATGTTCCAAATACATTCACCTGTTAGTAATAGCACACATTTCAAAAGGTATTATTCTACTCTCTTCTTCAGATGATGTTGGCCTGACCAGTGTCATAGTACTACCATGAGAATCAAACCTGGACCTTTAGATTTTTTTTTTGAGTCTTGAAATTTTAATATAAGGCTCTAACCTTCTGAATCTTTGGCAGGATCGTTCAGTTGATTAAAGCTTTACCTTAAAATTCAAGACTCAAAGAATCTAAGGGCCCAGTTTTGATTCCTAGGCTAGTACTGTCACTGGTCAGGCCAGCAACACCTGAAGAAGAGGGGAGAATAATACCTCTAGAAATGTTTGCATATACTAACTTGTGTCCTATTACTTACAGTTGAATGTATTTGGAATATTTAAAAATAGTTCATCATATAAATACAATTATTTATCATATATTTAGTTCATAGAGTGAAAAGTTAAATTGTAAAAAGTAATCAAAAAATTATGAAAAAAAATATTCATCACATATCATTGATATAATTTTTGCTTGGAAGAGAGTCATTCCCCTCCTTGAAATATGTTATTTTGTCTTTGTGTTTGTTGTTATGGGTTGGTTTTTAAACTTTAGATTATATATTTTGATGTAATTTAGAATTTTTATAATTACTATTTCCATTATTATTATTTTGTAGGTTCTGGTAGCAGAATGTAATCGAAGCCGAATCGATACAAGTTCTGATGAGGATTTCGTAATTATTTTTTCTGCGCTTGTATTAATCGGATTGTGTTTACTTGGCTTGTTTGGAAATATTTGCAATTTTATTATATTTTGGAGGCAACAGAATGAATTTTCTTTATCTTACAAATATCTTAATATTCTTTCACTTTCTGACACTTTAACAATGATTTCCTGTATCATTTTTGCCATTTATCAATTAATTCATTTGGAAAATCTTCTGCTAGCCAAATCAATATTTCGTGACAAAATAATGATTCCCCTAATCAATATTTTTATTGGATGCAGTAATTTAACGGTTGTAATACTTAGTCATGAAAACTTTATAGCTGTTTGTTATCCGGTTAAAACACAAACAATGCATTCTAGTAAAAATGTCAAGTATATTTTGTTAACTATATGGACAATCAATATTAGTGTTTGGATTCCGGCACTAATGCAAAATGATGATTTATGTAATAATATTTATGTAGACAGTTTACTTACTTACATTTTCTTTAGAGAATTGCTAGTTCGTGTAATTCCTATAGTAACTGTGTTGCTATTTAGTTGGAAAACAGTTATCATTCTTCGCAAAAATACAAGAAAAAGACATACTCTTTTGCATGTGATAGGTTGTAAAACTTCAAATGATAGCTGGAATTTATATATTATTATATTAGGGACAGCAACATTATATATAGTTTGCAATGTTCCGGCTGTAATTTCATTTTTTATTGATAGTTTTATTGATAACTCGTTCAATGTTGCAATAATGCACAGTGTTTCAAATATATTAGAAATTACAAACTGTTCTGTTAGATTTTATATTTATTACATAAGAAGTAAAAACTTTCGAATATTATTTCAAAGAAATTTTTGTCAAAAGAAAACTAAAGTTGTAAATATAAATATTATTACGCAAAAATAAAAATAAAACAACAAAAATAAGTTTAGTCTAATCCTTCATATATATATATGGTATATTACATCAACATGATTCATAGCAAAGTTTAATTACATAAACATTGCCGTAAACACAAGTGAATAAATGTTTCAACTTTATATGAAATTCTTTTATGATTACTGATTTATTATATAGCAGATTTGTAATAGGAGACCTAATAGGTATCAATGGACTCTGATACTTAAATATAATAGAAATGGTTCTCTGGTTTGCATGCCTGTTGTAGCATATACTTTTACTGTTACATACTTTTTGCAAGAACTCTTCTGTATGAATATGTCAAATGACATCACTGGGTGAAATTGTGGGGCCACATAGCACATTTTTTTGTAAAGTGCACTTCACGTATGTGTCGGATTTTTTTATAATGGTTAAAATGTTTGAACAATGGCAAGGAAAAAAGTTGTAATGCTTGAAACAGAGTATAAGCAAGCTGATCTTGTAAAAACACAAGTTCATGAATAGTTTAATTGAAATGTTAAATTTACCACATCCAGTGAAGTTCAAAGTCAAAACAATGCTGTTTTTCTTAATGCAAGCAGCATTTTTCTTTCAGAATTAGTAAATAATAATCAAGCATTTTATTTGCAAGTTTTGAAATATTTTCATGATGCAGTAAAATGTATATGGCAAAGAAACCAGTGCAATATCCACCCCAACAAAGTGTCATCTCTCAAAAGTCTTGAGTGTGAGACATTTTTTAATGAAATTCAGCATGACCCAGCTTATCGATCCGCCTTATTCTCTTGATCTTGCTTTATGTGATTCTTTTAATTTCTTGAATGAAAAAGTTACTCTTTTTTTTGTTTTGCAAACTTAGAACTATGGGGGTGGGGGGTGGAGATATTAAAATGCATCACCTTGCAAGTATTTCTGGACTACCTAAAAAAATGACAAACAAGTTTAGACCAGTGCATTGCATTAAATAGACTATACTTTTTAAAGTCATTCAATTTGCAACAGCTAAAAATAAATATACCATTTTTATTATAAAATTCTGGTTACTTTTGGGTCCCCCCCTTGCACATTTTATTTTTCCAGTGGTTTTTTTAAAACACTGGCAGTCAATGACATAAAATAATATTAAAATAAGTAATTGATAAATTTAAGATTCAGACAAAAAAATACATTAGAAATGATAAAAATGAAATATGTTCACACTGTTGCAATAAATCCTTTTTTATATATAATTTTTTATAAATTAATCTAAAAAAAATACTTGGTGTTCTTCATTTCCTGTTAAAATGTTTTTATTTGAGAAAGCAATCTCAATATATCTGAATGTTCATTTATATTTGGATTTATTTGTTTATTTTTAATCTTTTAAAAAATCAATTTAGAAAAGAAAATCTACAACAGATCTTTTTTTTTCTTTAGCTCTTGCCCAACATCCCACCTCTTTTTTTCTCAAAACAAATAAGAAATTGAAAAAATAAATAATATTAAAAGTTTGAAAACAAATCTGTCAGTAACAAGTAATATGGGGGCTTTAAATTACATATTAAATTTATAATAAATTAATTTAATTAAAGTGAAAGGTTGAAACTCTCAAGCCTGCACTTTTTAAAAATTCTTACGTAACAGCCCATCAAATGTAATGATGACTGTGAAAGAAACTCTCAAGTCGCAATACAAGACAGAAATTTTATAAGAAAAAGGTGGTTCCACCTTCTTCTTTACTTAAATTTCTATATATATATATATAAGCCAGTCTGAAATATTTTGGCTTAAGATTATGAAGCCTTAAACATCATCACATTTAACTCACTGCGTATTAATTATAAACCAAACAAAGCAAAAATCTTTCGATTTACTATGAATTTGTAAGTTTTACAAAAAATTTCTTTTCCAAAAAGAATCTTAAATTTATGATTTTGACTTGCAGTGTTTAAAGAATCACTAAACATAACCTAATGTTATGTTTAGATTGAAGCCTAGCAAATGTGATGAGATTTAAATGATAAGATTCAAGCATTAAATATAATAAATAAAATTTCAGCCTGAATTAATTGAAATGAATTTTACTTTCAGCTAATAATTATAAGCAATGTATATCAACAAGAATTCTGTCAACAGTAGATAAATATATTTACAAATGTTTCTAATGTTGTATAATATTTATTATTTATATTATTATCTTAATTAACTTTATGAGCCTTAGAGTGATACTGATATAATCATCATCCTACTACATTCAATATTTTTGCCAACTTTTTCTTTAACCCACTTCATGGAGCTACTGAAGCCATACTAAGATAATTCATCAATAAATTGAGCATTGGGGGGGGGGGGATTGGAACTCTCATAAAAAGATGTCATAATAAAATACAAATTAATTGGAATTTCTATTAGGTGGAGGAATAAATCTTTTTATTAATTGTAAATTATCTATTTTTTCTTTTTTTCATAATTTTGTTACTTGGTCCTTCAAATTTTTTTAATTTTCTTACTTGCCTCTCAAAATGTGGGGTGGGGGAGAATAGCAGTAAATATTAACTTTTATGAAACAAATACATTAGTAAAGGATCAAATCCATTGTAAATATTTTATTTCCTCACAGAAAATGGGTTATGTAATCAATACATAGTTACAATAAAACTGAACTAGATTACTAAACAAAACATTTTTAAATATATATATTTGCTATTTTGATTACTGGCAATAAACACAGTGTGCATATCAAAGAAATACTATAAACATGTTCCAGTTTACTAAAGTTTTATTGTTGAGACAGCGGGTGTGATCTATATGAGACTGTAAAAGTTTAGATGCTGCAGCTGATATTGTCTTCAAAATTTGGCTTCAATCCGTGATCACTTGTTTGTTTACTTTATCACCAGATCAACAGTATGCTTTTGATGGTTACTGAGAGTTTACTTAACATCTGGTTATGGGAAAATGTGTCATTTTTCAATGGCGATGTTCAATAAAATAAATATTTTATTATCGTACAAGTACAAGCTCAGAGTTAATTTGATATTATTTTGTATAAAAAGCTGAGAGTTAATTTGATATTATTTTGTAAAAAATGTAAAAAAAAAAAAAAAACAATTTCACATTACACTAAAATGTTTTATTTCAATGATGAACTAGTTTAACATCTGTTCACTTTTGCAAACACATCTTTAAATTATTTTATAAAAATTTATTACAAAAAAATACTATTTATTTTATTTAAATATGGCTAAATGTTGTAAAGATACAAATTTATGTTTCACTCTTGACGTAGAAAATTTTACATAAAAATTTAGGTTTCACTATTTATGTTTTTAAATACTTGTCATTATATAAAGGTATGATGAAACTTCTATTTTCGATTAGTTATTCAAAATGTAGTCAGAATCTCCACACAGTGGGTAAAGCAGAAACTAAACGGAAAATAGAATGTAATATGCTCATTATATCAAAATCATTGTATAATAAGAACCAGATATACCTGTAATCTAAGTACTATATCTATATTTGTTTGGTTTTTTTCTCTTTTAGTAGATATGAACTGGACAAAACTTAATAATCCTAGCAGACCACTAGAGGGAACCAAGGTCTCCAGTTAACACTGTTTCTGGCTCCCTGTTTCATTCTCTTTTTCCTAGTTTAGGGAATTAAACTTCTTTAAAACTATCCCTATTAAAAAAGGGAGTTTCTTAGCTCTCTTTTCATATACAAGTTATATCAACAATGTAATCACAAGTAAGGATAATTTCAACTTTTATAAAAACGCTATGTAAATATATAGCAGCCACTAAAATTACAAAAGGTTTCTACAGAGATTTTACATTTTAATGAAAATTTTTATTTCACTTAATTTTGTTGAATGAATGAGAGGGTCCTGTTGTTGTGAGGACTCCCAGGGGCCTAAATCCAAGTTCTTTTGAGGGAGGAGGTTGGAATGAGGGCGCTGTGGTGATCGTTACCAATGGTGGTTTTTTTAATTCACAAGATAGAAAAAATAACGTTATTTATGGTGATTCTTTAACGTATAACGTTATCGTCATGAATGATTTTATCCATGTATTATTGCAAAATAAGTTACAGTTTGGTTTCATGATTCTAATTGCAAGTGATTCACCTTATTTAATTTTATTACTTCCAATGTTGTTATTGATAGGGCTGCCCTCTTGCTGTTCATGTGATTTTCATGATGGATTAGAATGGTTTCCAGCAGAGACATTTTGAAGCTTGGATTTTTTTTTTCTGTGTTCTCCATAGTTTTTCAATAATTTTTCCAAAGTTTTCAGAATTTCTCTCTTGTGAAAGTATTCGAGGCCATTTGGAAGAACTGAACAGTAGATTGATTTAGTCCATATTTTATGTTATCTTCAAATGTTTCCTATTTCTCAACTTATCTACCGCAAATTGGATTTCTCAATATTGTACTCCTAAAACACTATTCATATTTGATTTCTAGACTTTACAAATAATTCCTAATTGTACCTTTTAATTAAAATTTTCATTACGATCAACTTTGCTGATTGAATGAGAGAGTTTGGTTGTTAGGAGGGGCCCCAGAGACCTAAATCCTGGTTCTTTTGAGAGGAAGGGCTAGGATGAGAGTGCTGTGGAGACTGTTGCCAATGTTGATTTTTTCCTTCACAAGAAGGAAAAAAACGCTATTCATAGTGGTTTTAGCGTTATTGTTATAAACGATTTTATCCAAGTATTATTGCAAAGTAAACCGCAATTTGGCCTAATGATTTTAATTACAAGTGATTCACCCTATTTAAATTTATTATTTCCAATGTTGTTATTTCCAAGTGTTTTCCTATTCTCAACTTATCCATCGCAAATTGGATTTCTCAAAATTGTACTCCTAAAATGCTACTCATATTTAAACTCTAGACTTTACAAATAATTCCTAATTGTAACATTCATTTATCTTCAATGGTTAATACACACCCTTTCCACGTCCCTTTTCCTTTTTATATGTATCCTTCCCCTTTCCCATGTTGCTCCTGAATTTCATTTTTACCATTCTTAGTAAAGCTCTTATTTAACTATATTTATAACTTTTTTTTTATTAATAAATTTTCATCACTGGGAAAAAAATAATAAAATAATAGTTATATTTATAAAAAAAAACTTAATAATCCTATTGCTTCATTAGTATTTTGATTAGTCTTTTTTTTTATTAGTATCATCTCATGTTCCTTAATTCACATGAAGGTTTTTCATTATTATATTTTTTATTTAGAATGTGCTTTATAAATAACTAAACTTAAGCACACACTACACTATCCCATTTCACTTTGAATATTTTCCATTGGTCCAGTTATAACTTTCTAGATACCTGAAAGGTCATCTTAACTGAAAATTTATGTCCCTTGTTGTGGTATCTGAAAGTCTACTTGTTATTCTACTTTTGAATATTTAGAGCCTGAGC
The DNA here is from genome assembly GCA_028023455.1 of Epiperipatus broadwayi. Taxonomy (NCBI): domain Eukaryota; kingdom Metazoa; phylum Onychophora; class Udeonychophora; order Euonychophora; family Peripatidae; genus Epiperipatus; species Epiperipatus broadwayi. The sequence continues at coordinate 1,077,284 of JAQFVV010000213.1, forward strand.
CTTTTGTAGATAACATTCCTTTTTCAATTGCATTTATTGGAATATCTTTCTGTGACTTAAGATTTGGAATTGTTTATTCATTAGCAGGATTTGTCCACTTTCTCCAGAGTGGTTTATGTAACAGCGAATGTATAGTCCAAGGGTAGTTTGATTTCCAAAATTTAGATGGGAATGATTTTGGTCACAGTTACTTCTATCCATTTCTTACTGAGACTGTCACATATCCAAACTTTTTTCCCAATATGTAGATACAACTTTCTTTTGTAGGTAGTTGGCTATCTCTTTAGGAACAAGCATGAATATTTTATTAATTGTTTTCGTCTCACTAATAATTCTGTAGGTGAATTGCCTATATGTAAAAGTTGGAGTTATATGTTGGTACAGCATAGCTATGTTTATGATTTCTCACATACTGACTGTATTATTTTTAACGAGTGTCTGTTAGCTTTTGAACTGTTTTTTCTGCTATGATGGGGTTCAAACATGCATAACCTTTCATTCAGCTAAAGAATTCTCAAACTCAGTCAATGTAAACCCTGCACCATTATGAGACATGAGAGTTAAAGCACAAATATTTCTTTTAACAACTTCATTGTTTTTGCTGCAATCATATTTTTGGTTATTTTATATTCAATTCATTTACAGTCAGCATCAATCACTTTTAAAATTATATGCCCTTTAAATGAGCTTTCATAATCAGTGCACGCATGATTCAAAGGCCTCTCAACTTTTGGTCATGGGATAATTTTTTATGTCATTGGATTTATCAATAATTGACACTGTCTGCACTTCTTAATTTATGATTCAATGTCTGAATAAATACAAGGCCACCACACATAAGTGTGAGAAAATATTTTGCTCCCACTATACCAGGAAGACCATTGCACAGTAACTCCAATACTTCAGAAGACACTTGGGATAGTATTAGCACTTCATTAGTAATTAAAATGCATTCTTTATTTGTTGACAATATATTATGTAAATTCCATAAAAATTTGTAGACATTTTTTGTCTATTTTCTGGGCCAATCAATTTGTGTCTATTTGTGTAGTATTTGATAACATGCCTCTATGGATTGACTGTTTAGCAATTTTAAATTTACAACTATCAATAAAATTTATTGTTATGTCTTTGCATTACCATGTTTTATTTGATTCCTTAATTTAAATTCTAATTCATAATTATATATAGATAATTCATTATACGAGTACATTTAATAGTTCATATGTTGTATTTCTATTAGAGGACATTCTTAGTAATGTGTGGTGGTCTATTATTATTTAGAATGGATGACTATAAAGATAGTAATGGAATTTTTTAACAACACAAATAATCACTGTTTCTTTATCGAACTTTGGCATTGATCTTGACTCATTTGCTATTGGCTGATTATCATTACAGAAATAATGATTAGTTACAACTCCAATTCCCTGTTCTAATGCATCCCTTGTCAAGATGAAAGTATATTATCAAAATGAACAAATGTCCTGGCTTGATGTTAACAGATCTTTGATCTTTTGAAATATCTGTGCTTGTGGTTTGTCACAAGTCCAGCATTTTCTCTTATATAATAGTTTATATACAGATGTAGTGACAACCCTCTCTCCAGAAAACTTTTGAAGAAGGCCATGAAAGGCCTGCAATTATTTGATATTTCTCAATCTCTGTGTATTTTTTTACTATTTTAGTTTTTCTTTTTCTGGATCATGCATTATTTCTTTTCCCAAGATAATATAGTTAGGAATTTTATGTCTTTAGCACACCATAAACATTTATTAGAGTTTAAAGCATTTTTGAAATAAGAGAATTGACTACATAATTTTCAATTTATTTATATAGTATCTCTCCTGAGTTAGAAGTTACCAAATGTCATCAAAATATGGAGTGCATTAATTTTTACTTGGAAAATGTTTAAGGTTGTGGTTAATCTGAAAGGAAGATGGTTTTGTAAAAATAATTTATGAGGTATTATAATAATCAAAATCTTAACAGTTTTTTTCAAAAACTGGTATTTGATAAAAAAATGTTTTAAGAACTACTTTTGCAAAGAATTTAGACCTTCTAAACTGACTAATATCTCTCTTACATTGAGGATTGAATGAAAACATGTTCCAAAGCCTTATTGATAGTGATTGAGTAATTATTACATAGTCCAATTTTTCCAATAGGTTTTAGGATGAGATGACAACGATTGAAGAAGTTTATTCTACATTCTTTTCAGGTGTTAATACTTAATTTTTAAGGAGGGCAATCAAATAATTTTCAATTTGGGTTCTCAGTGCAAAAGGTACTTTGTGTGCTTTACACTGTTAGGATTATAAATTTCATTCAATTCGATAATGATTATGTCTGTTTCAATTTTTCCTTGCTCTGGGCTAAATAATTTTGGGTATAGTGTTTGGATTTTTTTTTATTTGTAATTTTATTTACCAAGAAAATTTTTACATCTAAAGATTCAAACGATTTGCATCCTAATAAGACTTTTAATTTACAATAAAAATATTATTTGAAAATATTTTTGAACTTTTTATTTCCATTTTCTGGAGTAATTTTTTTATAATGTAAAATATTTAATTGTTTGTTGGCCCTTTAGTCCATTCTATTACTTTTATGGTTTTATCATTTGCATGCCTTGCCTTCATATCTGATTTTATTATCTTTGGGTAGGTTTTAATTTCTTTGGATAATAGCTTCTAGTGAGTATGTGGTATAAGAGATACTCTGGACCCACTATAAATATCCAATGCAATAGGCTTATGCTGATTTTAACAGTTATTATTATTTGTGGAGGTTATCATTGTCTGTTTTGTTTACTCCAATATTTGTTTTACTTTGGAAGGATTTACCTTTTTGGCACTTTTTATTTTTGTCAGTTTTATTTTAATATTAGCAAACTTTTGTTAGGAGGTCTATTTTGTCAAAACTTTTGAACTTTTCTGTTTTCCGATTACAGTTTTATCTAAATGTTCCAGATTTTCACTAGTGATGGCATTCCACTTTTCCTTTTTGATAAATTTCAGATTTGGAAGTATGGAAGTTTATTTGTTGATTAACATTACTTGTACAAGATTCATGAAATTATCTACATGTTTTAAAACTAGTTCACGTGCTATGTTTTCTTTTCACGGCTTTAATGTTTCTGCTAAACTCATATTTATTTTGGGAAACTTTATATTATTATTTTTTGTTTTTGTTTTGGTAGATTCCTTATTTTTGCCACAATTTTTGTACTTTGTCCCTTTTCCATTACAATTTCTAGCGAAATGTTCAGATTTCTACAGTGATAGCATTCTAGTTTTTCTTTCTGATAAATTTCAGATTTGGATACAAGGAAAATTATTTTTTTGGTTGTTTATTAACATTATTTGTGAAAAATTTGTGAAATTCTCTAGCATATTTTAAAACTAGTTCATATGTTATGCTATTTTTATAGCTTGAAATAAGATCCGAGCTACCATTTGCTGTTGAAAATTTATATCAGAGAGACATGGTCTATATGAATTATTCTGATAAGACTTTTTCAAATTATTTACCATTGTAAACATTTATTTACTAAAGCACTTAAAGTTGTATCTAAGTCTTTGTAACTTTCTTTTTCTCTTGGTATCTATTTTGCAAGCTATATGATATATATATATATATATATATATATATATATATATATATATATATATATATATATATATATATATATATATATGGCTGCAGAAAGGAGTTTGCTATTAACTGAAAGGAGACCCTTTGATTCTCTTGGAGGCCTTAAAGGAACCGAGCAGGGCAAATTCCTAATGTCCACTCCATACGTTCTTGTCGTTGCAGCTGTTATTACTATGTGATTATTCATATAGTATACGAACATGGATGGGCTGCTCACCAACACACATTAGCCAGCGTGGTGAGTTTATTGGCTTTTTACCTCTGAGTTTAAGATCAAGAAACACCATGGTCTTTCTTCTCAGTGCCTAATAAGGCAGAATGAATGTTTGTGTAAATGATAAATATTTTTTCAATACATATATACAATTATGACAGACAAAAATAAAGCATGGCCCTTATTTCCAGGAGGCTGTAAAGTCACCAACCAAGGCAGCGGTTGGTGGCCGAAGGCGGAGGGTGCTAAGAATCCCCTGATTGCGGACCCAGGCTGCCATTTGATGACGACTTTTTATTTAGGTACTTATAACTGCAGATCACTTTCAAGTGAAGGAAGATTGCAAGAATTAGAAAAAGAACTGTCTTATATTAAATGGGACATTATTGGACTTTGTGAAGTTAGAAGAAAAGGAGAAGAAACAATTGATTTAAAAAGTGGACATATACTCTATTATAAAGGCACACATATTGGAAATACAAGTGGAGTAGGATTCATTATAAATAAAAAGTGGAAGAACAATATTGTGGAGATTGATGGTGTATCGGACAGAGTGGCAAGATTAGTTATACAACTTAATAGCAGATACCAAATGCAGATAATTCAGGTTTATGCCCCAACAAGTTCTCATAGTGATGAAGTAGTAGAAGATTTTTATATGGATGTACAAAAGGCTTTTGATCAGAGTAAACAACATTTTAAAATTGTTATGGGAGACTTTAATGCTAGAATTGGTAGACAAATGAAAGATGAAATTGCTGTAGGTAATTTTGGTTATGGTAATAGAAATGAGAGAGGACATAGACTTGTGGAGTTTGCAGAAAAAGAAAAACTTTATATTATGAATTCATTTTTTGAGAAAAATGTTAAAAGGAAATGGGCATGGAAACATCCAAATGAAGGTACAGCAGAATTGGATTATATTTTGACTAACAGAAAATACATATTTCAAGATTGTAATGTTCTTAATAAATTTAACACAGGAAGTGATCATCGATTAGTAAGGTGTAAGTTACATGTTAATGTAAAACTAGAGAGACAAAAATTATTAAGAAAAACAATATTTGCAGTTGATATTCCTAATCTTCAGAAACATTCTAATGAATTTAAATTAGAACTTACAAATAGGTTTCAAGTGTTAGGAGATTTTGAACATGATTCAGATTTGAATGAAATTAATATGAAAATAACTGATACACTTTTAAAAACTGCAACAAACATAGCTGGTAGAAAAAAGCAACAATTGACTAATAAAATTTCTACTGAGACTAGAGAATTTATGAAGAAAAGAAGGAATATGAAGATATACAAAAATGATGTATTAAAAAGAATTGAATATCTCGAATGGAAAAGAGTTGAAAATGATATAAGAAAGTATAACTGTGAAATAGCAAGGAAAGCTGTAGAAGAAAATAAAAGTCTCAAAAATGTTAAACAACATTTTGGTATTGGTAGGAAATTTATATCTGCAATAAGAAAAAAAGATGGAATTATTACTAAAAAGAGAGATGACATCATGAAATTGGTAGAAGATTTTTATCAAGAATTATATAGTAATAAAGAACAAGTACCTCCTATATTTATTACATCTTCCGAATTGCCCAGAATTTTAAATGAGATATGCAATTAAGTGTACGAAGAAAGGAAAGGCTCCAGGAAATGATGGAATTATAATTGATATATTAAAAGAAGCAGGTAAAGAAATAGAAACAATTTTAGCAAAGTTATATACCAAATGTCTAAATGATAGAGATGTACCGGAAGATTGGAAGAATGCAGTAATAATATTAATATTTAAAAAAGGTGATAAAGAAGATATTAGAAATTACAGACCTATCAGCCTTTTATCAGTTTTATATAAAATTTTTACCAAGATAATTACAACTCGTCTACAGAGAACTTTGGATTTCCACCAACCAAGAGAACAAGCTGGATTTAAAAGTGGTTTTAGTACAATAGATCATATCCAGGTATTGAGAGAAGTCATAGAAAGGACAAACGAATATGAGTTGTCATTATGTTTTGGATTTGTAGATTATGAAAAGGCATTCGATTCTATACACATTTCTTCAATGATTAAAGCATTGGATCATCAAGGTATAGATCCAGGATATTGTCATATTTTAAAGACTATTTATAAAAATGCAACAGCAACAATTAGATTACATAATGATACTGGAAAAATCAACATTGAGAAAGGTGTAAGACAACGTGACTCCATATCTCCAAAACTCTTTACAGCAGTGCTGCAAGAAGTATTTTGTGGATTAAAATGGGAAACTAAAGGAATGAAAGTAAATGGAGAGTATTTAAGTCATTTAGATTTCGCAAATGATGTAGTTGTTTTTGCAAATAATGCTTCAGAGCTGCAGGAAATGTTGCAGGAGTTAGCAGATGAAAGTAGAAAAGTAGGACTAAAGATAAATGTTAAAAAGACTAAAGTAATGTTTAATCGATTTGCTCAAAATATGAAAATAAAGATTGATTATGAAGAATTAGAAGAAGTTAACAGTTACAAATACCTTGGTCAGATTATTAATACAGATGGAAACATAACGGAGAAAATTAATCATAGAATTAAACTTGGTTGGAGTGCTTTTGGTAGAAATAACTTGATACTAAAAGGAAATATGCCTATGTGTTTGAAAAGGATGGTTTTTAACAAATGTGTTTTCCAGTTCTTACTTATGGATCTGAGACTTGGACACTTAATAGAAGAGCAATACAGAGACTTCAGACCACTCAAAGGAGTATGGAGAGATGTATGTTGGGAGTAACAAGAAGAGATGAAAACGCAATGTATGGGTAAGACAACAAACAGGTGTTACTGACCTTATTGAAAAAATTTAAAGATTGAAATGGAGTTGGGCTGGACATATTGCTAGAAGAGATGATAATAGATGGACAATTGAAATTTTAAACTGGATTCAAAAGATTGTAAAAGACCTAGAAAGAGACACATGTGAGATGGATGGATGAAATAAGAAAATGTGAGGGGTGTTGTGGAGAAGAGAAGCTAAAGATTGGAGAAGATGGATTAAACTTGGAGAGACCTTCATCCTGCAGTGGATTGATAAGGTTGATGATATATATATATATATATATATATATATATATATATATATATATATATATATATATATATATATATATATATATATATATATATATATATATATATATACTTGGAAGACCAGGATTAAAGTGATCTGAAGGACTTTTTAGTAATTTTGTATAAGAAATACTTTCAAACTTATCAGATTGCAAAGTCTATTTGCTATTTCTATAATCTTGATTTCTGCAAATAAGAATAATTGGCAATTTTAGTAACATTGTCTTTTGTGGAATGGACAATAAAATATTTATTAAAAGTTTTACATATATATGTCACTCTTCAATGTTGATGACATCAAATTCACTTATGCAAAATTGTGTTGCCGCCATTTTTAAGTTTTATACCTGTTTATTTATTCACAAATTATTATTACTAGTTAAAATTATGAATTCTGGTTGAGATACGTTACCAACCACGTGAATTATGTTTAATTCGAAGTCCAACAAATTTAGCTAACGTGATGGAATTTGAATGTTGCATAAAATAAACTTCCGTACATTAATTGTAATGAATTATCTTTATAACCTTTGAGGCTTATATAGATTATTATAAAGACAGTTAAGGCTGTAAACTGAGTTCTGCATTCCCATTTCATACCTTTCCATGATGATAAACTGAAATAAAGACTAATAGTGCTCCTATTGCTTTCTAATATGGTGACTAGTTGTTTTTTTTTTTTATTAAAGACTCATTCTCTGAAGTGATTATTATTTCACATGAAGGTTTTCTAGTATTATATTATTTGCTTGGTGTGTGCTTTATAAATAATTAAATGCTAGATACATACTTCACCTAGATAATTAATTTTTGATTCTTATTATAAAATAGATTGCTATTGCGATTAATTCTCTTTATCATAGCTTTTCTGTCAGTATCTGTATTTTATCCTACAGGATATTTATAAAAGTATTTAATGGATTCAATATTCAGTTCTTCAATAGTTGTATATATCTTAATTATATACAATCATTTTAAGTTTTTTCTGCGTATAATCTGAGACAAAAAACATTAGTTAAGTGACCCCCCCCCTGTCTTAGAGTTGAAAAATTTATGGACTTGGCTGATAATTTCCTTCTATTCTAGTTTTCTGAATAACAATACTCTCTGTTATCTTCCATTAAAAGCGGATAATTAATTATCCTTAGTGAATAGTATACAATATTTGCATTTATTATTTTTCTGCAATAAATATTTGAGATATATAATTAGAAGATTTTAATGGAGTTTTAAATATGTAAGTATTGATAATTTAAGATATTTTTTCATGTATTTTTTAAATAAATTTCTAAAATGATTCAACCAGGCAACAAAACAATTAAACAGTAGTATTACAAATGGAATCCCATGTAATAAAAATTAGAACTTTTTAATTTATTACCCTAGATTACAGGATAATAGTTAAGTAAAGTAATGACTTTTCTTATGTAACTGTAAAATCAGCTGTGCTAATTAAGAAAAGTTTAAAATAAATGACTTTTTGTAATTGTCTATATATATATTTACAAATAAACAAGACTCAAAGTATAAAGAGCTTTTTAGATATAAATACTGATAATTTAATGGAGTTTCTCTCTTTAATCTTAAGATATATTTCAGCTATGATGTAACCAGAGATTTGCAACTAAAATCATATCATCCCATAAGAGTATTTGTCTAACCTAATTTTGAATCAAAAGTTATACTAGATCAGGCATGATCAGTCTGTGGTCCAGATGCCAGAGATGGCATGAGAATGGTTTACAAGGGACATTATTTTACATGCTTGTATTTTTTAACTATTAAAATATGTACAAGAAAATTTTATTCACACACAAAAAATTAATCAATGAATACAGTTTTTCCTCATCTTAACTGACACATTATAGATAATCCATGTATAGCATTTCCAAATTCTTTCTATCTCTAATTATGAGGGTACTCGTAATGCATTCTGCATAACATGTTGTCAAAAACAAACTGTGTATAAACTAGTGTTGCATATAAGCACTATGTTCTGCTTTTGCTCCACTTTTAGCTAAATTTTTAAATTATAAACATATTTTACATATACAATAAAAAAAATTTTTATTTAAATTATAAAAAATTATTTGTTTTTATTTTTGAATATCTTTACTACATGACTTGTAAATATAGAAATGATTAAAATTAAGAAGGGAAGAGTTCCAAAATTGGTAGACTGAAAAGTATGACAAAAGCAATTGAGCAGTATCTGTTTTATATTCTGGGACAACTGAATCCAGAATGTTATTGGTGAAGGGGTTTAAGGGACAAACCATAAATCACTCCTTGAGAAAGCCAATATAGAACAAAAAGAGTTTCTCCTAGACAAAATTATATATAGAATATTCAGTCAACATGTCTAATAAAATTTATCAGCAGTCATTCTAATAGAATAGCTATCAATTTTTTACCTCAAAAATAACTGCCAAAACGGGAAACCTTTGAGTGGTAGGAAATATATGAAAAAACATAGTTAAAATGTGCATTTATTCTCTTTAAAGATTTTTAGTTCTCTTTAATGATTTTTAACAAAAAAAATATTCAAATAATAAAAGATATGTATTTGGTTAGAAACATGGTAAAAGATAGAATCTTAGAAAAATCTAGAAATATAACTGATTAGTGAAAAAAGTATACATATAAAAATCTGCTAGTTTAATTACTCTAATTTGTTGAAAGTACTGATGTATAGATTAGCTGTTTCAGATATTTGTTTTTAGATTTGGAGTAACATTAAAAAGAACTGACACATTTAACACCATTAGCAATATCAACAAAATCAGTAGATACTTGCAATGCAATTAACAGAAAAAAATATTTTCAGATTACACTAATTATTGATGTTGGTACTCATATTATGAATTGGAAAGGAAAATATATTTTTATCTAATGAATGTATTGGTAATTCATTTCTAGATTTTCACTGCATTATACAGCAGATTTTAAGTGCAAAGAGAATGTTAAGTCACTGAAAGTTGTTATGAGTTTTATAACCTAATTTGTCAGTTTTAGAGTAGTTTGCTTTAAATATAGGAAAATTTCTAGAATTAATGTGAATTAATTTCATTGTACAATGACTTTATCTACATACAATAGTGTCTATTGATTAAGATGGATGGAAATGGAATTCAATGATTTAATGAGTGTTTTACATAAAGTTAGACTTTTTTTACATAAGGAGAAAGAGATTGAATAATATATTCTATTAATGGATTTAGAATGGCTATCCAAATTTAAAGTAGGTTTTATAACTCATTTAAGTTTACATTGTAATAAATTAAATGTGCTATGGCAAAGATTTTAATGAGATAGTTATTGTCATGTTATTGTCATATTTGATTTAACTAATGAATTCAAAGCTAAATTATACACTTCCAATCGTGAAGCTATTTTCACCACCTTAAAATTCTTATCAAATATATAAATTTTATTAAACGCCCATTATTATATTAAGTAATAATTTACTAGGGCTGTAACCTACCTTCGTATTTTTCAGACGCTTATTTCTAAGGTTACAGCCTTAGTAAATTATTATCAAATATATATAAATCTTTGCAGATCTAGAATCTCATGAAAACCCAGGTCAAGTTATATTAACTCAAGAATTTCCTTCAACTATTCAGTCAATAATCAATCAATTTTCTTCAAGGTTTATGCAATTCAATTTGTAGAAATATTGTTTATTATTTATACAAACACTGCTTCAGCAAATAATCTCACTTTGGAGATTTTTGAATGGCTGAATTTGGAAGATATAGAAAAGTATAATTAATCGGGACAAAAGTTTATCATTTTGAGGAATTACTTGGAGATAATTAAAAATGATCCATTATTGGATAATTTGATTAATTTAAAACAGAATCAGAAGAAATAAATAAAAACTCGAAATGTCATTCCCAATACCTTTAGTGGTTTTAAAAAAATTAGCGGTGTTATATTTCAATTCTCTTTTCTATATAAATTTATGAGCATTATTTTTCGAAATAAATTTTATAAAAAAAAATAATTTAAGAAATAAAACGACTAACAAATTTAATTAGTCAGATATATTACTAAAAGTGACAAAATATGAATCTGACATAAAAATTTTAATATCCAATGTCAAAGAGCAAAAATCTCATTAATAAATATGTAATGATTTTTATATGACAAAGGTTGCAACAAGTTATGAGTTCGTTTTTATAAAAGTCTATATTAACTTTTAAACTTGTCTCCATAAAATTCAGTAATAATTAAGTTTTATTATTTTAAACTCTATTAAAACCTGTCTGACACTTCAGTAACTCCTTATATATTATATGCATATTTTTAGTTTTCACAAATGACAGGTTCACCACAAGTGGCAGAGATTATATAAGGTTAGAAATCAAATATTAATTTTATATAATAGACAATATTCTAATATTAATACATACCGTTCCTGGAAAATCACTTTTCATCTGCTTTTCATCTGCATAATAATCACAACTTTTAATGTAAAGTAACTACTTCTATATAAGTTATATATTGCTGTTGTTTATTTTTTTTACCATTATTATAATTTAAACTATTATATATAGTATATTTCCATGGGTAAAGTATTATTTTAAATATTATATATATATGTGTGTGTGTTATTGTTAAAAGGAGATTGCCTTGACAATAGATTGAAATTGTTGATTGTTATTGATATTGGGATTGTCTAAGTGTTGACTGATTTTTAATGATATATATATATGAAACTAAGCGTAGCTTCCAATGAGTTGTGTAAAATAAATAAACTTACACTGTGCAATGCTGAAGTGAATTCAATCTATTGATAATTTCATTTATTCTATATATATAACCAATGATAGAATTTACCCCATTATTTAAAATAATATAAACTAAGCATAAATACCAACAAATGCTAAACGATAGGCGTTATCACTCTGTTTTTTAATAGTTTATTTACATCTTATAACTTATTGCAAGCTTCAGTTTCATATAACCTGATTTATTTATTATTTACAGATAATAAAACTCAGTTTTCATTTCATGTTTTAGAGGTTGTTAAAACTAAAGCTAGAGTTTGATCCTCTAAATATTTAAATGGTGATTATTATCATTTAGTCTATAAAATATATATATATATATAACAATAGATAAAATTTACTCCCTTTTTCATTTAAATTTATGTAAATAAACTAAGCATAAATAACAATAAATGCTAAGAGACTGGTGGAAACATTGTCTTTTAGGAGCTTATTAATATTTTATAACTAATTGGAAGGTTTAGTTACTTCCTGATTATATGTATGCAAGGATTTCATAGCAGAATGAGTGGCACTTTAATCTTCCATGCATCAATTGTGGCTAGTAAACATAGAAATTGCCGTCCAGATCCAAATATTTTTGGAATTATTTTTCACTTACATAGTATTTAACCAACTATAACTGATTAGCAACTGAATATTAACTTTTTTTAGGAAGTAAGTAAAACAAAGAGTAAAATCCGCTAAATACCACTCAGCAATTAGCAAGTCTGGTGAGCAGAAATTTATTTTTTACTGCATAATAATTAAAAAGTTTTTTTCAGCTAATATTTAAATATTTAACTATAACATTTTTCACTTTAAACTTGTTAAATTTCTAGATATTTTTAATAAAAATTCATAAATTTCTTCATTCTGATAATAATATAAGTATATATTCTGAAGTCGTAGTAATACTCTTTTAATATTATCACCATTTCATCTTGTTAACACTTCTACTGACTTCATTTTATTTTTACGATTTATTTAATCATATTGTTAATTGGACGTATAGTGTAATAGCATCCATGTAAAACGATGAACATAAAAATGTTATTCAGCATAAAGTTGACTCCAAAACAACAGTTTTGAAGTCTGCAACTTTAACATTAGGCTATTATTTTCTAAGTTTAGCAACTATGCTGTCCAGAAACAAAAAAGTAGATAAAATAAGCTCCATAGTTAAGCTCATACATAGAAAGAAATTGGAATGTTTCACTGTATTAAATAAACGTAAGAAAACAATCCGATATTTCTAACCATCTAAAGTTTCAAGTTTTATCAGAGATATTAATGGACTATATAGGTCTTTCACTAGTTGTTCATGGGGTCCTCATATTTAAGACTCATTAGTAATATTTAGCATCATAATCACATTTAGGAAATTAATTCTGTTTATTCTTATTTTTGCTATGTTTAAATTTTATTAATTAATCTGATAATTTGGTTGTAATAAATTTTTTCAAAGCCTTTCTTTTAAAGATATTTTCTTGGTTAAACTAAAAGAAAAAGGCTTTGAAAAAAATATATATGAATTTAAAACTCAGATTAATTAATAAAATTAATCCTTGGCAGGGGGGAGCACTAAAAAGGTTGATTTATTAAATATTAATTAATATGCAATATTAATAGAAAATAGCTTATTCTTTACTCAGTATCATCTTTTTAATCCAATATTTGACTGCCCAATATATATGAATAAACTAATTGGTTAGAGCATTTAACTTAAATTCGGTATTACAAATCTAAAGGTCACTGGTTCAGTTTCCTTGCTAATACTATCACTGATCAGCTCAGCAAGACCTAAAAAAAAGAGAATAATGATGCTAGATGTTGAGTTATTTAGTAATTTGTCCGTTATTACCAAAAGTTTAAAATATACCTTTATTGAAAAGATTAAATAATGTTTAATTTTTCTAAAAACATTTAGCAATTAAACTAGGTAAAGGAAATAATCGAACATATAATGACAAGTAATATATTTAAAATGAAATTATTAGAATTTAAAAATTAAACATAATTTAGTAATTATTGACTTAATGTTCTTACATTCCCTTGTTTATCAATAAATGTCTTTTCTTAAAGAGGGTTTATTTGAAATTCTGATAATAATTATTATATTAACAATTAATTATTAATCTTTGTGTTTATAAAATTCTTAAATCAATTGAGCTATGAGAAATTCAATGCTTGTAAATACGCGTATTGCAACAGAAATTATTTTGCTTTCTTAATTGTGAATTTATTATTTTATAAACAAATATAAATTATATAATTAGTTTTAACTCATATTTAAATCAATTAGAGTTAAAGTTAGTAGTTGAAGGAAAATTCAAAAATTGTTCATCATTAGCAGTATCTAGTCAAAGCTTCATGTAAACCAGACCATATAATCAATGCAAACCACTTTGGAACATCATTTGGCTAGAAGAATTCTGAAGATCAATTGCTTTATTGCTTTTATTTATAATAAGCTATCAAAAATCCACAAAATGATCATTATTTCAATTATAAACTAAAAACTAAGTTTGCATAAACAATTAGCATAAAGATATTAAACTAACCTTTATATAAATCAATGACAAAGATTATTTTTTTCATGTTAAAATAAAATATTTATCAAAATTTCTAAAAAAAAAAAAAAAAAAAAGGGGGGGGGGGTAATTAATTAAAAAAATTCCTGTTATGTGCAATTATTTGATTTTTAAAGAAATTGAACAAACTTATAAATGGATAACCATCTATAAAATAGTTATTTAGAAAATATACTGAAAAATTGTTTTATTTAAAAGATAGGTAAGATGCAAGCTCTTTATATTTATTTGATTTTATACTTTTCATTTTATATTTTATTATAAATAATTTTTATTTAAATTATGTTATTAATATTAATGTTTTATTTTGATTTTTTTTTCAAATAATTTCCTGGATGTTTTTATTCTGTGATAACATACATTCAAATCTGTATATGATTTTCACTATATGCTTATTTAGTTTAGTAATCTTATATGTAAAATATTGTTTAATTAATCTTCTCAAATATTTTCATTGCTTATAAAAACAAGTCATAATTAGTCAATTCATATAATATTGTTTTCTATTAAATTCTTTCTAGTTTTTGTTCTCTCTGATCCATGATGTTGTTTATAGTAAAGCCATTATAAATGTTATATCATAGACATTACTTCAATTACGTATATTGATGCAGTCAAGCTTCATGGTCCTTCATACCCACCAAATTACTAACCCATATTTGAATCTTGTTCCCTCCCGCTCCTATATTAATGTATATTTATTTTATATATGTGTGTTTGAGATGTGCACCTAAAAGATTATAAAATTTAGCTCTAAATATTTTTTTACTATTTATCATTGATTCTTTTATTAAAATCAAAATCTATTGGGTGCAGCTCAAATATATCTATATATATAATGGGAGTGATTACTAACACTATATTAATTTTATCGATATTGCTTTAAGTTCGTAAAGGAAAATAACTTTCATTTAAATTTATTAAAATGCATTTTACTTTAAAAATCCAACATGGAGTATGCAACTGTTAATTGTCCAAAAATAACTAAAAGGGTGGAAATGTTATATTATCTAATTGTGGGAAAGGGTGTTTAATTATACGATACGAAAAGTAAATGGGGAAATTCAATTAAGAAGTTATACTTTTGCCATTAACATTGTATCAAATCTATCTCTAATGGATTGGAATATATTTTTGGACAAATTATCTAACAGTTGCATCTCTAAAACAATAGGTGAAGGAAATGAAATTTTAAAATTTCCTTAAAAGATTATTAAAGTTCACACAATTTCTTTAAAAGACTATAATGTTCATGCAATTTCATTTTTTTCTTAGTATTAATAGATGTAAGCAAACAAAGTAGATTAAAATTATCAGCATATACATACATTTTAAAAATGATAGGGTTAATTTAATGTTTAACTGAATGGAAAAAATGAAGAAAAATATACCTTTCTTGTAATTTAGCTTGACATCCTTCCTTAAGGCTGTCTAATAGCTAGAATTCCCACACTGAATTTAATAAAGAAAATAATGTTTAAAAATTCACACTTTGGAGTTTAACTGACTTGATTTCTGTAAGAGATTTTAAAAAATGCACAAAAAAGTGGCAGATAATGAACGAATGACTGAATGAATAATCATTGAATTTCTATTACTAACTATTACTTAAATATATTTCTTTTCTATCAATCAAGAGGTCATCTTATCCTCCAAAGGTTAGCTCCACCCTTTGCACTTGGTTAACTAGGGAATAAATATTCAAGAAATCTTTTCTTGAAAAAAAAATCATTTTGATTTTCTGAATTAAATCAAACAAATAAAAAAAATAACTTTTTTTTACACTGTTGAATCAAATAATTTTTTACTTTCGGGAAATATATATATTCAAGCATGAGTGTGTGTGGGGGGCAACTGTTCCCAAAAGCTATTAATACAAAATAGCTAACTAAAAATAATAAACTAGCTGAGCACTTTCAAAGGATCTTGCCTTCATAATCATAGCTTACTAAAATAAATGAATAGTAATTAATCAGTAAAATAAAATAGTCGATAACACAATTTAACTTGTCAAATAATTCACTAATCCAGATATCCATTAATCACAAAATATATATATACATTTGTTATTAGAGATACTGTAATTTTAAATGTTTTATTGTAGAATGTAAAATTTTATATTGTAATTAAATATAAAAATGGAATTGAAAGATGATATAGATATACATGCATACACATATACTGCTACATGAATAGTAAATTATCCTGACTAACATATGACTGATATGGCTATGGGTTAGACATACTTCACTGACTATATTATTTATACATGGATGGGTGTGCCAATGAGTAAACAGATCAGAAAAACATCTAAACAAATATCAACCACTCCACAAATAAATAAAACAAATTCGCATCAACATAACTGGCATATCAACAATTCCTGTAATAATTCATCCACCTTTCATGAATTAAATACTTCATCAAATATAATAATAATAATAATAATAATAATAATAATAATAATAATAATAATAATAATAATAATAATAATAATAATAATAATAATAATAATAATAATAATAATAATAATAATAATAATAATAATAATAATAATAAAAAATGCTTATAAAAATTCCTGACTAACATTCATAAGCAACTCTTACATAAGGTTTTAGACCATTAATAAAAAAATTTAAAAATTTTAGAGCTTTCCCTTTTTTTTTTAGTTAAATGTGGTTATTCACCACTGACACAGCATACTTTAATTACTTGTGCCCATTCAGAAAGTTACAAATCCCCCTTTTTTATAAAGAAAAAAATGAAAGAAGCATGCAATACAACAATGTTATATTAGTAATTATAAAACACCAAACAATAAGATTAAGTCATACATTTGAAATTATGCATACAAGGCCTACTTGCTCTTAAAAAACTCTTAACTAACTGGTACTTTAATTGGATACAGTATTAAGCTATGAGCATTATAGGTACCTCTCTAAATCTTGTGTTTGTATTCTTTATTTTTCTTTTTCTAATAGGTTTTTTTCTATGAGACTTCCTCTTCACTTTCTTGTGTTTAATTCTAGCCCTTTCACGATTTTTTACTTTATTTCTAACCCTCTTAAGATGATTCACATTAACTAATTCTTTTTTGGCCCCTTTAAGTTTGATCTTAGCCTTTGCTACTAATAACTTTCTTAAGAAAATTTACACCAAATTTCTTCATAACCTTAATTCTACACTTGACCATCACCTTACCAACTTTTCTAGCATGACTAACACCTTTTATCATATGCTCTACACTATTTATGACATGTTCAATATCTCCATATAGTATCTTTCTGTGAATATTCATCTTCATGTTACAATCTAAGTAATTAAGAACACATTCAGAAACTATGCTTCTACTTTTATTTTTGAATTTATTGCTTGTAACATTATTAATCTTTAAGAATTTATTTTCCAAAATTTCTAAATATTTACTGCCTAAAGAAATTATTTATTTTTCTACTGATTCACTAATCTCTTCATTTTTATCAAGATTTTTCTTGAAATCTTCAAGTATATCCATAATCTCATTTCTGTCTAATTCTGAGTCTTGATTAACTATTTCTCTGAGTTTCTTATATGCCTTTAATTCTTGACTGGCTAAACTAACATTCTTATTAACAGATTAGACAATCTGCTTTTCTTCCTTAAATTGCACTATTGAGTCATTATTATCTGTCTTAACCTGCTGTAGCTGATCTTCCACATTTATTTCCACCATCTCTAATTCAGATATTTGACGTTTCATATTCTCTTGTACTTCTAATATCACTTCTGCCTCTTGTTGAACATTTTCTACTTACTTCTTTTTCATCATTTTTGTTTTACTAAATTTTTCCTTGATTTTTTCCTTAAGCTGTAGCATTGAATTTTTATTGTCTACTCTAATCTACTGTAATTGATCTTTAATATTTGTTTCTAACAATTCTGGTTTAAATATCTGACCTTTAATATTCTCTTGCACTTCTAGCTTCATTTCTGGTACTGGTTGAACATTGTCTGCCAACTTCTCTGGCATCATTTTTGACATTTCTGATTTTACTTCTGATTTTATTTCTGACATTTCTGGTTTTATTTGTTGGGCATTCTCTCTGAACATTCCTGACATCATTTCTGACATGTGTTTGGCTAATCTATTTTCCATTTCTAACATCCATTGGCAATGCTCTCGGAACATTTCTTCCATACTATCTTTCATTTCTGACATTTCCAATTTTATTTCTAACATTCGTTTAGCTGAATTTTTTTCCATTTCTTTCAATACCCTAATCAACTGTGAGTAATCCACCATTCTTCCAAATGGGATGTTTTCTGCCTTACCATATTCTCTATTGATCAAATTCATGGTTTCATTCTCTTAATCAATATCAGGAGATAGCACAACATCTGGAGATGACACTTCTTGGGATCCACTCAAATCCTCACATATATTAAATTCTTCCATTTTATATTGAATATTTTTACTTATTAATATTCACCAAGTAAAAGAAGAAGGTATATCAATCTCACTTCCCTCCCCCAATCAAACAATTTAAATCTCCCCCATCATTCAAGAACACATAAAATGATCATGATATGCTTAGTTGTATTGTTCTACATAACATTCGTTTTCCACATCTGACAACAAAAATTATTGCACTACATAATCTGACAATATTGATCCAAACATTAATGAGGTAGTTAAATAAATATTGTGTAATCATTTACAAATATGTTGTACATTAAATTAACTTTGAAATAATAATGAAGATAAAGCAATTCTATTAAATAAAACTATTGGGCTGATTTCTAGATGCATTAAGTATTATAGCTAACATTCACAATTCCACACAAACTTTATTCATCAAGCTTGATATGTTGGCTGTCAAAAATACTCTACCTATCAAGATCAACACATCACATTCCAAACTACTACATTTATCAAGCTCAAGATCTTGGGAAGGCAAAAACTTACTCTTATCAAACCCAAACATGTACCTATCAATCCCACAACATACCTATCAAGGTCAGAATATACCTATCAATGCCCAAGATGTTGGACAGCCAGAAAACTGCTATAACCCCCCCCCCACTGAACACCGATCCTCCCCATTATATGAGCAAATGCCCAGAGTGCCAATTCTAATAATTAATAGTCTAAGTTAACAATTATATATTGCTTTGAATTAATATTGAGACTCTTCTACTTTTGCCTGACTAATAGCATAGCTCAGTGGGAGGGGAGGGGGTGAAAGAAAGTTTTCAAAATATAAATAAATGAAGGAAGAAATATTAATGATTAAAATAAGATACATGCTTTATTTGTTAATCAATCAACTGATTAAAATTAATAAAGTTTTATTTATTCAAGCTATTTAACTATAATTTGATTTGATTACTTTCATCATCTAAATAAACTCATAGATTAACTACAATATAACTTTTACATAAAAACACAATATTGAATAACTCCACTATTTAGTATGCCTTAGTCTAAATAGCTAAACTGATATTAATTTGGAACTAGGAAATCAGATCTCAGGGAATCTTTAATACAATTTGATTAAAAAATTCCTATTACCCAATAACTTATAACTATTGTGGTGGTGGCGGCGGCGGTGGTAATAAAATATATAAATAAATAATGGAATGAATTGGGTGATGTTTCACTGGACTAGCAATTAGATAATGAAGAAAATAGGTAACTTTTAATCTCACATCATTGTCTAAATAATAACTAAGTATGCATCCTTTTTATAAGTTTACCAAATGGTAATGTATTTCATATAATGTTTGGATCAAGAGAAAAATATTATCAGATTTCAGTATATTTATTATCTAATGTACAAAGTAATGCACTATTGTTGTAATAGATATGTAGAATGTGGAAACAAGAATATGAATACATATAAGAACAACTGGGGACAAAGTTTTAAATAATAAATAAGCATTTATTTACATTTGCAATTGAAATAGATATAATTAGCTGACATTGAGACTATTGTCCTAATTCTTAAATTTACACATACATTACTATTATGGTTTGATATCTCTTTTGTTACACTTTTTTATTATTTATTGACTAGACATTTACAAGATATAAATAAATAATGCCCTCATATTCTGACTTCGGATATATTTGTGCTGTTAATTAACTCTAACACATTTTTTTATTATTAGCAAAGAACACTGGGTAAATTAAATATCATATTATGGTCACAAATATACAAGTTGGAGAGGTCACTATCAATTATTAAGATAAAACAAATCAATAAACTTGGCTGTCAAGAAAATAAAATAGCTCAATTAAATAATCCCTTTAAATATGTACACTTTTCACGCATTCAAAAATAAAAAAACAAAACATCATTCTGATGATTTAAGGCTTTCAGTAAATTAATATGATATAATTCAAAATATTTACTTGCCGATATATAAATTTAACAGTATTATACTTTCACGTCTGCGAGATTATTTGCATTACATGTGTGTCACATCTTATGCTATAATTAAGAACAAAATCATACATCTTATCAGTATACTTATGAATTACTAAGTAAGTATTATAATTCGAACAATGCTATAGATCAACCAACAAATATAACACTGTGCCATTACTTTTTTATATCTCAAGATTGTACACTGAGAATTTAGATTTGGAACATCTGTAATCGTTATCACACAAGGGTGCCACTAGGAAAAGGACCTAGAACCATGCAATTAGATAAATCTTATAATCGCAGTTGAAAATTTGTATACGTATGGCAGATCAAGCTAAATTCCTCTCCACAATCCCATTTCAATATGAACGGATTTAATACAATAATAGATTTTATTGTTTAAAGAACAAATGCAAAAAAAAAAAAAAATACACTTTCATAACTTTTAACCAATGATATGCTTCATTATAGTTTATTTTTCTTTTTACTCAGGACCATTAACAAAACAAATCACTAATAACCCCTCTCTACCTTCCTTTGCTCTCTTTTTTTACTCTTGACATAACTAACGTAATCTTTCTTTTTTTTTTTATTAAAAGAAAAAAGAAACAAACCAAGGTGAAGAGCAATATATTTCATTTTCGAACCGATTCAAATCTTGAGCGGTATTTGGACTAAGCAACTTACTATTAGGAGTAAGTTATAACCCAAGATCACTACCTCTCTTTCAATATTTTCTCAAGCCTTAATACTTTTCATTTTGCTTTGTAAATCATTGTTAATTCTATTCTAATAACATTCTCTTGGATTCTTTTATGGGATTATTATCTTTTCTTAACCTTGCCCAATAGTGTGATACACTAAAAGGCTATTGGCTAGATACTACCCAGAACAATGGAAATGTGCAGATGGAATGGGATATATTTTTCTCCAGTAGGTACATTGGCTGATAAGGTATAGGTACATCGGCTGATAAGGTATTCGGTAATGTTATTTGCTGTCAATTAATTAATTGCTAGAGATCAGCTGTAAAATTACTATTTATAACAATAATAATTGGTGGAGTATTCATTGCTGCTAAACATAAATTGATTGATAACAATAGGTCTTCGGACTTGTGTGTAATTGATTTAGCATACTGGATTATTAACTTGAAGGCTTATGCCAAGAACTATCAGCTGGTACTATAGATTGATTGTTGAAGTAGAGCGAACATCTAGTTTCAAGCCAGTTAAATGTTTTAAGGTTAGTCATAAAATACACTGATTAGTTTTGACATTTAAACAAACTAATTTGACACAGTCAAGTACAGAACCCTGCAAAAGAAACATTATACATAATCAGCAATGGGCACCACGTTCCAAAGGCCAATAGGATAATTTGATGTCGAGAACCCTGCCAACTGGTCTCTATACGTTAAACACATAGAAAAATTTTTTCTTGTTAACAATATCAAGCAAAAACACATAAAGGTGACCACATTGCTAGGATTTTCTGGAATAAAAGTGCTGGAGATCGTAAACCATCTATATGAACCGGCAGAGCATGAAACTTTTCAATATGATGAAATAGTTCAAAAATTAACAGCACCCTTCTGCCTTCTCCCGCCAAAACATGAAGGCTGAAACTTTCAAAGAATTTGATACAGTGCTAAGGGAGCAGCAAAAAATTGTGTTTATGGACAAATTCTAGAAGAGGCCCTGTTGGAACTGTTATTATAAGGCATATACGACACTAAATTCTGTGGACAATTACTAGCCGATTCGGAGTTAAATTACAAAGATGCTATTAAAAGAGGAATTGCACACAAGTTTGTGATGAACCAGGCTAAAGAATATCTTTCTTGATACCAAACCATTGGCAAACTATTACCAAACAATTCATAAAACCATTGAACAGGGAAATGAAATGTTAAAACAGCAAAGAATAAATGATAAAAAAAATAACCTGTTACTGCTGTGGCAAACCGGAACATATTGCTTGGAATTGTAAGCAAAATCGAGAATACTATACAAATTGTGGATCAAAAGGTCATCTAGCAAAAGTCTGTCACAAACCAAAACCAGAAAATACACAAAAGAAACTTTAATACATGCATTAAAAAATTAAAGTGTAATGAAGCAGAATTCAAACTGCCAATACTCATCGAAGGGAAATACATTAAAATAGAGATTGACAGTGATTCTGGAGTTACACTAATGTCCCTTAGCAATTGGGAAGTTCTCACTGTGCAAAGAAACATTACACAAAATGAAAAAAACAATGTATGTGCCAAAGATGTAAATGGCAATACGGTCAAAATAGTTGGAATGGTAAAAGTAAAAGTAAAATTAAATTCAAAAATCAGAAATTTACCCCTATACATAGTCTATAAACAAGTAAATCCATTAATAGGTCAGAATTGGTTCAGACCACTTGGGATTACTATAAACATAATTTAAAAAATCAATATTGAAAATGAAATGTAAAATAAATTCCCATACCTATTTAAGCAAAAACTAGGCGAATTAAAAATAAAAACAGTGCAATTAGAACTCAAGAGTCATTCAACCCCAGTCATATGTAAAGTGCAGAAGGTGCCATTTGCACAAAGAACTAAAGTAGAAGAAGCATTAAATGAACTCATGCAAAAAGGAATAATAAGTTGAACAGAAGACTCTGAGTGGGCCACACCAATTGTTATAGTTAATAAACCAGATGGGAAAATATGAATTTGTGGTGACTATAGATTAACTGTTAATAAAAATCTTACCCTGTTCCAAATGAATGAGTAATTTTAGCATTATTGCAAAAAAATCATCACATTTTGATAAACTCGATCTCCATGCAGCTTTTCACCAGATACTAGTATGTAAGGAAACTTCGGAAATATTAACAATTACAACTCACTTAGGATTTTTCAGATATAACCATCTTTCCATTTGGAATCAGCATGGTACCAAACATTTTTCAAGCAAAAATTTATAGGTTGCTCAATGGTATAGTGGGGGTAACTCCATATTTTGATGATATTCTCATTAGGACTAACACTGAAAAAACACTCAAAGAGAAAATTACACAAGTGTGCAGGAGGCTTGAAAATTTTGAAGCCATACTAAATGCTGACAAATGCATATGGAATACCAGAAAACTTAAGTTTTTGGGACACATAGTATCACAAGATGGAAAATCCCCTGCACCGGAAAAAATTAGAGCAGTAATAAATGCACCCAGACCAAAAAATTCAAAACAACTTCAGGCATTTCTAGGACTGATTAACTACTTCGAACCCTTCCTTAAAGGGAAAGCACATATGGCTCAACCGCTATATAAACTCTTGAAAAAAAATCAAAACTGGGAATGGTCAACAGATCAAAAGGAGGCATTTGTGAAAACAAAATCCCTATTAACATCAGAAAAGTTGCTGATTCATTATGACAGTAAATTGGAGATAGTACTGACCACAGAGGCATCAGAATATGGAATTTGAGCCGTGTTGACTCATCTCACATATTGTGACAGTCAGATTATGTATGCTGGTTTAACCTAGTTCGAGTCCTAAGCGAAAGTACCTCGAGGCCACTATACGCGAAATATTAAATAAAGAATATAATAACCTCTGCCCTATTTCGCCTATTCTCGGGGCTAATTCACGAACCAACAACACCATCTGAGCCACGCATAAATTATTTTTCAACCGGCCACAAAGCTTAGCAACAGCGGTAGAGACATGGACGGGAAATCCTAAGGAGCTAAAAGCTAAATGTGGAAAGTACTGAAAATATGTGTTGGTGTTTGCGTTATGCGTGCCTGGATCATTGAAAAGTAAAAATAAAGCATTTAATATGACTAAGAAACTCAAGTTTTTGATAATTAAATAATGTTTAATTACTGGCTTTAAAATATGAATAAGGCTTTAATGGCCTCCGCTATTCCCCTAAATTACTGCAACAAACTAATTAGACAATAAAAAAAAACAAGTTAATAGGTTTGCGGTCAAATTCTTTTCTTCCCAATTTTATTAAAAAAATTCCAACTCGATCTTCTCGATAAAGTACGATAGATAATAAAAACCTTTCGCAAAGCATTTCTTATGGCTTTGCGCTAAAAACCGTGTTTAAAATTGACTTAGAACGTATATAGCTAAATCAAATATACGTGATAAGCAAATGGCGGACAAAAAGAGGTGTTATCAAAGAGATCAAGTTGGCACACAAAAGAAACTGACTTGGATTTAATTAACAACATAAATAAAATTGGAAAGAGATTTCAAATGACAAAAAATTAACTATTAAATTTAACCGCAACGAAATACTAAATATTTACAATGGTTAGTAAGGAAGAATAGCGAAGGTAAAAAGGTTACATATAGCTAGATGATCCCAAAATATATTTAAGGTTAATTCATAAAATGTTTACATAGCAAAGACATATATTTCAATACAACAATAAAACAATATGAATCAAAAGTAGCATACGAGATAGTTTAATATAGTAGATACGATACCGTCCTTTTTTCGTGATGTTCCCTACGGCGTCCGTGGCTTGATCCGACCGACGATAGGTGTTTGTCCGGACAATGAAAATATGAAGTATGGCTTCCATGAAAAGTTCTCAAGACACGGCATAGAGTTCATATGGTTATTGATTGGATGTTAAGGCATTTTTGGATGGTATTTAGGAACCTCGGCGATAGGCAAAGCTATGATTTGCCTAGCCAAGCATATCCATTTTCCCCAAAATACGGTTGGTTTTAACTGGAGCAGGTTCCAACTTCTCCATTGTTTGAAAATGACAGCTGTATATCTTTTTTTGAAGCACAAGCTAAATGTGAAGCAAAATCTGACGGATTTCTCCCAAGAGAAATCTGAATGCACTTTCCAGAAAGCTTGGAAATAAAACAGCAAGAAAAATCTTAATAAATCGCCTTCACAAGCAAAATCAGAATCAAATGACTCCTTCAAAAAGAAAAGTCTGAATAATCATCTCTTTTGTTCTCCCTACTATTTATACTTTCTCTGCCAGCTACCTTCCATTGTTTGTATGATCTGAGATCTTGATAAGCCCCCCCTTGCTGCTTTGTTTTAAAACAACACGTTCTAAAAATAACTTCAATTTTTTTACTCTAACTTTCTTACTTTAAAGTTGGAATTCTATTAATTAAAAAGCAAGAAAGGAAATGCCATCTTTAATTAGACTTGAACGGCTCACTAATTAAAATATACATTCTTTCAGAAATGTTGGTGGGCTTATCTCAAAATCAAATCATACTAAATATTTTAATAAAATTTGAACAACAATATATTATTATTTTACAATAGAATAAGCATTTTATTTCAGCAGAATTTTGCATTAACTCATATATATACGCTAGATGTATATATATGTTTGACTAATAGGTTAAGCACTTTTTCTTAATAGAATGAAATTTATTTAAAACAAAATATTTAAATGTCATACACATTTAATAAGCATCATTATTTTTAACTCTAATGCAAAACCCTGCTGATATTGAACTATAAACTTAATTTAGATCTACAATACTAATTAAGTTTATAGGAAGATGTGAAGCATGGATCGGGCTTCAGATCCATTGCTTCATTTCCCAATAGTTAGTGAACAAAAAAAAAATGTTAAAAAAAAAATGCTGTTGCTTCAGGTCAGAGGTAAGAATTTGTGCCAGGTGAGTTCAAGCCTACTCTTTATTTGCTGTAATATTTAATTTGTTGCTACCTACGGTGTTTTCTTTCTTTTACTAAATAACTAACAGTTTATCCATAATTCACTCTCCTATATTTTAATTCAAGTCCGTGTTGTTTTTAGTCTAACATGGTATGTATCTATTTTTAACTTGCATATTTTCCGGGGTCCGGTGGTACATAAGGTTTTAAGTTTCTGGCATTGTATACTCCTTTTATGCCGTTATTATCTTCCAAAAGGAACGCATTTCTCCCGCATTCCTTTTTCAATGTGTATGGCCCTTGATATATTGGGAAAAACTTTTTGAATTCTTTCCGCAATGTATTACTTGGCCTAGGGTCTCTCAGCCATACTTGCTCCCCTTGCCTGAATTGATATTGCTGGTTTCGTTTTTTATTTTTCCGGTGCAGCGCAGCCCGTTTTAATCGTTCATATGCTATCTTTTGATCTTGTAGTTTATCTATCTTCTCCTCTTCCATCGGCATTTTGGTTTTAAATAACTGAGGACATTCTTTCCCATAATGCAGGCGAGTTGGAGTAAATCCTGTCGACTCATTCATTGTGTTGTTGCAGTCAGATTATGTATGCTGGTTTAACCTAGTTCGAGTCCTAAGCGAAAGTACCTCGAGGCCACTATACGCGAAATATTAAATAAAGAATATAATAACCTCTGCCCTATTTCGCCTATTCTCGGGGCTAATTCACGAACCAACAACACCATCTGAGCCACGCATAAATTATTTTTCAACCGGCCACAAAGCTTAGCAACAGCGGTAGAGACATGGACGGGAAATCCTAAGGAGCTAAAAGCTAAATGTGGAAAGTACTGAAAATATGTGTTAGTGTTTGCGTTATGCGTGCCTGGATCATTGAAAAGTAAAAATAAAGCATTTAATATGACTAAGAAACTCAAGTTTTTGATAATTAAATAATGTTTAATTACTGGCTTTAAAATATGAATAAGGCTTTAATGGCCTCCGCTATTCCCCTAAATTACTGCAACAAACTAATTAGACAATAAAAAAAAAACAAGTTAATAGGTTTGCGGTCAAATTCTTTTCTTCCCAATTTTATTAAAAAAATTCCAACTCGATCTTCTCGATAAAGTACGATAGATAATAAAAACCTTTCGCAAAGCATTTCTTATGGCTTTGTGCTAAAAACCGTGTTTAAAATTGACTTAGAACGTATATAGCTAAATCAAATATACGTGATAAGCAAATGGCGGACAAAAAGAGGTGTTATCAAAGAGATCAAGTTGGCACACAAAAGAAACTGACTTGGATTTAATTAACAACATAAATAAAATTGGAAAGAGATTTCAAATGACAAAAAATTAACTATTAAATTTAACCGCAACGAAATACTAAATATTTACAATGGTTAGTAAGGAAGAATAGCGAAGGTAAAAAGGTTACATATAGCTAGATGATCCCAAAATATATTTAAGGTTAATTCATAAAATGTTTACATAGCAAAGACATATATTTCAATACAACAATAAAACAATATGAATCAAAAGTAGCATACGAGATAGTTTAATATAGTAGATACGATACCGTCCTTTTTTCGTGATGTTCCCTACGGCGTCCGTGGCTTGATCCGACCGACGATAGGTGTTTGTCCGGACAATGAAAATATGAAGTATGGCTTCCATGAAAAGTTCTCCAGACACGGCATAGAGTTCATATGGTTATTGATTGGATGTTAAGGCATTTTTGGATGGTATTTAGGAACCTCGGCGATAGGCAAAGCTATGATTTGCCTAGCCAAGCATATCCATTTTCCTCAAAATACGGTTGGTTTTAACTGGAGCAGGTTCCAACTTCTCCATTGTTTGAAAATGACAGCTGTATAACTTTTTTTGAAGCACAAGCTAAATGTGAAGCAAAATCTGACGGATTTCTCCCAAGAGAAATCTGAATGCACTTTCCAGAAAGCTTGGAAATAAAACAGCAAGAAAAATCTTAATAAATCGCCTTCACAAGCAAAATCAGAATCAAATGACTCCTTCAAAAAGAAAAGTCTGAATAATCATCTCTTTTGTTCTCCCTACTATTTATACTTTCTCTGCCAGCTACCTTCCATTGTTTGTATGATCTGAGATCTTGATAAGCCCCCCCCTTGCTGCTTTGTTTTAAAACAACACGTTCTAAAAATAACTTCAATTTTTTTACTCTAACTTTCTTACTTTAAAGTTGGAATTCTATTAATTAAAAAGCAAGAAAGAAAATGCCATCTTTAATTAGACTTGAACGGCTCACTAATTAAAATATACATTCTTTCAGAAATGTTGGTGGGCTTATCTCAAAATCAAATCATACTAAATATTTTAATAAAATTTGAACAACAATATATTATTATTTTACAATAGAATAAGCATTTTATTTCAGCAGAATTTTGCATTAACTCATATATATACGCTAGATGTATATATATGTTTGACTAATAGGTTAAGCACTTTTTCTTAATAGAATGAAATTTATTTAAAACAAAATATTTAAATGTCATACACATTTAATAAGCATCATTATTTTTAACTCTAATGCAAAACCCTGCTGATATTGAACTATAAACTTAATTTAGGTCTACAATACTAATTAAGTTTATAGGAAGATGTGAAGCATGGATCGGGCTTCAGATCCATTGCTTCAATATGGCAAAGAGAGACCAATAGCATATGCATCACAAACCTTAACAAATGCAGAAAGAAATTACAGTCAACTCAACAAGAAAGCCCTGGCCATAGTTTTTGGAATTAAAAAATTTCATCAATATGTGTATGGCCAACAATTTACAGTTATATGTGTCCACAAATCACTCTTGAGAATATTGGCAAAGATAAAACCAATCCCAGATCATCTCAACTCATTCATGCTGTGCTGGATAACATTACTTTCAGCTTATGACTACGATCTAAACTATAAAGAGGGCAGTTTGATACAACATGCAGATTCACTCTCACAAATGCCAGAGACAACTCAAATAAAAAAAGTCAATGTGGAAATCAACTACATAGACAACTGGAATTTACAGATAAATAGTAAAAAAGTAGCAGAGTGGACAGATAATGATCCAGGATGTCAATTATTTTTAAAATATATTAGTAAAGGTTGGCCCAACAAACAACCAAAGAACTTGCCACTGGCTTTCTGGAATGCTTGTTCAGCTTATCAGTCTGCAAAAGGTGCATACTAAATGGATACTGCAGGGTTGGAACCAGGTGTCAAAATGCTGCTCAATGACCACTCAGGAGTTGTTTGGGCAAAAACACTTGCCAGAAGCTATGTTTGGTGGCCTAAGATAAATGAGGACATTGAGTCCTTCACAAAAAAAACAGCATGTCAATCAAATGCTCAATCAACAATAAAAGAATATAGTTCATGGCCACCAGCTAAAAATGCATGGGAATGTGTCCACATGGACCATGCAGGTCCATTTATGGGATATACCTGCTTGATACTAGTAGATACCTATTCCCACTGGGTAGAATACTGAATCATGAGAAACACTGGGTCAGAAAAAAGTCATTCATCATCTAAATGAAATATTTGCAACACAAGGCTATCTGTAGACTCTCATTAAGATAATGGTTCTGGATTTACTTTAGCAAAGTTTGAAGAATAATTAGACACCAAGGGCATTAAACATATGTACTCAGCACCATACCATCCTGAGAGCAATGGATTGGCTGCAAATGCAGGAAACCAACTTAAATGTGCACTGAAAAAAGAAACATCAACAAATATGCTGGAAACACTGCACTGCATATTATTGCAACTCTTCACACCAACAGCAATGAGTGGAAAGTCCCCAGCTGAACTATTGTTAAAATGGAGATTAAGGACAGAACTGACCCTGTTACTGCCAAAAAACATATACATGCATGCCAAAACAGAATGTAAAACATTCATAGCAGGAGAAAAAGTATGTATCAGAGATAGTCTACACAAAACATGGCTAAAGAGAGAAATTCACAACTTAACATCCCAATTTAAAGCAGTGGTGAGAACAGGATAATATAGTATACAAGTAACACAAAAACCACATATGCCACCACAGTTCTCCAAGCTGGGAGAACAATAAACCCAGTGGAAATAAAATCATCAAACTGACAGAGACAAAATCAGAGATAGATAAACCACAAACTGCACAACCAGATACTCAGGAAAACAAGTGGTAGATGATGATACACTACAATGGAAAGATAGGCCAATGGAAGTAGCAGGTGAGAACATTAAAAAAGATCACCTAGACCTCAGAGAAAAAAACAGGCACCCAAATTCTTAAAGGACTATGTCTGTTAGAAGAGAGAGGAGAAAAGAGAAATGTTATGTCAGACTATAGGAAAAAACAAAAGGTATTCCATGTTTACTCCTAGTTCTGTGTAGTGGGAGGAGAAGTGTGATATACTAAAAGGCTATTGGCTAATTAAAACCTGACATGAGATACTACCCAGAACAATGGAAATGTGCAGATGGAATGGGGTATTGGGTAACATTATTTGCTGTCAATTAATTAATTGCTAGAAATAAGCTATAAAATTATTAGTATTTATAACAATAATAATCATTGGAGTATTCATTGCCACTAAACATAAATTGATTCATAACAATAGGTCTTATGGACTCACATGTAATTGAGTTAGCATACTGGATTATTAACTTGAAGGTTTATTCATTGTTGAAGTAGAGCGAACATATCTGGTTTCAAGCCAGTCAAACATTTTAAGGTTAGTGATAAAATACACTGATTAGTCTCGGCAGTTAAACAAACTAAATAGTCCTGAAAATTTAGTCAAAATTTAGCTAAACCATTCATAAAAAAAAATTAAAACATATATATGTATTTTAGCTAAACAAATTAATTAATGTAGATATAAACATTATTAATATTAAAAAAATCCCCTTCTATTGTCATAACTCATAGTTCATTAATGGCTAAATGCAATCTTAAATGTATGTTTAAAGTTCACTAATGTCTATAGTTCAATCAATAAAGAAAGTTTCCATTACCCTGATCGATCAGTGCACTTCATTAAGCATTTCTTCGTATCTCTTGGGAGTCAATTCTCAGCAACTAATTTTGTTCCATGGCTAGCTCTGCTTTCTCCTATGTGGTTTGATGTTCCTGGAGGTGGTTTCACAGTTTGATGAAGATCTAGGGATAGGTCAGTGCCCTGGGTGGGGAAGGATTCTATTTTGTTTAGCCTTCGATCATTTTTATTTCTATTTTTTATATAATAGTTATTTTTTCATAAAAAAAACTAATAATTAATTAATCACAATAGGTTTTTTTCTCTATTTATAGTCTTTTTATTCATTGTCCTTTTCCTTGATCACATTCCTGGCCAGTGATTGCATTCCTTTCATTTTTTTGTTATTAACACCTTGTTAACCAGAAGTCACAACTATAGAATTAATTACAATTCTTTTCTCTCTTCCCTCCCTTCAGATTGGAAAATTAAAATAATTAATTACAAAATTGTTTCCAAAAAATGTAAAAAAATTTCTGTCACTTTTGATTTAATCTCTCAATCCAATTTAAAAATAATTAATCTGCCATTATGTTTTTTTTTTTTTAAATCCCAATAAAAAACTAATAAATAATACCAAAAACTTACTATAAAAAAACTAATAAATAATAAAAAAATACTTTCTATACACACAGCTTTTATTTATTTTCTACATATGTGTATATACATATATTTACATACACACAGAGAATATAACATGAACCGATCGAAATTATCAGCTCAACACTATTTCTGCTTTAATATTCCATAAAGAATTTAATCTTACTATTTATTTATCCATCAACTGCATTACATATAGTTATGATGTTATGATAACATGAAGATAAACATTCAAGAAAAATGTAAGCACATGAGGAATACATAAGCATCTTGGCTAACAAATCTGACGACAAATAATGAATTCCCACCTACTTTGAGGTATAGTATTGGAGTGGAACTTAGTCTCACCACCAGAATAAAGGGACATAAACTACTCATCTTCATAAAATATCATTTTTATAATGTATACATATGCAATCTAGGAATATATTTCACTCATGGCAAATACTTAGATATAATAAGGGGGAGAGTTCTCAATCCCAATCTCCATAGAACATATTATGAATAACTTTTCTCTCTCAGAGCTACTCTATACATTTCATTCTATACATTGAAAAATAAATACACATAGACAGATATGACTGTATTTCTACCAATTATCCGAAATTAACAGAAAGAAAAACAGTCATAAAACTGAATATTTAATAATTATATGAAATAAATGCACAAGGCAGATACACATATGTATGAATAAGAGTATGTAAATAACTTCAAATTATAATAGACAAATATTATGGTAAAGTAAATGATAAACTGAAATAATAATAAAAAAACTTTTAGTTTATGACAAACTATTAGCTATTTTAAACTTTTAAATGGCAATAATTATTATCAACAAGGTTTTACCATTTCTGACACAATATTTTTTTCATACATGTGTTATTCTGAAAGCCAAGTGCTCACTTACAGACAATATATATATATATATATATATATTCAATAAACCCCTATAAAACATATATATATAACCTACATAAGACATTATATTTAAATAATAATTAGTTACCAGCATACATCCAAGATGTTCTAGGAGTCAAGAAAATAACAAAAATTAATTAAGCAAATACATAAATAATAAATCTGTCTATCTATCTGTGGTATATCAATAGCAACAAACAAAAAAAAGTCACTCTTCTGTTAACTTAAAAAAGTCACTTGTAAAGTTACTTTCTTTCTTAAACATAAACTTTCCTGACTGACATGAAGACAGGGATGACAATTCCAAATGAGTACATGTTACTAAACAAAAAGATATATTTCTCTAGGAAAGATATTTACAATTTAGATTTAATTCAATGATCTCCAATGTTCTTAGCAATAGCTAATTGAGTTCATTAATATAATACATGCAGTAATAAATTTTTATAATAATGACAGAGATATAGATATATAATTTCAGCTACATATCACTTTATATTTATCATTCAATTCTGAAAATATTTTAATTCAACAATAATTTTAGCAGATTTCCAAAAAGTAAACATTAGCTTCCCATTAACTTTATGAATTATCACAAATATAATTATTTTGGTGTGTTGTTGATTAATTATTTTTGTAAAAGCTATAGTCCCTTATGCAATAATATTTTTACAATAAGTCCACATACCAAGGGAAACAAGAAATATGCAATATTAATGTCCTTGTACTTGATTTAAACAAGTCATATTAAATAAATACTAGTAATTAATTAATTATTTGTAAGCCACACATTCACTTTGTCAATAAAGCAATTTATAAGCATGAATAATGGGCATAATTATTATCGCAGAGTAATTCAAGTATATAGACCAAAAATATTATACTCGCATCCTTCCATTTTAACTTGACTTTTATACAATTATATAAAAATTTAAATAGAGAGTCAAATGTAGATTTTGTTAAGCAATACTGCATAAATTTTCTTAAAAGATTATAAAGTTCACACAATTTCTTTAAAAGACTAGAATGTCCATGCAATTTCATTTTTTCCTTAGTATTAATAGATGTAAGCAAACAAAGTAGATTAAAATTATCAGCATATACATACATTTTAAAGATGATAGGGTTAATTTAATGTTTAATTGAGTGGAAAAAATGAAGAAAAATATACCTTTCTTATAATTTAGCCTGACATCCTTCATTAAAGCTGTCTGGTATGTAGAATTTCCATACTGAATTCAATAAAGAAAATAATGTTTAAAAATTCACACTTTAAAGTTTAACTGACTTGATTTCTGTAAGAGATTTTAAAAAAATGCACAAAGAAGAAGTGGTAGATAATGAACGAATGACTGAATAAATAATCACTGGATTTCTATTACTAACTATTACTTAAATACATTTCTTTTCCATCAATCAAGAGGTCATATTGTCCTCCAACAGTTAGCTCCATCCTTTGCACTTGGTTAATTAGGGAATAAATATTCAAGAAATCTTTTCTTGACAAAAAAATCATTTTGATTTTTTAAATTAAAATAAACCAAATAAAATATAAAATAAAAATATTTTTTTTACACTGTTGAAATAAATGAATATTAATTAATCAGTAAAATAAAATAGGTGATAACACAATTTAACTTGTTAAATAATTCACTAATCCAGATATTGATTGATCATTCAAAATATATTTACATTTGTTATTAGAGATATCTACTGCAATTTTGAATGTTTTATTGTAGAATGTAAAATTTTATATTGTAATTAAATATAAAAATGGAATTGAAAATGATATAGACATACATGCATACACATACACTGCTATGTGAATACTAAATTATCCTAACATATGATTGATATTGCTATGGGTTAGTCATACTTCTCTGACTATATTACTTATACATGGATGGGTGTGGCAATGAGTAAATAGATCAGAAACCATCTAAATAAATAACTACTATTCCACAAATAAATAAAACAAATTATATCAACTTAACTGGAATATCAACAACTCCTGTAATAATTCACTCCCCTTTCTTGCATTAAATACTTCATCAAATATAATAATAATAATAAATGCTTATAAAAATTTCCATCTAACATTCATAAGCAACTCTCACATAATGTTTTAGACCATTAACAAAAAAAATTTAAAATTTTAGCACTATTTCACTTTTATTTTAGTTAAATGCGGTTATTCACCACTGATACAGTATATTTTATATATATTGTGACCATGCTATTTGCTACAGTTCATTAAAAATATATAATATATATTAGCTTTATAAAAAATATTAAATTTTTAAGTAATAGTTATTATTCTTTGCTAATTTTGTGCATAAAACAAGTTAAAATATGTGTAATTGACTGAAAAGCTTATTCTAATTATTTCAAAGCTATATTAGTTAAACTTCTTAATTAAATTAATAATATAATATTATAATTATAGTCTAGTACTAGACAGTAATTAGTAAAATTAGAAACCTAATGCCAAAGTAAAAGTTTTAGTTATAAAATTTAATATTCAGGTAAGTTTTATCATATATTTTAAGTAATTTTTTATTCTCGGTTAATTATTTTAAATTATATAATAATGATGTCATAAAGTCTGCAATGTGTGTGTTCATTTTTGTGCACACATGTTTTAGATAAATTAATTAATTTTAGTTTCTTGTTATTAAAAGTTGATAACGTTAATTATTATTTGAGTTCAATTCATGTTGCAATTATATTTCTGTTAAAAATATAGCAAAATTAATATTATTTTGTTCAAATAATATTTTATATTTCAAAAATAGAATTAAAATTGTTTCAATAATATTTTAGTGTTAAAAATGTATTTTAATATTATATTTAAGTAAAGTGATAAAGTCTTTAATATAAAAAATTATTAAATAAATTATTTTAAAAGAAAATGTATTTTAATATTATATTTAAGTAAAGTGATAAATAGAATTCTTTAATACAAAAATTATTAAATAAATTATTTTTTAAAAAAACAGACAGAAATTAATTTATACATAAATTGTTTTGACTAAAAACTGAAATAACCAATCAAATTATGAGAGATCCCAGACTGAAATTAATTTGTGTAAAAAAATTTTGTCTGAAAACTGAAATAGCCAATCAAATTATGAGAGATAAAAGTCATAAATAAAAGTGTTCAGTAGTCAGTTATTAAGTGGAGGTGTATGTTTAATCTTTAATCAGTAATTTCTTAGAAAATATTTTTTTCCAATCAAATAAAGTTAGTTATATTTTTTTTAAATATTTTTTTTCTGGTCAGTAAAGTGTTAAGAGTATATTGTAAAATGATTTATAATATTAGAAGTTAATTTATTTCATTTTATTATTATCGAGTGAAAACTCTAATATTCAGTTTGTAATTTGTATAGAACCAACTGAAACCATGATAATTAAGGGAGACAACATAAGTTATCCAACATACATACCAATAATTAGGATATGATGCTGAAAATGGTGTCATACAGATGGGAAAATCACATTTAAGAGTTGTAAGAAATTTATTTTTAGTAATATTTGTATGGTTGGGATGAAAAGACACTTTTCTGTTATTTTAATGATTAATCCTAAAAAGCATAGAGTGTTATGGGATAATTATACCCATTTTTACTTAAGGAAAATCATTAAAAACTAGTTTAAAATTTCTCCTATTAAGAAAAGAAGAATGAATGCAACCTAACAAATGTGCAAAAATGAATTTTATATTTACTGGTTTGTTATATGTTATTTTCAAATGTTTTCCTCTTATAATATATCCACTAATCTTTAAAGAGACTGAATGGTTATGGAATATTTTTTATGTGCTGGGAAAATTTCAATATGATGTAAATATGAATTGTTGGAAAAAGAGTTCTATAAAGTGTAAATGTTAAAGTATAAGTTTCAATTAAGAAGCCAACTATAATTATTGTTTTAAAATGCTTATTAATTCAAGTAGAATATTGTTTAAATGTTTAAAATAGTGAAAATCTTGCAAGGTTTTATTATTTAAATGGATATACATGGAAGAAAACTTTAAAATTAAAATAACTATGCATTAAAAGTTATTATAAATTGGATGCATATATGTGAAAAATAATTTTAAAGTAAATTAATTATCTGTTGAAAATCTAAAGTGATGTATAATACTTTTATATAAAAATTTAGAAAGTATTTTAAAAGGAAATATTTTTATATTTTAATAAACTGAGATAACACAAGAATAATTTTAAAATATGAAAATTGTTTTATGAAATAATTAATTCTAAATCTGGATAGACGAGGAATATTTCCAATAGAGAAATGATGTTATTAAATAATTAATTTTTATATCTTCATGAAATTTATGTCATTTTTGAGAATAAGAGCAAACTTTATTTTAAAAGTATTGTTATCATACAGAAATGGACATCTCAATTGATTTTGTTTCTGTAATATTTTGGGGTTTTGCTGAACAGCATATAAAGAGCAGGGGAACAAAAAAAAATCTCTGTTAAGTGAACTTATTAGTCATGGAATTCATTCTTCCTCTCAAGCTTAAGGCAAAGCAAGAAATCAAGAATATTCTTTAGTAGTTAATTTTTTTTTTGGTATTAATTAAAAAATAGTTAACAATTATTTTAAATATAAGATAATTTAATATTTAAGTGACATAAAGTTATTTAAATATTTAACATTATGAAATAAAGAAAAATAAAATAACAGGAAATGTAATATTATCTGCAGATGTAATAGGTCTATAACTTTCAAATGCATGGATATCAATGAGAGAGAATGGATTCACATTATTAATCCTAAAGGATGGGATTAAGGTAAACTATTATTGATATGTATTGATGTTTTATATGTGTGTTTATTTATCTATGAAAGTCCTAAGTTAAAAAAATCAAATGGTATGCTTATTTTGATATTAATGATATATTAATTTATTTTGGAATATCATATGAAGGTATAAATATACTGTGATATATATCTAAATTTATTTAGATAATACAGAGATACAGGAATATACATACTGTATATTGTATTTTTAAAATACCATGTATAATTATGAATATATTATTCTAAGCAGTATTGTTTAGATAAAACTTGCTATGTTTGATCTCTGGATTATTTTATAAAGAAAGTATTGGAATGAAAATTCTATTATTGTGAAATATTAAAAATCATTTGTCAATATATTTGAACCTTGTTGATATTATACTGAATGTTTTTTTAAAATGTTTAGAAATTATTTTATGTCCAGATGATAGAAATTATTTGTGATGTTGAAAGAGGTATTCCAGGTGTATATGATAAACAATGGTAGTTCAGGATAGTAGTAGTGGAAATGAAATTCTGTGTGATAGGGATATTTAAATATGAAATATTATCTATTGAATATAGCTTTGTAAATTGCTAAGTTGAATACAGTTAATAGAGTCATGTATATATGGTTCATGGTCAATAGCATTTCTTCCCACAAATCAGTAAATGCTCAGGTAAAAGTCATGATAGGAATTTAAGATAGCCACAAGAATGTGACTTTAAGCACTGCACCCATAAATTTATTACTTGATCAAGTTATTGTAATCTTTGTGTCCCTCACTCTAATCACTTTTTATCATTACTGGATTTTACATCATAATTGTTATAGTTTATATAATATTTGAAGAATAATGGCTAGACTATAAAATGTTATTTGTTGAAAGCAAGAAGAGAAAGATTTATCACAAATTATGCTTAATTAATGCAAAGTAAAGTTAATGGAATGATTTAATATTTCTAATAATAATAAGAGATGAAGAGAGTATGAAATGCATATTCTGATTATGAAAGTATGAATGAGAGTGACATCGAATCAATGTTAGCATTAAGCAAGCTGTATAGATAAATATTATACATGTAATTGACTTTAGATTATTTAAAAATAATATGCTTATTGTAATGAATAAAGTAAATTAAAGCATATTGAAGTTATAGAGATATTATAAAATTTGTAGTATATAAATTATAGAGTGGAAAACTCATTATTAATGAACATTTTTTTTTTTTATTAATGTATGGTTATATTGATAAGCCCTAGATAATGAAGGTAAAGACTTTATGGAAATATTTATAAAAATATATGCTATTATCTAGCAATAATTTTATTTATTAAACCCCAGTAGTTATTAGTATGTTTTGGATTAATAATACTGATGATGCATATTAATATTATAATTTTAAGAGGTAACAGGATTACCATTGAATTGTATTGTTTTTTATATTATTTCATGATAAATAGTTGAAATGAAAATTATTTAATATTTTTTTGTGTAAATATTTTTTTAATATAATTTTTTGTCATTTAATTTTGAACATATACATTTATGTAAATATTATATTTTGTAAATTTTAAATAATGTTTGTTAAAATAAATTTGTTAATGTTGTTTTAAATTTATATTACGTCTTGAGAGTTTCTTTACTTGTTATGTCCTTGTTATTATCGACCTTCTAAACCACACACATGCATATAAGAATTAAGTATATATTCATGTTACTGCACGATTTATAAAAGATACGGTATGATGATAAGATTATATTTGTTGAAAATACTATTTCTTTCTCCCTTACATTTATTTGCAAAAATTTTTTATTCCCATTTATTCCACTTTCATTAATAATCTCCAACAATTTATTATTCATTCTCTCTATATAATTATCTATTTTGGCTAACTTCTTTTTTAAAAAAATACTTTTCATATTTAACGTAACTTCTTTTTTAAAAAATACTTTTCCTATTAACATTAACATCTTTTTCACTTTCTTTGTTGTTAATAGCACACTAATATTCTCTGCATGCTTTTTCCCCTCTCTTTCACACGTTTGCTATCTTTCCTATTACTTTTTTCTTCTGAATATTCTTACCTAAAATCTTATTTGCCATTTTTTCTACTTCACTGTATCAGGCCTTATAATCCCTCCCAACCAACTATTCCATGGTTTCTTCAACTTTTATTTTATATTCTTCTAACTTATTCTTATCATTCATTCTCCATCCACATCTTTCACTATCCTTTTTACTTTTATTACTATTTTCTATCACATCCTTAAATATTTCTATTATACAAAAATTATGATCACTATTACATATTCTCTTTTCATTATCAGACACTTTAATTTTCCGTACTTTATTCATTCCCTCTTGCCCTACTAATACATAATCTATGGTGTAAAATATATTTCTAGCCCCTGTTCTTCATAAATATTTGACAAATTTCCAATTCTCAAATTCACAGAGAAAATTTTCGAAAGCTGTCCAATCTTGTTATCTACATCATCAATTTCTTCAGTATGCTCATTCATTTCCCCTATAACCATTAGTCTCTTCCCCTTTTCATTAAAACTCTGTATATCCTTAACTAGGCATTCATATATGCTACTGTTCCATTCTAATATAGTTTGACTATCTCTAGCCACCATCCACTCCTGTCTTCCTAACATTATCTCAAACCACAAATGTACTTGACATTTAACAGTATTTAAATATTTTTTTGACATAATTCCTATGCCACCTCCCCTTTTTTCTTTTATATTTATGGATTTCAGTACTCTTAATAGTGCCATCTAGTTTCACTAAATTGTACCTAAACTTTTTTCTTACTTAATTTATAAAGCCAAAAAATAGAAAATAAAAAAAAGTTTTAAATATTTTTATTTTCATAGAAGTACTGAAAATTAAAAAAATATTTTTCTTTGTTTTCATAGTATTATGTCATCAAGAATAAAATGTCATGCAAACTATTACTTAAATAAACATGAAAATATGCCTAATATTTTGTATTAATGCCAATTTATTGGAAAAGAAATTATTTTTTTGATCAAAAAAAAAAAAAAGGGGGGCATTATTTGAAAGTTTATTTAAATGTTTTTTTGTTCCATGCTACAATTAACTGAAGAATTTTTAATTTTCACTGCATTTATGCAAATAAAGGTATTTTTTTATATATTTGCAGATGTCTCTTTCATATATTTCAAGAACGAGTAATACAAATAGATGCTATAAATATATCTTTAAAAAAAGAAAAAATACTGATTAGTATTTCATACATCTGATATATTCAAAATTTTCTAATACTAATAAACAAGAGGTTTATGTCTTTTTTCTACTATCAAGATTTGATTGAAGACTGAAAATATTATAAAATTATACCGTCATTGTTGTACCTTAACTCATAATTTAGATAGTTGTGTAATTTTTCAGATGGTCCTAGTTGGTTAAAATTTATCTAAATTTTAAAAATTTAGAATGGGATTTATCAAACACACTGTTAATATCTAATGTATTTGTTTTTCTAATATACAAATATTCTATTAAAATGTTATACTCTGTATCCTAATAAATGTTTGGTAATAATCATCAACGTAAATGGGAACCAGTTAAGAGTACAGAAAGTTTAACACATAAATCAAATTGTAATTATGTGTGACTTTTTCTATAATAAAAATATTATAAAAGATATTTGTAAATCAATTTGTAATAATATTTTACTATGATTAAAAATTTATAACTATAATGAGTGTGCTAATAACTCTAAACAAGCCCCCCTGGATAAATGCCACAAGAGAAAGCATTTAAAAATTTCTATATAGAATTATTCCTATCCCTGCTGATGGCTTTCTCTTGTGGCATTTTTTTTTTGGGGGGGGGGCT
This sequence comes from Epiperipatus broadwayi, assembly GCA_028023455.1. Classification (NCBI taxonomy): domain Eukaryota; kingdom Metazoa; phylum Onychophora; class Udeonychophora; order Euonychophora; family Peripatidae; genus Epiperipatus; species Epiperipatus broadwayi. The sequence continues at coordinate 1,118,954 of JAQFVV010000213.1, forward strand.
TATTTAGAGCTATTAGCACGCTCATTATATTTACATTTGTAAATACAAACTTATTAAATTAAGTCAGGTGCTGTATGACTTGATTTTTGGTAAAGGTTTACTTTAGCAGCCCCAATGTGCCCTCTATTGTTTAAAATTATAACTAATTTTTTTGAAAATCTTACGTATATGCTATTACACCTGGGTCTCGTTTTATGCGATAGATAGGTTCCTCAGAAAACACGCACAAACAAAATCACGCAAAAATAGACGTAACTAACATTGAAAAAGGGGGGATGCGGTGATTTTTCAAAATTCACGTAAAAGCAAAGCACCAACATAAAATTACTTTAAACTTCATGCAAAAAAAAAATAAGGAAATAAAATATGACTAATAAAAAATTTCAAATTTGAAAAAAATTGATACAAGACAAACTTTTTTTAACTATAATATTTAATTTTATTCAAAATAATATATTTTTATGCATAATTTACAGTACAGTAATTTACATTTTTTATACACGTTTAATTATTATAGCTATTTGCCGAAAAACATGTTCGTTTGCAAACAACTAGCGCCAACTTCACTCATGTTGTGTCAATGGTTTTCTGGTGACAACGTAATTAATCTTTGAGACGATTTTATTGTTTATGAAACTAACAACTAAAAATTAAATTATTTTTGTCTTTAATTTTCAATTCCGTTTAAAAATCAAATTTCACATCACATTAATTTCAAGTTGTCATAAGTAATTTTTAAATTGTTAATTACAATTAAAAATCAGATTTTAATTGTCAAATTTAATTGTGCCCACTGCTATTACTGACCTTTTAAAAATAAACTTGTGGACTAAATGATTAATAATTGATTATGTTTTTTTTTAAAAAGCAAAAACAGAATGTGATTTAAAATACAAAATTAACACGCACAATGTTTGAAAAAATTTACATTATAATCTTGTAAAATTTAATGTGTGTATACATAAAATGTGAAAATCATTATTTTAATTTCATTATTGCATAAAATCTTACTATTATAAAGCACTGAAAATATTGAAATTACTAAGATGAAAGTCGAATTCCAATAATGTGCTATTACTTTCAATATAACGTAAGTGCGCGAAATTTATTATTTAAAGTAATAGCGCATTATCGGAGTTTGACTTCCGGCGAAACACGAATCGTGTAACTTCAAAATCGTGTTAAGTAAGTCCACGTAAAAAGAGACCCAGGTGTATATTACAATTACATTAAAATTTGTTCAATGTAAATTACGTATATACTACTATATAACAATTACATTAAAATTTATTCAAATGTAAAAGAAAACTTCGCTGGAGAGTAATTTGAGGCTGAATGGCCTGCATCCCTTTGTGATAACTTACCTTGCTCTGCATTATTGCCCAGATCCTGAGTTGTTATGGAAGTAACCTCCAATATGAAGGGTCGACTTGGTCATGTGGAGCATGGACAAAGGATTAGACCTATCGCTGAACTACATGAGATATGCAAGCATGGTCATCTATAGCAACAAGATACTATTCCGGACTCGTTCCTTGCTGATATGCTTCATATTAGTCCTTTTAGCTGGTGTCAAACAAGATATCAATATTGAGCTTTCATCCCCCTGATTATCATGTAATATATCCTATGTTTAACTATTATCATATATTGTAACTAAATTTCTGAATAAAATTCTATATTTTATAAAAATAAAAAATAAAAAAATGTAAAATAAAAAAAAAATTACCTTTTAAGCATAATTGTGCCCTACGTTTACTAGGAAGTTGGAGAAAAAAGTGGTATTGCTGTGTGTGGCAAAATATCTGGCACATTTCTTCCAGCAAAAATTGGGCCCAGTCAATTACTATTTTCTTGTCGACACCGGTCTCATGCCCAATATATTCTTGGGGCAAATTATGCATCCAAAAATACACTATGTCTATAATTGTTCCCAGAGGCAGCTGACTTTGGGAAAAGAAAGACCCCTTTCTGATTGAGCTGCGATGGTGACATATTCTGCATTGCCATCTACACTCATCTAAGCCTGTAGAATACATCACCAGTGAATAACGAACACCACACTGTTAGCATAAGGCATAGTTCTTCAGGAGACTTCGTGCAAGCCATTTGATGGCCAATTCCGGAATGTGGATGGCATTCCATAACTGATGCATATTCCAGTATTCTGCCAGAATAGCGCAACATTCAAAATTTCAACATCTGGAACTAAACATGTAGCAGCAATTTTTTCCAACTATAAAACTATACACGTGTATGTGTAATTCAAACTTTTGAACACTGAGGGTATCTTTTTTTTGTGTAACGTGCTATAAATGTAGATAGTTTAAATTCTTAAGTTGTAAATAGTTTAAATTCTTAAGTTTCAAATAAATTAAAACTAATTATTTTAAATAGTCATGTAATTAATCCAACATTCAAATTCTTTAAAAAGATAAATGTTTTTTTTTTTTATTATCTTTTATATTTGAATAAATTTTAATGTAATTGTAATATAGTAGCATATACATAAAATTATTAAAAAATTTAGTTATAATTTTAAACAATAGAGGGCCAACATATTGGGGCCACTAAAGTAAACCTTTACCTGATTTTTTTACTATTAAAAATATATATATCCAGTGGAAACATTTACATTTTACTAGAAGAATTTAAAAATATATCTTATTTAGATAGATTAAATAAAAATAAAAAAATACATATATTTTAGATGTCTCCAGCCTCATTTCTCAATGGGTTAGAAATAATTGTATGAATAATGCAATTAAAGGTCAATGATAGTGATGACTATTGACTTTATCTTGGAATCTGACAGAAGTAAAAGTTAATAAAATCTCATGTGGAGATTTAAGATTTTGTATAGAGGTTCGGCGATTTAGTATAGTGAATTATTTAATGTAAGCTCGTGTATGTGGCTTGATATTTTTTATGATCTGAAAACTTAAGACAAGGAATAAAACTCACTAAATATCCATAGCTGCAAAAAAAGTCTATCATGGTGTTCCTCAATGATCCAATCTTTCCAGTAACAAATCAAAAATAAATAAATAAAAATATTAATTTTCTTGGAAGTCTTGTGATGCTTAAAGTTGGTTAATATAAGACCTTTTTTCTATACTATTAATAGTTTTTAAAATTTAAAGATATAGTTGTGTCCTAATATCCACCAGTTTTGGTATACTGATTTAAAGTGAATAAATACAATCAAAAATTAACAAAAAAATTTAATTTTCTAATCCATAATGGATGCATATACTTATATATATATATGCAATGTTTTCACTATCTATATATAGCAAGTACGCACATTTAAATAGGATTGTCATAAACACACACTTCACTATTATTTAGGAATTTCAATATTAATGCCAATAACTGGGACGAAATGTTATGAACACAGAGATTATTGCAAACTTTTTTTTGCAACTTTATGGTTCCAAACAGAAACGGCTTTTTAGCATTTGTTTTTATCTATGTTATCATAATCTCTGACTTTTGGCTTATGAAAATAAAAATAAGTTCTTTTCAATAGTTTGGTTTTAAAACAAGATGGTTTTAAATACCATCAATAACTTAATATTAAAATGAAATTAAAGGAGAACTTTATTAATAGTATTCATTTATTTGGAGTAATAAAATGTACCAACAGCAGATAATTTTTTTTTTACAATAAAAACTTTTATACATATACACCAAAGTTACGAACTAAACTCTGTATCAAAGTTCACAACTTCAATTATACATATTCTAAAAAAAAAAATTGTAAACAAACAAAAAAAAATTAAAATTCACAAATTTAATACATTTTATGATATCCAAATAACCATTTTGTTTATAAGCACTGTAAATGATGATGTCTAAAAAAAATAAAACTTGTAAATAATTTTTTAATTACACCAGCAGCCATTTTTCCATCTCGGATTGTTGAAAACGATCCTATTCATTAATTAAACTTTCTTTGGTGTATGTTGAAAGCATGTGCATCTTATCTTCATTTATTATCGTTTCCAAATTTTACATGCAGTATTTCACGTTTTCCAAGCATAATGCTAAGTTTTATAACACACTTCAAATTAATACTCATTTAAAAACATCAAAACAATTAGAAATCATAGTTTCTTGATAACAAGACTAGTCTATTATATTTCTGTTGAAAAAAAAAAAATTGTCCAAAGTGCATTTAATTGCAATGAAAGTCAAACATTTTGCTATTTATTTATTTAAAAAATTAAAATATGATATAGAACGTTTTTTTTTCTTATTCTCATTTTTCCAGTGAATGAAAAATATATGTAAATGTGTTCCCTCAAAATTATTATCAATAACAATATTATTTTTTAAAAAATTTATTTATAATTTAATTTATATATAAAATCTGTGTTATATATGTGTGTGTGTGAAAGTTAAAAAGTATTAAATTCTTACAGTTCAATAAACAATATGTATTTTATTTTAATTAAATTTATCAATAAAACATGTAATATATACATGAAGGGGACTTGGAATGCATACTATACAATAATTGTGAAATCTGATTTCTTGAAGATTATTAAGTAGCAACTATCAGTATAATGAAATCGATTCTGAAAAAAAAAACATAATACAAAACAATAATCAATTTTGAAATGAGTTGAAACAGTGATACATAATTTAATGAGTATTGTGTTTATAAATGTATTGCAACCAGATGTTGTTCCTTGCAGTCAATAAAAGAGATACTAAATAAAAAATAATGTTACCATATTTATTGTATTTATTTACATTAAAAGTTAATTAAACTTCACATTCATTATAGTTGTCAGAACTTCAAACAAATAATTGTTAGTGGTAACAACCAGATTTTGAGAAATACTGCTCCTGCACATAAATATTGCTTGCCTCATAAAATATACAATATTTATCACTAATAACTTCCTATTCCAATCATGTTTTAGTGCATATAGTAAATTGATTTATTGCATAATTTTCTTCTCAAATGGGCCTCTGCTTTATAGCCAGATGGAAACAATTGGACTCATAGATTTAGTTTTATGATTGGTCTGTTTATGCCATTAGCTATTTGTTTAATAGTTGTTTCATTGGTCAGATGTACTGTACCTGAATCTACTATTATAGCTATAGATCTTAAATAAAAGTATTGTTCATGGTTAATTTACTTTGATTCAGCATCTACTACATGACCTTGCTGTTAGATTATCTCCACAATAACTGATCGAAAAGCGTATATTCTAATCCTAATACCATATTTATATTCTCTGAAAGCTATATGCAGTTCCACATTAAATTCCTATCTATTTTCATTTACTGCTTGCCATATACTCCTAATCTTCACATTTGCAATATGTTTAGATGTAGTTTGCTTGAAATACTTGTTTAATTTCTTGATTAAATCAACATACAAACATCTTCTGAGACTTTTAAGTTGTACAATCAGTCAGCCACTTGTAACATCCTTTGCCCACCAACCAAATTTAGTATATACTTTTTAAATGTGTGATTTACATTTGCTACCCTCCTTCCATTATTCATATCAAATTCGGGAAATTACTTTGCAGTACTAGTTAATTGTCAGACAGAAATCCAAAATGCTAACTTGCCATATAACACCACTCTATCTAATACATATCAGCATTTGAATTTCCCCCTTTTTTAAATGTATTATTTCTAGAGATAGTTAATTTGCTATTGAATGGACTTTTATCAGGAAGAATTATGCTCAGGCAAATGAGCTAACAGCTGAATAAGCATCAAAAAATAATCAGATTAGCCAGACAGAGAATGAAAAAACAAAACTTGATTTATTACATAAACTTTATACAAAAGAAGATATCACATAAAAAATTAAATGGCTCAAAAAATTTTAATACATGATTCTCATACACTCCAATAATTCTCCAAGGGCTTGCAAAAATCGTCAAGTCTGAATGACTTGTACAATAACCTTTTATTAATTTCTTATATTCAGACTAGATATCTCTGTCATTAAAACTCCAGCTCATGAGCATACATGAATTCTCTAATCTTTATTATCTGCTAGGCCTTTTACAATGTTGTAATAATTCTCTAGAACAGTGTTTCCCAACCTGTGGTACGCGTATCACTGGTGGTACGCGAGTTGCTGGTTGTTGGTACACGAAAAATAATCAATAATGGCAGACATAAAAAAAAATTAAATCATAAAAATGTTTTTTCCTATAATTCATAAAAAATATTTTAATTAATAATATTACACAGTAAAGTTGTTAATATGTACAGTCGATAATGATCTTTAATGTTAAGGATAAAATTGAAAGTATGATTAAGAAATTAGATTTTTGGAAACAGTGTATCGAAAACAATCAACCAGAAGTATTCGAAACTACATATTTTTTTGTTTGAAAATAAGATTAGTCTGTCTCAAGATATACGAGAAAATATAATAGCACATTTAACAGGATTAAAATTGTTTTTCATGGAATATTTTCCAAAGCCGAAAACACAAATGATAATTGGATTTCAAACCCCTTCTATGAAGAAAATTTAGAAAGAGGTACATCATTATCAATAAAAGATAAAGAAAATTTAATAGAATTATCCTGTGAAAGAACTTTATAAGTAGAATTCAAATGACACAATCTAATTAATTTTTGGTTAAACATTAAAGAATATGAACAACTTTCTGAGAAAGCTCTTATATTATTATTACCGTTTACTAGTACGGAATTAGTAGAAAGAGCTTTTTCTTCATATATTTTTTAAAAAAATAAGTATCGAAACAGATTGAACACATCTTTTGAACCAAATTTCAAAAAATTATATTCTTCGAAACAAGCACAAGGATCTCATTAAATTTATTTTATAAAAATATTTGATTATAAGAAAATATATTAATTGGTTTTTATAATTTTGTTTTTATTAAAACCATTTATTAGTAAACGAAATATGACAAAATAGTAGATAAATATGAAACTTTGAGCAAAAACATACATACATATATATGTTACAGTGAGTTTATAATCCGGCATGATGTTTAGGCGTGTTTTAATGTAATTTGTCTCATTATGTGATGTGAATACATACATAGTCACCCTATAATAATTATAAAGCAAATAAAATAACACACTCGCAATAACAAATTTCATGAAATACAATCATTTTTACGAAGTGGTACAATTTAGCGTGATGTACTACCAAGTGGTACGCGAGCCAAAAAAGGATGCATAAATCAGATGTAATTAACTTTCTATCTGACCCATCAGAACAATAATCAATACTTGTTCTATTTTTAATTAGGGATTTATCAAATAATTCTTTTTATTTACATTTTTTTAATTAGATCTACGAATCCTTTTTAATTGCAGATATTTTTTAATTAAGACAACTAATTTTTTAGATATTTTTGTAGCAAATATTTCTATATTTTTTATATATAAAACTCTTATTATATATACTTCATATCATAATTTACATAAATATTTTCTTTTACTAACATATGACAATAACATTTTAAATTTTGTATTTATTTTTTTTTAAATGCATAGTTTTTTTCTCGAATTATTTTGAAATCTAATAGAATATTGTTCATAATACATTATAGCAAAACACTAAGAATATGTAATAAAATATTTTACAATATAGTATGTACAAGTTATCTATAGAGCAATTATATATTTAAATATTTAAGAATCATACAAAAAAAAAAAAAAAACATATTCGTCGTAATGCCGTTTATTACTAAAGAAAAATAATTTGGCTACATATAAATTTCACTTTTTAATTTAAAAAAAAATTATATTACTATTTCCATATCACCAAGCTCTTCGTCCGATGGAAGTTCTATTAGACTGGGATCCAAATAATCTCTGTTGATAGGAGGCAATCCAGCTTTTTCCCGACGGGCCAGTTCTAGAAAAGCTTCTCGATGTGCCCAATCTTTCTCTCTAAAATCAGGCAAATACGACCAAACAAAGCTCACTAAAACGATACCACATGTGACACTTAAAAACATGATTTCCCGATGTTTCATTGTATCTTCTAATTCATCCTTGTAATCATAACCGTAAGATATCCAAGGTTTCGGTTTTGTAACTTCACTTGCAACTTTTTCTTCCTTAACAGCAATTTTTTCGTCAATTTCTCCTATAATAGAATCCTTATTTTTATTGGATGTAGAAATCATACGAACTGTCCACGCATTTTTATTACGAAGAAGCGGTAAAACATTTTGTCTAATGCTATGACCTAGAAACCTATGAAAAGTAGCCATTTTTTTTTTTTTGTAATAAGAGAAAAAGTCTCACGTTAACTTAAACGCGATTAATAGATTAAGTAACTTTTATCCTTACCAATTTTGGTATTTTAATTTAAAGTTTGCATATTACTTATTTGTTTACAAAAAGAAAATATATGCAGTATAGAAATTATTTTAATTTTTTTATAAAGTTAATTAAAACAAAGACATAGAAAAGATTGAAATGTTATTCCGTGGTAATTTATTTTAGGAAACACCACTTATTATTTGTGCTTTTTTTTTTACGGGCGAAAGGTTGATAAACTGTGGTGTTAATTGGAAATCTAGCCATACTTCTTTATTATCATGATTTAAGATAATTATAATTCTGCAACTATATTATCCTCATTTCATTCCCAATTTAGTATAAGTCTTTTTTTTTTTTTTCTTAATATACTTTCATCATGGTCCGTCTCTTGCCCACACCTCGTGGCCCTCATGCCGTTGGGTCTCTAGATGTTATGACCGAATTTTCAAGTTCTGGATGTTTTATTAGATTGTTTTATCCTACAGATAGTAAATATTTGCAGGTAACATTAGATATATTATGCGTTTTTATTTTAAAGTTTTACAAAGATCAATCTTTTTTTAAAAAAAAAAAAAAAGAGGATTTTATAAATAATGGATCTTGAATCACTTTTAATTATAAGAACAAATTCGACAAGAATTATATCTAGTTTTATATTTTTGCTCACATTTTCGTTTACTATACTTATGGTTAGCTTGGTATACCGTTAGCTTATACTTATAATAAAATGAATGTATATACGCATATGATTGTCGATCAAATATACTTTTTAGAAATATGTTGTTTTTAAATAGAGTTTTATTAAAAATAAAAAAAATTAAATCTTTACGTGCGACATTATATTTTAACGTTAGATTAAATCTGCAACCATTATTTTATTTGAGAGCCATCTTTACCAAAAGCATTAAATATAAACTTGCCCACACGATGTGTTTCAACTGAACTAATCAAATGACATTTACTAGGCACATATTACATGTCAAATATTATTGGGCAATAACCTTAATGTCTAAATACTATATATATATATATGTGCTGCACGCATAGATAATGAAGCTAATATATATAATCGAAAGCAAATATAAAATACTATTTTAGCTAAGGCCTTTCGAGAGACTTCTTGCTCTCATATTTCTCTCTTTAAAAAATGACACTTCTAATGTAACAAATTAAGTTTTAACTAATTTTGTATTATATTAACGCATACAATAATCCTAAAGTTGTTATTAGTATATCAGGTTTTCTGCCTTAAGGTAGATAGCAAAGTATAAAGAATACTTCAGTGTAATAATATTGTTGGTAGATTACCATTGTTTGCTATCTTCTTAACTCATGTTTTAAAATTTTAAGGATTGGCGAATTGACTTAGGATTATTAAATAATTCGTTTTGACAGAAGTGAGTGGAAAATGAATAATATATACTTAATGATTATAATGTGAAATAGCTTTTAAATCATGTTTGCTTTTAGGATGAATGAATTTAGAATTGAATACAGCAAGTCAAGTGGATGTCATTGGAAATATCTGATCTATGCCTTGCTCAGAAATTTGCCTTTTTTCATTGATTTTCTCTAATCTTAAAATACATTTAACCAAAATCCAATATATGTCATTCAAAATCACAGATTTCATTCTACTACCATTCTTTTGTGTGAAGTTATTTCTTATAAAGATTGTTCTATTTCTACAATTACAAAAAGACTAAACAGTTCTTTTCAAAACTAAATCAGAAACTAATACAAATTTGTCTTTTGTTGAACTAACCTATACCTTATAATTAATTTTTGTTAATGTTTTTTTCTGTGTATACTAATTTATTTTATATTAATTTAATTTCAGTTTTTAATATCACTTTTTTAACCACATTTTTGTTGCATGTACAATGAATTTTTATATAGATATAGATGAAACATTAGAGTAAGTTTTGAAGATATGAATATGGAGAAGAGAAATGATAAATAAGAATTATAACAATTGTAATATAAATAATAATAATACTTAATACAATGCAATATCTTTATTAAATTCTCCAATCCAGTTAATAGTTTCAATTATATTAATTTTAAAATTGTAAACACACAATATATTTAAGTACTAATCTTGTCATAATATTATTATATACATACATAGCAAATTGTTTATACATTATATATAAAAAGAGTTTGCTGTTAACTGAAAGGAGGCTCTTCGATACTTCTTTGAAACTATTAAGAAATGGAGCATAGCAAATTTTTAATATCATCACCATTTGTTCTTGTCTTTGTAGTGATTATTGGTATATAATTATTTCTATAGTATATGATCGTGGAGGCCGCTCATCAACAGACATCAATTAGGATGAGTTTATTGCCTTTTTCTCTCTGAATCTAAGAACAAGAAATGCAATGATTCTTTTTCTTCAGTTGTCTAAATAGTTTTTAATTGAAATTTCAGTTGAATATTATTTGAAGGCAGAATGAATGTGTATCTGAATGATTTTTTTTTTAATAGATATTTACAATGATGATGGACAAAACTAAATTAGGCCTTATTCCCAGGAAGCTATAAAGTTGTCCCAAAGCAATGGTTGGAGATGAAGAGGCAGGTGCTAAGAATGCCCCAATTGCATAAACCAAGTTCCATTTGAATGACAGTCTTTTATTTAGATATTTACAACTGCAAATTACTTTCAAGTGAAGGACGATTGCATAAATTAGAAGAACTGTTTAGTATTAAATAGGACATTGTTGAATTTTGTGAAGTGAGAAGAAAAGATGAAGAGGCAATTGATTCAAAAAATGGACACATACTTAACTACAAAGGCACAAATATTGGAAACATGAGTGGAGCAAGAATTACTATAAATAAAAAGTGGAAGAACGACATTGTGGAAATTAATGGTGTGTCAGACAAAGTGATACAATTACTTATTCAACTTAATGGAAGATACCACATGCAGATAACTCAATTTTATAATAAAGAACTAGAGGTTTTTTTATGTGAATTTTCACAATGCTTTTGATCAGATTAAATAACATTTTAAAATTGTTATGAGTGATTTTAATGCTAGAATTGGTAACAATTGAAAGATAAAAGAGCTGTGGATAAATTTGGTTATGATGATAGAAATAAGAAAGGGTACAGCATTGTGCAATTCATAAAAAAAAATTTTTTCTTTGAGAAAAATGCTAAATGGACATGGAAGTATTGAAATGAAAATATAATGGGAATTTGGATTATATTATGAATAACTTGTATTTCAACATTATAATGGTCTTAATAGATTCAACAGAGGAAGTGATCATCGATTAATGACATATAAAATATATATTAATACAAAACTAAAAAGAGATAAATTATCAAGAAAAACAATATTCACAATTGATATGTTGAATCTTCAGAAACATTCCATTGAATTTAGTTTAGAACTTGCAAATCATTTTAGAAGACTAATAGATTTTGAAAATGGTTCAGATTTGAATCAATCAATAGGAAGATAATTGATACTTTATTAAGAACTGTAACAAAGATAGCTGATAGAAAAAAGCAATAATTTAACAGAATTTTTTTAACTGAGACAAGACAATATATGAAGAAAATAAGGAATATGAAAATGTATAAAAATGATCCATTGAGAAAAATTAAATATCCAAAGTTTTGTAAAATACTTCAGAAAAGAGTTAATAATGATATTAAAAAACAATTGTGAATTAGCAAGCAAAACTATAGAAAATAAAAGTCTTCCTTAGTATTATTAGGAAACCTTTTCTACGATAGGAAAGATGGAACTATTACTAAAAAGAGATGATATCACAAAATGTGTGGAAGAACTCTTTAAAGAATTATGTAGTAATAAAGAACAAGAAAATAATATCCTCTACATTATTATCTTATGAATTGTCCAGCATTTTAAATAAAGAAGTGAGACATGTGATTAAATCTATGAAAAAGGGAAAAGCTCCTGAAAATGATGGAATCAATATCTTAAAAAGAAGCAATTGAAGGAATAGAAAAATTGTTAATAAATTTAAATATCAAATGTTTAAATGATAAAGATATGCAAGATGGTTAGAAAAATGCAGTAGTAATATTGAATGACAACTTGTCTACATTAAACTTTGGGTTTTAACTAACCAAAAAGAACAAACTGGTTTTAATAATTAAAAGGAATTTTAGACAATGAATCACACCCAAGTATTGAAAGAAATTATAGAAAAAAACCAATGAATATGTGTTGCCATTATGTTTTGGATTTGTGGTTATGAAAACATATTTGATTCTGTAAGCATTTCTAGAATGATTAAAGCATTGGCTTATCAAGATATAGACCCAGGGTACTCTTAAATTCTTGTAGAATATTTATTAAAATGTCAAAGCAACGATTAGATTACATAATGATACTAAAAAGATTGATACTGAGAAGGTGTACGACAAGGTGATTCTCCAAAACTTCTTATAACAGTTTTACAGTAAGTATTTTATGGATTAAAATGGGAAGCTAAGGGAGTAAAAATTTAAATGAAGATTATTTAAGGTATCTAAATTTTACAGATAATATGGGCTATTTTTGCAAATAATGCTTCAGAGCTTCAGGAAATGTTGCAAGAATTATCAGATGAAAGTAAGAAAATAGGACTCAAAATAAATACTAAAAAGTCTAAAGTAATATTAAATCAGTTTCCTCAAAAGAATAAAATGATTGATAATGATGAATTAAAAGATAACAACTAGAAGTACCTTGGTCAGATTATTAATATAAATTGAAATATAATGGATGAAATTAATCATAGAAATAAACTTGAATGGAGTGTTTTTGTAGAAATAACTTAATATTAAAAGGAAATACTATTATACATTTAAAAATGAAGATTTTTACTAAATGTGTTTTACCAGTTCTTTTTTAATGATCTGAGATTGGGACACTTAACAGAATAGCATTACAGAGACTTCAGACCACTCAATAAAGTATGTACAAATGTATGTTAGTTCACAAGAAGGAATCTAAAGTGAAATTTATTGGTGAGAGAGCAAATCATTGAAAGAATTAAAAAACTGAAATGTAGCTGGGCTCGATATATTGCTAGAAGAGATAATAATAGATGGACAGTTGAAGTCTTAAACTGGATCTTAAGAGATTTTCAAAGATTTAAAAAGGGGCCAGATGTGGGATTGATGTTGAAACAAGAAAGTTTGCTGTTGTGATGTGAAGAAGAGAGGCTAGAGATCAGAGACTTTGGATTAAACATGCAGAGACTTTTATTCTCCAGTGGTTTGATAATGGTTGAAAATAATGATATTGATACTACCAATTACATATAAAAAATTATTAAATTTATTTAATTCAAATGTGATTTTTGTATTTTATTAGTTTAAGAATGGTAACTATTTTCAATGAATTAAAAAAGAAAAAAAAATGGAATTGGTTGTATATTTAACATTAGGGGAAAAAAAGGAAAAAGATAGAGAGGAAGGAGAAAAATATTAAAGTAACATTAGAAGAGAAATAATTATCTTCATTAAAGAGAATAGTAGAAATTGCACTCTAATAATGGATTTTATAGTTAGTAATTAATCTTATTGTAATTAAAAATTGATAAGAGGAATCTATTGGCATCAGGGCCGATCTTCATTATTAAGGGATCAAGCTGCAAGTATGGGGGGGGGGGGGTTTAAAAACAAAATAAAAATATTTAAATTTAACTATGGATACCAGTATCAAATAAACAATGTATAATTTTTGTACATAAAATACTTTTATTATATATATTTTATTAACTAAAACCCATTATAAATTCTTTATAAATAATTCATGTTTAAGTCACAAAAAATACTATAATAAATAAATCAAATTTTGATATGTCACTTTTTATTGGTATTCTATTGATAACACTAGAAAAAAAAAAATTACAATTTTTGCAGATTTTCTCTGTATAAATAAATTTTAATAAGCTTTAAATTAGTAAGAAAACACTTAGCATTTGAAATCGTCATGGTCAATGTGAGAGAAAATTATTATAATTAGTGTATTCAGAAAATTTCAGTTATACAAAAGAATTGAAATATCTGCTTCTTTACATCATACGTTTCAGGTAATAGCTCATTTGTCGATAAGCTTCGCTTGTTTTGCAATACATATTGTTTTCTATACTGAAAATATATAATACATTTCAATAAATATATTTTAATGATTAATCTAAGGAATCCCTTCTTATGTAAGGGGCCAAAATTTTGGAAATAATTTTTTAAGTAAGGCCTCACACTAGTAGTGCCAACATAAATATAAGATTATACCACATGTTGGCCACACCAGATTACATAATGATAGAAGTAAGCGGAAAAAGATGACCAACAGTTGATCAAAACCATTCAGTGTAATGGACTGCTTTAACAAATAAATGAGTTACAATAAATATGACTACTGGGCATATAAAAAAGAATATATAAATATTAGAACATGTTAATAGAATGTTCCACTAAATAAGTCCCAATTATATATTTATCGAACTTACAAATATTTTTAATTTATGATCATTATGTAGATCAGAATATTTACTTAATTTATGTTCCTGCTTACCTGCATTGCATTAGCCATCTGACAAGCACACCAGAAACACGCATCTTAAAATCTCTATTGTTATAATAATAAATAAAGCCAATAAGGAAATTAAAACAATCCATTGTAATGGATCCGTATCCACAAAATAATAATCGGAACCAAAATATGAATGAATGAAAATGAGAACTACCATTTAACTTTATCATAGAAATATATACAAATAAATTATAATAAAAAAATTTGATTAATAAATAAAAATAATAATAATAATAACAAAGTTTAATACCCAATTAAATAAATACCTGATATAGAAAACCCTTGAAATTTCATTTAATTGAGCTTCTAATTTTATTGTATTTCTTTAATTTGAAATTTCCTATTATCTTTTCAAAAAAATAAAATTTATAAATATATTGAAGTTGATTTTGATTTATAAAGAAATTTGTATATCAATGTGCCAA
Source organism: Epiperipatus broadwayi (assembly GCA_028023455.1). Taxonomy (NCBI): domain Eukaryota; kingdom Metazoa; phylum Onychophora; class Udeonychophora; order Euonychophora; family Peripatidae; genus Epiperipatus; species Epiperipatus broadwayi. The sequence goes on from JAQFVV010000213.1 coordinate 1,134,248, forward strand.
TTGTATTATTGAAAGATGGTAACATAGTTTTGAAACAATAACATATATTTAAATTGCTCACTTGAATTATTCGATGTACATGTCTAATTTTGTTTCTGTTGATTTGTAAAAATATTTTATTTATATTGGATGAATATTTTAAACTAACTATCTCCTCAAAGTACCTTTCAAAATATTTGTTGTCATATAAAATATTTAATATTTTTGTTATATCCTTACTTTATAGATAAACATATCTATTTTTAACTTTATTGCAGTTAACATATATCAGGGGTCCCCAACCCTATGCCCGCGGGCACCACGGCGCCCGCAGACCACTTTACGTGTGCCCACCACTATCCAAACACGTTAAAAAATTATTTATCTGATACAAATAAATTTAATTTTTAAAATTTCTCATAAATTATTGTATTATATTGTAATCAAATTGTAGGGCGTACTATACTTTTACAACGTAAAAATATAAACGTTAATTATATGATAAAATTTTATTTTTGAAATAAATAATTTTTTGTACAGTATGTGTATTATTAACAATATCCAACTATAAATTTACATTGAAAAAATAAATGGCGCACACCACCTGGCCGGTATTATAGAATGTGCTCTGAAGTGCAAAAAGGTTGGGGACCCCTGACATATATCACAGATATTATGTAAAATCCCAAAATATTTATGGTTTAAATTTATATATTAAGTGCACTAATAACTTTATTTATCTTGTTCATTATCATAAGTGAAATCATGGTACTTTAACATAAGATTTAATATTGCATTGATCATATATTTTTTGGTTGGAGTGCTTTTGGTAGAAATAACTTGATACTAAAAGGAAATATGCCTATGTGTTTGAAAAGGAAGGTTTTTAACAAATGTGTTTTACCAGTTCTTACTTATGGATCTGAGACTTGGACACTTAATAGAAGAGCAATTCAGAGACTTCAGACCACTCAAAGAAGTATGGAGAGATGTTTGTTGGGAGTAACAAGAAGAGATCGAAAACACAATGTATGGGTAAAAGAACAAACAGGTGTTACTGACCTCATTGAAAAAATTAAAAGATTGAAGTGGAGTTGGGCTGGACATATTGTTAGAAGAGATGATAATAGATGGACAATTGAAATTTTAAACTGGATTCCCAGAGATTGTAAAAGACCCAGAAAGAGACCACATGTGAGATGGATGGATGAAATAAGAAAGTGTGCAGGGGTGATATGGAGAAGAGAAGCTAAAGATCGGAGAAGATGGATTAAACTTGGAGAGACCTTCATCCTGCAGTGGATTGATAGTGGTTGATAATGATGATGATGATGAGGATATATTTTTTATCAATCAAATTGTAAGGCTATGACAATCACTCTTTTAATAATAAAAAATTAAAATAGTTGCTAATTTCAAAAAATATTTTAATATAAAATAGTATTATTATATTATATCTTTTGATATACATATACAGACATACTGAAATGCATCAGAATGTTTCTCAACAAAAAACTTAGTATTTATAGTACCAAGAAAACACTGATTATAATAAGTCTAAAGCAATCAAATAAGAATGCTTATATTTAATTATTTTGTTGAGTGTACATATATCAACAAATGTATGCGTTTTAATTCCAGGTTCAAATGTTATTTTATTGTTATGAATCCTTAACTCAAATAATGCAATTAAACTTTTTTTTTTCTTATGCAATTATTTTATAGCAACAAAAACATAAAATCAGAATTGCATTATATTATTTTCTGTAGTATCTATTGCAAGATTTTTTTTTCTGTTCCAATGGTTTTTGATCTTCAGGCTGGCCATGATCCATAAGTGATGCTTCAATGATATTCAATCAATTTACCAGTATTGCTTGGTTCTCTAATTGTTCTAACAATTCAAGATTTTATAGGCTAATCACAAGAGAGATATGTTTGATTTAAATGATTTCAGTTTCTTATGTATGTAATGAAAAGGAAGATTAAAATATTTCCTCTTTCTCTTTGCTCCTTTTCAGTTAGCCATAGTGTTTATCAACAATCAATTTTAAAAAACAAAAACAAATTCTTTTATCAATTCTAAAAAACAAACTTTTTGTAGATTTTACTATTTCAAAGTTGTTGTTTTTTTGTCATTCTAGAATGTATAATAATGCATTGGGTTTGTCAATATCTTAGAGTTTGTTCTATAAATTAAACATGCTAAATAAAATAGTGAATATATTTTATAGATCAATATGCTATTTAAATTTCAGATTTTTTTTTCTTTTTAAATTATTAAAAATGTCTAAAATAACGTATTTACTATTATTATTTTTTTTTAATTACTAAATTTATCATTTGTATCAATATTATTTTTTATCCAATAAATGAATATCTTCGATTTGAGTGTATGTATTTATATCCACTCAACATCAACATAGGCACTTTAACTCATCCCATATTTAGTTTTACCATTTATTATTGAGATAAAATTGTATTCTACTATTTTCAAAATTATTATTTTCTTATATTTGTAACAATATCTAATGATTTAAACACACCAGAGAAAACTAAATGAATAATCTTACTAATATTTTGTTTTCTATTATTTATTTTTATGTGTATAATTATTATTTATTTGTCTAAATTATGTTGAGGCTATCTGCCTCAATATATATATAGCACAGATACTGTTTTATGTATGTAGCATGCATAAATAAATTTAGATTGTAATCTAAAAAAATTTTAAATAATGTTATTAATAATAAATTGAGTACATTAAATATATCCTACTGTCTGTGTGTTCACACATTCACCCAAAAAATAAAAATAATAAAAAATTTACTATACAGCATCTTTAATTTTGTTTTAAATAAAATAAATAGTAAAATTTCACACTTTGATCCTCACAAGATACTAATATATTAATTATAATTTAAATTTATTGTAGGCTTTCTATAGGTTTGGAATATCAACTATTAATATTATTTTTCTTAATAATATTTATCTTTCTTATATCTGCCTAGTTAATGATCATCTTCTATATATTTTCTGCTAGTCAAAATATAATCCAGTTCTGTTATATCTTCTATTTCCATTTAGCATTTTCCTCAAAGAAGAAATTCATAATATACAGTTTTACTGCAAATTTCACAAATCTGTTATTTCTGTTAGCTAATTTATCTGCAGCATTTATCTTTCAATTGTTTTATTAATTCTAGCATTAAAATGTTTGGAGGGTTTAAAAACGTTATAATTCTATAGGAAAGTCATCTACTTCTTCAACGTAGATGGATATAAAATCTGAATTGTCCGCGTTTGGTATCTTCCATTAATTTGAATAATTAATCTTGCCATGCTGTATAATGTAAAATTTATTTCCATAATTTTAATCAGAAGGGAATTAGGCCCTATACACATGTGCTGTATAAGATCGTTTAAATACCCCATTGGTGGAATGTTATTTTTCTATTTGTTATGAATTCCACAATATTATACATTCATTTTCTATATATAATGAATCCCACTCCATGCTTCTAATATTTGTGCCTTTCTAAGAAAATATTTGACTATTTTAAATCGTCTCTTCATCCTTTGTTTTAAATTCACATAGTTTAACAATTCTCCATTTAATATTAAATAGTTATTTTAATTCATGCAATTCTTCTTCACTTAAAAGTGACTTATAGTTTTAGACAGCTAAATAAACTGTATTGTCATCTAATGGCAATCCACAATCAGTAAATTCATGATATCTTCTACTTTTGACTGATGATTTTACAATCTCCTGGGAATGAAGGGAATCATTTAGATTTGTTTGTCATTATTGTAAAGATCAAAAAAAGAACAATTTTTTCCATACATTCATTCATTCTCCTGTCTTCAAGAAAATCTGATATGCTTCGCTTAGAACTATCAAACAATTATCAGAAGTATATTCTTATTCCTCTCTTTTACTTTCTTTGCATATATTCATATATATATATATTGGTAACCGGACCCCCGTACAACCCCTTTATTACCTCGGTTGTAACAATTTCCTTATGAGCATGTTGCAGGAAGGAACTATCGATTGGCATTCCCCAATGCAGATGTTATCCCCCCTACAACAATATTTCCTGCTCATCGGAAGATGTAGCACCATAGAGACTGGAAGCATCTAGAAATTTCTGTGTTTGGGTTCCCAAATGGCCCACTAGAGTTCCATCTCACTACAACCTGACTTACCTAGGTCTAGTTATGCCAGACATAGCTTAGGAGGCATGAGATTCTCGTGAACAAGTGCAATGTATAACAAGTGATGCAACATGAACAACTGAATAACTAAAACTAATTTTAAGTAACAACAAGTTTATTTAACAATAATTCATTTGCAAGTTCTTCTAATAAAGTTCCTTCATATCCATGTGAAGATTCATTTTCAGTTCAGTTATTAAAAGTTTAGAAGCTCTTTATTTATCAGTAATTCATTTGCAAGTCCTTCTAATAAAGTTCATCCTTCATTTCAAATGAAGGCCCATTTTAATTTATCTTGGGTAAAGAATTCAAAGGGTCTTTTATCATGTAGACATCTACCATTACTGCATGAATATTTTTTAACTATTTGTTCCATATCTGTATATCCTTTTTAGGTAGGTAAATAAGTACGATGAGTAATTCCAGATTTGTGAAGCTTCTATAATTCAGTCAAGTATGGATGTGTTTTTATTCATACACAATCAATATGCATGTAAGCATTTGTAATTCATATAGTGCTTCATTAACTTTAAATTTATCACAGGTAAGTAAACAGGTAATGTAAGTAATTTCGGGTTTGTGGACTATTCATAATCCAGTCAAGTATAAATGTGCATTTATGCATATAAGTTTAATTATTTTATTCATTTATGGTCCATTGTGTCTCTTGGTATACATCCAATAATAGTACAATATGAATTAAAGAATGCAAGTTCTTTAACAACTTACATATTTAATTATTTAGTTAATTCACAGAGAGGAGTGCAATATATGGAGACAACAGAGATAATAATGAAGATAACTGATAGCATTTAATTCAGAGTTTCACTTAATTCAAACAAATATTTCATTTACGGTCCATTGTGTTTCTTTGGTATACTTCCAATAATAGCACTTAAAGAATGTAATTTGTTTTATAATAAAGTCCTTCTTTCAATAGTTCTTTAACAATTTACATCTTTAGTTATTTAGTTAATTCACAGAGAGGAATGCACTATATGAAGACAACAGAGATAATAATGAAGATAACTGATAGCATTCTATTTAATTCAGAGTTTCACTTAATCCTGATCTGTAGTCTTTTAGGTAGTTGTCATCACATGTAATGTGGCTTAAATTAACTCATGTATGAAGATATTCTTTACAGACAAGAACATTTCTATTATTCCAGTTAATTATAGGTGCGTCAAAGCATAATAAGTATACTTCTATTCATTGTTATCCAAATCCAGGTTTGAATCCATACTATAAGCACATTTATATCCATTGGTTATTCATGTAAAATATAAGTATATGTATTTTCATCTGTTATTCAGGTAAAATATAAGTGTATGTGTTTCCATCTGTCCAGATATCAATTCATCTTGCAAATGCATTTATTTGGTATTTCCGATTTCATAAGACATATATATAACTTATACGCATCAATAACTCTAGGTATATCATTGCACATTTAACTGTGACACATTGTTTTGGTATTCTTACTTCTCAACTCGTATATATAACGTTTTAATTCTGTGTTTATATTTTTTTCTCAGAGTTTTCAAATAATAAATAAAATAAAAAATAAAAAAAAGATTTTCTTAATCTTTCAATGCATATAACCATTAACTTTTATTGACATACCGATTCATATTTAAATGTTTGAATTTATTCATAATATAGTATAAATTTACTAAATACATTCATTTTGTATATTTTCTAATTTTATCTGAGTTATACACATTATAATTTAGTTAGTTATAGTTATATGTAATCGCTCAGCATTTCTAATCTTCCAGGTATAGTTATCTGTATATGAGTAATATAAATAGTTACAAGTATTCATTTTTATTTTAGTTTAATTCAGATGTATCTGCATATAAGAAGTTAATCATTTATGATTTACTTTATTAAAAATGCCTTTTGATTATAGATATTTAAGACATATACGTATTTATAATTTTTCTCTAATAAAATGTATTTTCACATAGCTATAATTATTCATAATTTATTTTAAGAAAGACTTTTTTTTTTTTATAAACACATATAAGTATTGAATATTTCATGAAATTGCTACCTTCATTTTATCCAGTTCGTCCCTTCACTTCAGATTACTACTGCATTCAAAAAGGGGTCATTTTATTTAAGCTGAATGGCATTATTTACTTTGTATGATATTCACTCAGGCAAATCTTGGATGTTCATGGCTGTGGACAAAGAGAGGAAACTATTATGATTAGCCTTCCATTCTTATGATTTCCTTATTAATACTTTCTTTTTTCATCATTAGCAATGTGGTTGTAAATATTATATTCCAAGGTTACTAAAATCACTGGTCAACTAAACAGTTAACAACACTTAGATAAAAAAAATTAACTTTTTAACTCTTTCACTTTCTTACTTTTTAACTGCTCTTAACCCTTTTCCCGCGCTCGACGAGACTCCTCGTCGACATCTAAAATCACTCTAACTCAGTTCGTTTTTATACGATAAAATTCGTTAAATATGTATTGAATTCGTTTTTAAAAGTTCTGTACGATGGTGACATCTTCCGATTTATTTTAGAAGTAAAAAATAAAAAAAAAACACATTTAAACCTAAACAAAGAAGGAACATTATTTGTGATTGGTTCTTAGCATGCTCTCAGCCGAAAAAGACATTCTGATTGGCTGGAAAGAAAAAAAATTCTATCAAAAAAAATAAAAAAAAATTGAGATTTTTTTTAATTAATATTTTATTTATTATTAATTTATATTTTTAAAAATAATATATTTTTTATATAAAAAAAAAAAAAAAAAAATTTTTTTTAATATATAATAAATATTTAAATTTATTTTTTATATTATTTAAAAAAAGATATATTTATTTTTTATTTTTTTAAAAAATTTTATTTTTTTTTTAATTTTTATTTTTATTTTTTATTATATAATATATTAAATATATATAAATATAAATTTATTTTTTAATTTTTTATTTAATTTTTAATTATAATTTAAAAAAAATTTTTTATTTTATTTTTTTAATTTATTATATTATTAATTATTTTTAGATAATTTTTTTTTTTTTTTTTTTGTTGGTTTTTAGAAGATTAAATTATTTTTTTTAAAAAAAAATAATGGGTTAGGGGTAATTTTAAAAAATCTGCTCTGAACTTTAAACTCAACTATTTATACTCTGATCTCTGGATTGATTCTGCAGCACTCTATATCTGATTTGTTACACAGCTCTCATTTAAGCCCGAGTGATTTTCTCTTCTTAAAAATTGGACGTTACTTTTAGCAGGACAGATAAGGAATCATAAGGATTAAGCCATGTTTTTCAATTTGATAACATTGCCTCAAGTGAATATTATATTTTGTACAACAACATCGTTTCAAAAATTAAAATGTAGTATTTTTAATAAATGCCAGCTTTAAGTAAATATTTAGAGATGTATTTATATCATAATTTAAAATTATAAAATCAACAATGAAGGTTTATTTTTTTTTTCTTCTCAATTATAGAAAATAATGATTTTCTTTTAGATTTATAAACTTTTTGCTTTATTTTTTTAAAAAAATATAAGATCAACTTCTTTCATATACATCTGCCTATTTTTTAGGGAGGAGGATAAAATAGCTCTTAGAATACATACACACATGAAACAGAGTTTCTGTTTCAATATATTGTTTATAATACTTTCATATACACTTCAATGCAAACAAATTTTCTTAAAAAACTTCATTTTTCTTACAGTTTCGACTGTCCAGCAGTCTTCATCAGAGCTACAATATTTGAATAATATAAATACAAGCAACTGAGAAAGAGTGTAGTGTCTCTTAGTCTTAAACTCAAAGATAAAAAGTCATTAAATTCATCATGCTGGTTATTTGTAAGCTAATAAAGCATTTCATACTATATTGATAAAGCTTAATGATAGTGAGAATTATTGTTTCAAATCTTATGTGCTTATAAATGAGGGGGAAAAAAGATTAATTGAGGAAATCCTAAGAAGAAAGATTAATTTAATGAAAGCTAGTTTGGAAGGAATGGTGAATGGAAATGAGAAAAAAAACAAGATTGACCTTGCTGGTTGATATGAGAGGTGGGAAGAAGTATGTGAACTTGAAGATATGGTCAGTGAACAGAATAGAATGGAAAAAAATGGTTGATTTGCCTTTGTGACTGCTCTAGAACTGTCTATAGGTCAAACTATTGATATATTGTAGGATTTTGAGTTTAAACCTTGGGATTTTTTTTTTGTGAATAATAATCATGTTATTCTAATAATGTCATATCAAAAGAGATGACATAAATATAAAATAAATATTTAACATTTTAATTACTACACGCAATTGCATAATTAATCTTTAACAAAGAAATAGGGCATTAAGTCATTGTTAGGGATATATGTGTGTGGAATTATATGTTGGCATAATTGAATAACATTAAATATATATATATATATATATATATATTGTAACCATATATTTTGGTACAAAATATAGAGCTTGGTGGAACTGATTTAAAATTTCTCTATCTTCCTCTAGGTGACTTGAGTGTCATAGTTAACACTTTGTATATACCTGATACTTGTATTTAATTTGACTCAATGACGAGAGTATGTAATATCATTTTTTGCTTATTTTTTGTTGGCTTTGCCTTTTTTTTTAATCACTGAATTGGACAAGCTGTGTTTAACCTGCAAAACCACAGCATATTATATCAAATTTAAGATATAAATACTAATAATAATCATTAGTTGTTTTTCTCTTTAACTAATCCTAAAGATTAACTCTAATTAAAATGCTTTATTTAATTTATCTTGAATTAGTCAATAGAATACAATAAATAATATGTAAACAAGACATTTATTTTATATAGCGCAATGTTTTTTATAAACTTTAATGCCAATAAGCTAATGCACATGCACTTTGTAGATGTCACTATATAAATGAATACTCCCACTTTTTTCAAACACAAGATAAAGTCTTTGGGAAAAGATAGAATGAATCATCTATCTTTTCGACCCAAACGTATATGTATGGGCAAATCTTAAGTGTTTGAAAATGAGAGCGTGAAGTTGTTAATGAATCACTTTAAATTACTTTTTTACTATGTGAATGAATGACGCTTGTGAAATTTCTAGAATTTACGATACGTCATTCTTATTAAATTAAACATATGTAAACAAGACATGAATTTTATATAGCGCAATGTTTTTTATAAACTTTAATGCCAATAAGCTAATGCACATGCGCTTTGTAGACGTCACTATATAAATGAATAGTCCCACTGTGCATTAGCTTATTGGCTTATTGATATTAAAGTTTATAAAAAACATCGTACTATATAAAATAAATGTCTTGTTTACATATGTTTAATTTAATAAGAATGATGTATCATAAATTCTAGAAATTTCACAAGCGTCAGTCATTCACGGAGTATAAAAGTAATTTAAAGTGATCAATTAACAACTTCATGCTCTCATTTTCAAACACTTAAGATTTGCCCATACATATACGTTTGGGTCAAAAAGATAGATGATTCATTCTATCTTTTCCCAAAGACTTTATCTTGTGTTTGAAAAACGTGGGAGTATTCATTTATATAGTGACATCTACAAAGCGCATTTGCATCAGCTTATTGGCTTATTGGTATTAAAAAAAAAATTAATAATGTAAGTCATGTAAAAGTAAAATTACAAAAACTAATTATGTAGGTGAGACAAAGAAGTCAATTTATACAAGATTAGTTCAACATAAGAGATCACTTATTTATTTGCATTCATTAGAATCAGGTCATAGGTTTGAAAAGAATAGTATAAAAATGATTAATTATACAAGTAATAGAAGGGATAGGGAAATTAAAGAGGTAACATTGATTAAAATATAAAAATAAATCTTAATAGGGATTTTGGAGTAAAGACAATAATTTTATGAATAATTATAGTTATTAATAATAGTTTGAATAAAGTTGAAGAAAATGATAATAGAGGGAGTTGTTAAACAAGTATAAGAATTTTTGACAATTTTTCAGTTGGTTTTTGGAAATAGGATTATAAAGAGATAAGTATTTAGTAATGTAATAAAATGGTAATTTATAATGTAAAAAAAGTTAATAGTTAAATATATAATAAAAATAAAGTTTAGAAGTAATTAAGAAAATATAATTAAAGAGATAATAAAATGATAGTAGAATTTAAAGATTAAAGTTTTAAAATTATAATAAAATTGTTTTAGAATAATTTAATAATAAAACACTATAAATAAGAAAATAAAATTAGTTAAGAGTAGAATAGTAAAATGGAAAATGATTATTTATAATGGTCAGTCTAAGATGTATATTATTGATTATCTATATAAATATAATGTATTAATTGTATAATTCTATATTTGGATATTGTAGTTCTGATGATGACTGCAGGACAGTTGAAACTGTAAGAGTAAAGTTTTGGTGTAAAAAATAGTATTGTTAAGTGTATAAGAAAGTTGGAAATGGCATCATATGTAGAATACAATAAACGCATTTTTTTTTCTTTTTTTTTCATTTTTAACAGAAATATGTAAATGAGAAATGTAATTGGGTAAAAGAGAAAGACAATGTTCAAAGAATTTTTTTTTTTAACTTGTATAGAAAAGGGTGTATAAAGTTTCTGTTGTTAAATATATAACAAATATGAGAGCTACTCCTTAGAATTAAGGACAAATAAAGGAATTGAACTAATTTTTTTCTTATATGATTCAAATTTGCGATGTTATTATGTGTTAATAACAATATCAGTAGCTAAATTTAAACAAGTCTGTTTGAGTCTGCTAGCCAAAATCTAACTGCTGATTATCTTTCAAAATGTCTGAATTTAAATGTACTGGTTTTATCAACTGTGACAATGGGAATAACAATTTTAAAGGTAAATCTACCTTGAAATATATTTTATTGCTTACAGCCTTTATTAACTTTGGATATAATATTTTACTTTTATGACTTTAAAATATATAATTATATCATATATATGTGGAGCAGAATGCTATAACAATTTTAGTGTCTGAACGATAAAGATTTAACTATATCCCACTTTGAACTTATATTGGAGAGCTCTGGGTATTATCATCTTATTGTTAAGATAATAATATACCTGTTGAAAGAAAATAACAGCTAACCAGAAAATTACTTTATAACTGTCACGATAATTATTGGATAATTGTTTATTTGCACAATCATTCCTAGTCTTCAACACTTGCTAAATTAAAATAAATGAAATATTTTAACTTTGGAGTAATGCCTACATAGAAGTAATGAAGTTTATTAACTTTTGAGGAATACTCTTGGTTAACATGGAAGGATACTCTGTTATCGTGTGTCAGTGTATTGTTTAAAAAAAAGGATCAATCCTAAACATTCATAAGGAGTTTATTTAGATAGAGTTGATACATTTCCGTGCGTTACTTAGTATACATGTTCCTTCATTTATAAATATCTCAAATATTCAGAGAAACTAAGTATGAATCAATTAATTATGGAATATTCATTATGGTTGGAATGAAGAGGAATATAATCAAACACATGAAATTCTATATGTTATAATTGAGAACTATTTAATTTATATTTTGTATATTTAGTATTAAGAAAATGTGTTATTGATATTTTGGTGAATATTTAATATATTTGAAATGTTATGTATTTTAACTTAGTGCAGTTATTTAAACAAATATGTAATTTTTTTTTAGTCTATATTTTCATATTATACGTTTAAGAAGTTCACGATAGATATTCTATTGGGTTTAAAGTAATTATTTATTAATTTAAATTAAATGGATTGAACATATGATATAGGGATTGAGGAGAATCAATTATTAGGGAACAGCACTTGTGTAATAGTCTAATGATCATTTCATGAATATATAACATGTATCAACACCATATGATTTAATCCCGTATGTCTTTCCAGGGTTTTGTGCCAATTCTCATATTATATCTATTATGTATTATTATTTTGCCCATGTTCTAGGCAAAGTCGGTCATTGTCTCAGTTATTTCCCACACTAAAGTACTTCTTTTATTTTATGTCTTAATTTATGCTTGTAAGACTAGACAAGTCTCCTAATTTAGCAGTTTTATAGATGAGGTAAATATTATGTCTCTTTTACTGTGAAAGTGAATACCTGCACTATTTTATAATGTTCTTTGGCACTATTCTGTGTGTGCTGGTGGTTAAATCCACAGTATGATCTTTTTGCCATTTTATTATATTCTTTATATTCATTTCTGCACTGGTGGTTAATCTGCAGAACATTCTGTAATTATGCTTGTTGCTTTGAAGATCGTCAGAAAACCCACAGGCTTTGTTATTCCTTTGCATGGATAAATATATCTGCTAATACCATTGTTATTTGTATAAATGTGCTTGGGCAGTCTTTATAAATTATGATGTCAATGTTGTTTCCTTCACTTTAGATTGATCCCACATGTTCACTTATCAGCTATTAAAAGGGCATTTGATAAATTATTTCTATAATTTATTATCAATTTGTATGATATTTCAAGTTGAATTGAGATTCAAATTTTCTCTTTGATAAATTATCTCTGCATGACCAACTTTTTGCATGTTTATTAATACTAATCTTTATTATTAATGTAGATTTGGGGCAGAAGTGCATGGGTTCTGGTATTGACATATTGAAAATGTTATAGACTAGGTATTTGAACCCATCTTCTCTCCCACAAGGGTTGAAATCAACCATTGGTGTGAAAGTCTTATATTGTGTTTATTTTGGAATTTATGTACATTATACATGTGTAAAAACAAGTACATGTGATGATATTTTATTTTGATTATCTATTTATTTATTGATCATTGTATTAATCAATTATTTATTGGTATTGATTGAATTGTAAATAAATGTTAATTTTATAATTTAACTTAACTGTATCATTGCTATTTGTCATACGTAGAAACAGAAAATCCATTGTATTAAATAAGTCAGATATTAGGGCGCATATTGACACTGATAATGCACGCAAGGTTTACTGAAATTCTAGGAGAATATCTTAATGCTTTTGTTCTTGGGTAATTAGTGATGTACAGAGTATAATAAAATTCTATCTTTGCTCTGTTAGTTGTACACTATAATCCAGAATATATTACATGTATTGATATTTGTGATATTGGGGGACCAAAATTAATAAATAGATTTTCTAGTCGATATTATAATTGAACATATTTTCTAATATTATAACTTACGCTTTATCTATAACAATAAGAGTTTCATTACTATTGATTTGATTTGACAATTTAAATTAATGATGAAAGAACCTAAATGTTCATGTTGCTTACCTTCTATTGCAAAGCAAATACCTTACATAACATTGCTGTATTAAAATCCTGAGTATATCTGAGCTACAACCAATCATGTTATGATGCTGATTATAATTATTACTGTCTTGTTAAATGGCCTGTATTCATCATGTGATGGTTAATATTGATGCAATGGATCATATATTTAATTCTGGAAAAGTAATCTTTAACAGTTTTTTAGATCATGCCATCTTGTTCATGGTCAACCATAAAATCTCATGTAAATAAAATCTCAGTTTAAGCTTTTGAAATGTAGTTCTAAGACACAGTTATTAGCAAGAATAGTTATTAAATGAATAGTCACAATCTATTTTGGGGTAATTTAATATACCTTCATGTAATATCGTGATGGGTCTTCGCAGTGTACCCTGGCCGTGACCGGATTATATCGTAACAGTCTTGTGTTATATCATTAATTTTGTCTCTTTCAGTTACAATATATATTTATATTCTGATTATATTTAAAATATTAGTTATTCTCTATAAAACAAATGAGTAAGAAAGCATATCAAATTTTTTTTTATATAAATTGAATACATTTTTGTATTTGAACTTATAAAATTATATATATTTTGTAAAGACAATTTAATAACAGGAAATGTTACTTTATTGAAAAAGAAATTAAATGAATGAATGAGCAAATGACCCAAACGAGAAAATACTGATGACAGCGTACCAATGAAACTAGATATTATAGAACATCACCTTTCAAAGGGAAAGAAAAAGGACAATAACTCTGAATTTTATTTAATAAGCATTAGCAATTTAGTAATACAAATTTATTGGATACACTTATAATTTACTTTGAACTATGGTGAACAATTATGGGATGAATAATAACACTTTTGTTATAGCTATTTAGCCTTTTCTGTGGAGAATCTGAACACAGTGACATCAAATTTGAATTCATCTCATAGTGATAAAAAAAATATTAAATAGTGAAATATAAATTCATAAAATCACTTTAAGGAATAAACAATTACATTATTAATGCACAATTGTAATTCATGATAATCCATGCTAAATGCAAGTATGAAATATGGTCTTAAATTTAAAATAATAGGATGCTCATATCTAAAATATATATATAAATTGTATATACATAAACTACACAATGGAAAAATCATGGGATTTCAGTGAAAGATTGCTATATTTTTTTTCTTTTTTATGTTTGTTTATAAATGTAGGTACAAATATACTGTAAAATTATATTATTATTAATAAATATTATGCTTTATTGGCATTTCTTACAAATAGACAAAGATATTTATCAGATAAATAATTTATCTTATTTAAATATTTATGTTGAATGTATGTATTATTCAGTATTCATCTATATATTTTATAACTGAAAGAGATTGTGATAAAACATTAATAGTATCCATAGGGGTCATTATTCACATTATTATTCCATTTAATTGAAAGTGAGCCTACTTGTCTCACTGTATATATAATCTGTTGAAATAATTGTTTTGGTAAAAAGCAAAAGATAAAGTTTTATAAAGTGGTGAGCAAATCAAGCATACTAAGTAAAATTATTTAATAAAATATATTATATATATGTCAGTAATATTATACTGATATACATAATTTAGTTTGTTTTCCATGAATTGTTTACGACATATATTAATATAACTCTAGAAATAATTTATTAAACACCATACTTTATTATCTGCCAACTTAATATTTTTCCATTCTATAAAATATTTATTTACTTGAATAATATTTGTTTTACTTTGTTATTATTATTATATTAAATAAATTTTATTTCACTAATTAAATTTTTTTATTACTCATTATGAATTATCTCCTTCATCACTGATCATCTATATTTGCATATTATATATTTATTATGATTGGTAACAAATTTCTGTAAGAGAATTCCAAGAAATTAAAGTCGAATTAAACAGCCATATATGTTATTAATATGATACAGAATATTTAAACATTCTTTTAAAATATTGTTTGGGGTCATTAAAATCCCTTGCAATTCACACTATACTTAATAAATAAACATCTCTATTTGTATCAATTATTGCTATTATTTACTGGCCTGGAAAGTTAGCAAACATTTGATATATTCTATTTGTTAAGACTATATTAATGTCTGAATGTATTAAATAATTATAAGATATATTGTTTCATTTACTTGTTCTTTTTTACAGAGAGAAAAGGGTATCATTATAATATATATAAAATACCCATTATAGATTAACAATTATAATAATTAATAAATAAAGCTATAAAGTATTAAGCATGATAATAAATATTTATAATAACTATTATAAAAGCAACAAAATACTTTCATTTACTTTCATACCCATATTTGGCAGTTGAAAATGGTTATGGCAGTAATTGAAAGTAGTTTTCTGTTTTTATAATTATATATTGCAAATATTTATTAGCACAATTACCACGTCATAATTTAATTTATATATGCATATTATAGCTTTTATGCATTAGATGAGAATGTGAGCTGTGGGTTTAAAATTAATAATAGAAACGTAACGTATGGATCAAGATAATTGTTGTTTTATATATCTATGTAATAGACACACAAATTTATTTGTTTATTCCAATCTAGGCTTCAGGTCATCATTGGCCATGTTGGCTTCCAGATAGGCACTACATTGATGGTTACGCAGATTTTTTTGATCTTAACTTGTTGACCAAACAATATTTCAAGGCAGTGGCACGTAAGTCTGGATTTTAGTTGTTGTTTTTTTACTATTGTGCATATTTTATGCAATTTGATTTTAGTTTCCATATAGCTATTTTTTGTGTGTGTGTGATGGCATGGTTTTTTTGTCCTGGTACATATATGCATAAATATCAGAAATAGATCTTTTGTATAAACTTTAAATATTGTGGATGAAAATTATATATCTGGACTTGCTATCATACTTATTATCAATTAGATATCCATATCTAATATAAAATGAATAAAAAAACTGTTAAGCAAATCATTCTTGCCAATAATTCATTATATATGCAAACTATCCACTACTTTAAACACTTTTTAGCAAAAAACTTTTATTGTACCTATATGCAGACACAATCTTACATTTTGATTGTTCTGTAGTCTTTTTCAGAGTTACTTTATTTTAATTTTTTTAAACAAAAATTTTTTATTGTACCTATATGCATATACAATGTTACGCTTTGATTGTCCTGCAGTCTTCTTCGGAGCCACTTAATTAAAATAAAGTTGCTCTGAAGAAGACTGCAGGACAATAAAAACATAAGATTGTATATTCATATAGGTACACGAAAAGGTTTTTGCTAAAAGTGTTCAAAGTAGTGAATAAATTGTATTTATATAAGATATTGCAGCAAAATAAAAAACGTGGTGAACATAGTAATATTTCTGAACTCAAAATATAGTTTCACCAGCAAAGACTCGCCCAAATCAACATTTCATTTTGGATGTTCAACCAAGAATCTACAATTGGAGAATGTGTAAAAAAATGGAATTTTTTTGAGATAGCAATTTTTTTTTTCCTAGATTCAACAGTAAAGCCAGTTTTGTTTAACTTTCCTAAACATAATTTGAGTCTCATCAACAGATTTAGGACAACTCATAGTCATTGTGTTTAATTACTTTATAAATAGAAATCATCAGTCACCGAACTTTGTTAATGTAATTAAATCCAAAATATAAATATTGTTAATAACTGTTGGATTTGTAGCTATAGCAATAGGATTGAAAGAATGAATAAGTCACTAGTGATTCTATTTCCTGATTGAAATTTTTACGAGTTTCTTTATGATATCTTGTAAATTGTTAAGATATTTTTTTTTTTTTGCTAACAAATTATGTGGCGGTTGCACATATATGTGATATTGCTTTCCTTTTGTTGGAAATAGTCTGTTATATTCAAAATGTATTTGTTTTGGTTACCATATTAAATTTTTAGGCATTTGGTTAACATTAACATCAGTTTATGCGATGCAAAGATAAAATATTATATGTTGTTATAAAGTTAAATTACCAATTTTATATTTATTCATAAATTGTGATTTTTGATAAATAAGTCTGAATAGATATTTTATTAAAGCGTTTATTATATTCCTCATAAAATTATGATTAAAATAGTATATAAGAAGTTTTATCAAAGTTTATGCTGATGATATTTAAAAATATATATATTATATTATTTCATTTTTTTATATAGGATGCATCAGTATTGAAAGATATGTGAGGGATATCATTTCTTTCCTAACAAAAAAAAGTAAAAATTAAATCAAGCAATAATTTGTTATTAAATGTTTATTAAATATACTAATATCAAAATTGGAAATGAATAAAAATCCTTATGCTGCTCTTCCACAAAATAATAATCAAAAAATAATAATAATTCTTTACAACAGTTATATAATCAAATAATAATTTTTATACATTAAAAAGCTTTTTTCAGCACCTGCTTTGGTGCCATTTTCAAATGTTACTAATCTATTTAATGTTAACAAATCACTTGACATAAAAGCATCCAGTGTCCGATCCTCATATATAAATTCAATAATTACAAAACAATTGATTATGTTATAACATTATGTTAAACAATATTACATGCATTTTTAATACAATTATTTATATCAACATATATAATTTTCCATTCATTTTTAATCAACCAATTATTAAACAAATTTGTAGAAGTTTTATAAATATTCATACAATTAGTCAAATTATTTTTAATATAATATGTTTCATATATTTGCCTTCTTTTTGAATCTTTAATGAAATTTAAATATTTAATATTTTTAGTAGCATCTATTCTATGGCCATATTTCAAGTATTGAATATATAATGCAGATCTATCATCTCTTCTTTTACAAAAAATTAGCAGTAATTAAAAATTTTAAATACAGGAATGATAAATACGATATAGATAAAAGTGTAGCTCAATTGCAAAAGAATAAATTTATTAAATTATATAAAGATTATGGATATAATCCTAAAACTATTAGCAATATATTTTTTACTTCTAAAAAAATCTATGACAGATGATAAAATTTTTGAGAATAATGATGGTATTGATAATGGCAATAATGAATCAAGTAAGAAATGGATTAAACTTTCATATTATCCTAGGATTTATAATACTTTAAGGTATAATAAAAAATATATTGATGAGAATATAAATATTGGCTGGTCAAATAGTAAAAATCTTGATCAATTAATAGGTAATTATGGGTTAAGGATGATTTACAGTTCAAGAAAGGAATTGCATATAAAATTACATGTGAATTGTAAAATGATTTATTTTGGGCATACTGGAAAACAATTAGAGATAAGAGCCAAAGAACATAACAATGGTATTAAAAGAAGAGATGATAGGTCTGCATTATATATTCACTATTTGAAATATGGCCATAGAATAGATGCTATAAAAAGTATTAAATATTTAAATTTCACTAAAGATCCAAAAAGAAGGTAAATATATGAAACATATTATATTAAAAATAATTTGACTAATTGTATGAATATTTATAAGATTTCTACAAATTTGGCTAATAATTGGTTGATTAAAAATGAATGAAAAATTATATAAAATGATATATATATAATTGTATAAAAAAAATGCATGTAATATTATTATGATCTAGTCAATTGTTTTGTAATTATTCAATTTATATATGAGGGTTTTGATTTGTTTTAATTATTTATATTATTATTGTTTGTTTTAATTCCATTATTGAACACTGGATGGTTTTATGTCCGGTGATTCATTAACATTAAATAGATTAGTAACATTTGAAAAGAGTGCCAAAGCAAGTGCTGAAAAAAAGTTTTTTCATGTATAAAATTATTATTTGATTATATAGCTGTTGTAAAGAATTATTATTATTATTATTTGATTATTATTAAGTATAATATTGTGATAATCAATTAATTTTACTAGCATGATGTCAGATTATAATTCTATTTAAAAGGTAATAAACCTTCCTCACTAGTGCTGTAAATAACATGAAATCAATGATGTTAAATATGAGGATACCCCTATTTCACCCATAAGCTAAAGTCTTTGAGAAAATAAGAATGATCATCTTATTTTCAAACCTAAATGTACTTATATAGGCTAATCTTAAGTGTCTTGAAACGAGAGTAGGAATATATTAAATCATTGTCTTTGTATCCATTTCTTTTGGTAATCTTATTAATACATATGAAATATTATAATTTACTTCATGCTAATATTAGAAGATGTTAAAGTATATAATAATTAATGAATTTTACTACCACAGTGTCAGATTTCAATGCATTTAGGTTTGAAAATAATAGTCCTTCTTATTTTAAGTCTTTTTCTTGTGGCTAGAAGAGTATTCACATATTTAACATCACTGATTTAATATTATGTATGGTGATATTGAATAAGGTTTATTACCTTCTAAATATAATATTGATAAATTCCTGATTTAAAGGTACAATTATTTATTATTAGCTTCATGTATGGTTAGTTCGTGTATATGAGCAATTAATTTCTTGCACAAATTGTTTACTAATTTTGTTTTTGATATAATAGTTTATATTAGTTTTTGCAAATGTTATTATTTCATTAAAGAAGAATATTCTTATACTGAAAAATGTAAAGAATTATTACTATTTACTGTAATTGTAATGATGAATTTTTTGCAAATATTCACAGTTTCTCTCTTATTATTTTTAATTTGTGGTAAAAAAATAAATCCTTATAAATATGTACTTTAGAAAAATATTTATTAAAAATATATATGTGTGCTACTCTAATGTAGATGGCATCAATAGAAAAGGTTAAATTGTCTTTAAAATAACATGTCAAATATATGTTCATTTTATATCATTTTATATTGGATTTAAAGGGGAAATAAAATATTATTTCTAATTAAACTGCTTAAACTAGTTGTGGTGGTAAAACAGTTAATTGTTGTGAATTTCACTTGTTACTTTCAAATCAAGCAAATAACTTCAAATATGTGTGCGCGCGCGTGTGTTTTGTGTGTGTGTGTGTGTGTGTGTGTGTACACTCATGATAAGATTTTAATAAATGGAATTGATTATAATTCCTGTTTGATCACAATAAACTTTTATGAGTCGTTATTGATTAAACGCATCATATTTAATAACTTTGTGCTTCGTTTTTCACTTTTTTAAATAAAGTAAATAAATGTGCTTTATATAAAATAAGATTCAGATGTTTTGTTAATGGTAATTAAAATACCTTCAGTTGATTACTATACCATCTGTTTCTCAATGCTATGTTTAGTAGTGTATGTTTTTAGCAGCAGGAATTCATTTTGAACTGGCATCTGTATTACTTTAATTAAAAAATGATTGTTTAGTTTCAAGTCAAATTAGTAGCACAGGTTTATGCTTGTGTCTATATCCAGTTCAATTTAGCATTTGTATAGAAGTAAACCAGATGGACATGTCATTTAACAATTTTACTATATTTACTTCTTTGTTTTTCACTTAATAATAAATTAATATCTAATATTCAAATATATGTAATTGTCTATATTAAACTTAATATAATTATAAGAAACTTGAACCCAGACTTTCAATCTTCTTACAGATATGCACTCCATCTTATACAACTAGTATATATGACCACAATGTGAAAAAGATAAATGATCTCCAATATACATATTTTGTGCTGAACCAGCATTTATCATGATAGTTGGGGTAGACCAGAGGTCCCAAACTTTTTTGTCCTGTGGTCTACTTTCCGAATTATTTTTTTGCCCTCCCTGCCTGCCTAATATTAAATTTCCAAACTTTATATCGTCAAATGTGAGGTAATGTTTTGCTGACATAGTGCTGTTCACTTTGATAGGGCTTTGTAAATAAAGAAAATGAACTTAATTTTTTTATTTAGACCTTTATTGAAACAGTTAAATTAAAATCTTATTTTTATGTGAAATAAAACAAAATTAAATGTTAATAGCTCAAAATAAAAAAAAAGGCTAAATTAAAATTCTCTTTAAAATTTATCACAAAACTGTAAATTTGGATTTTAGATAAAAATCAGAATTTAGTAACAAAACCGTAAAATAAAGCTAAGGTTCAAAACTAAAAATACAATAATTAATGGTGTTAATGGGAGGGATGAACTTGATGATCTGATAGCAATTGCTTAATATTTGGAGTCAAATGACTGAGGTATAGCCTTAAATCTCCTTGTTCAGTTATTTGCATGCGATTTCTTTTTCTTTTGTCAGCAGATTAGTTACTGCGCTATCAAAAATTTTCTTGCAATATTCCATAATGCAGGATAAGTATTAGCTACATTTTTTTAAAGCCAGAACTGCTGATATTTCTTTTTGAATTCTTGTAGTGCAATATCTGATTTTTCAATTGCACTGTACAGATCAATAACCCAGTGCAGTATTTTCATAGTTAAAACATCAAATCTGGTATTAACCTCTGGAGGGCATTTAAATGTTGAACATATGCCAAACTGTCATCATGTTGAACATTTGTCAGTGATAAGTTGTGGAAGTGTAAAAATTCAAGCCTTCCATTTTTTTTCATGTGAATAGATTAATTCTGGCAAGAAAAACTGAAATTATGGACTTTGGTTTTTATTAAATTCAGGTTATTTCCTTATAACTGCAAGTTAATCTCATTAAATTTAGCAAATAAATCAGTTAAATAAGCAATATTGGTTTTCATTTTATTAAATTTTCTTCCAAAATGGGAGTTTTTCATCCAAAAATTCTAAAATGGGTTCAAAAAGTGAAAAAAATATTTTCAAACATAAGCCTTTTGAGAGCCAGTGTATTTCATTGTGAAGAAGTAATCGATGAAAGTCCTCATCATTTTCTTTGCACATCTACTCAAACAACCTAGAATTTAACATGTTGCTATTAATGCTGCTGTTATAACGAATTGGAGAGATTGATGCAATCTGATACTTAGATTTTTACTAGTAAATATTGTCTGCGAATGACGGCAGTAAAGTGCAAATACATTAGATATTTATTGTTTTTAATAGCTTATAAAACTGCAATAATGACCAAACATGGCTGGTGCTCCATCATCTACCAATATTATATTTGTTAAGGGGATCACTTTTTCCATGAAATAGTCTTTTAAAACATTAAATATTGATTCACCTTTAGTATCTGTTGTCAAAGTTTTCACAAAAGCAATTCTTGATGGATTCCTTGGTCCATAACAAAACGAACATATGCCATTAATAGTGTGCTTCATTACCAGTTAAAGTTGTCTCATCGACTTGAAATGGAAAAATGGCTTGTTTTTAGATAATTGCTGAAGAGTCTTTCCACATCATGACTCATTTTGTCAATATGTCTTTGAACTGTGTTGTCACTCAAAGGAATTTTTTTGATAATAAGATATGCAGATTTATGTAGAACAGTTTTTAAAACCTCCTCGATGGCTGACAAAATCAAGTGTTTTCTGATAGTATGAGAGGTTTTCCTGATTTTGCTATAAGTAATGAAATATTGTAAGATGCCAGTAAACCATCATCATCTTTTTTTGGTGTTGAAGCAAACATACTGTCTAGTATGATTCTCTTCTGAAGTTTATCTTTCAGTGTTTTAAAGTACATCAAATCTTTACCTATTTTACAGGATACAACCTTCTCAGATGATTCTCCAGCTTAGATGGTTTCATAGCATTGTTTCTTAAAACTTTGTTCCACAAAAGACACATTTACAAATGCTTGTTTGACAGTGATGAAATAAAGCCAAACTTCAAATAATCAATGCTATACTGCCTACATTTTTTTTAGCCCCTGTCATGTTGAGTAGAAGATATCTGTCAACAAAAAACAAGTTATTTAAATCTCTTAAGATAAAAAATTTTTAATTAATTCACTAGAGTAAGACTCTACTGAGGCACTTATATTAAAACTAAGTCTTATGAAAATTGAAAAAGTATCTGAACAATTCCTACTTCTTTGACACAAAACCTTTAAAAAAACACCTACACAGACAAAAACAAATCTTAAAAAGTAGGAAATAATTATTTTTTACTACATCTAAAACATTAACTATTTCTTCATTTGGATATTTAATTTTTTGTTCGAGCTTGCAATTAGAGTTTTTGGTCATATGTTTTAGCAGGTATCATCTTTATTTGAAATATATTAACTAAAAAATGTGGCTGTGATTGCAATTTGGATGACTAACTAACTAAAAGTTTGCATTTACTTTTTTTATATACTCTTAAACAAGATGTTTTTGATTCACTTTGATTTGCATCTGTATTTTGCACAAAATAAAGTTAATATTTTTCAACCACTTTTCTTTTCAAAATTCAGAATAGAAATAATCAATGTTTGATTCTAACACTCCTACTTATAATTGCCTAATTTAACATGTCCGTGCACAAGTTTTGGTCTAAACAAGTCTGAACAAACTTTATTCACTACGCACCATTGCTCGATGTGATGCTGGTATGAAAACTTGTAGAAAATTGTACGTAATCATATAATCCTACGAAGCAGATATCTAAATAATCTTGTGAACCGATAATTATTTGATTTTGTCATATTTTAATAATACACAGGAAAAATAATTTTCAATAAAAAACATTGTAAAAATTACTATTATCTTTATTTTTAGAAGCTATATTGTAATTTTTGTGATTGGCAGGAGTTAGAATAACAAAATTCAAAACTTATTGTACCTATTCATAGAATTAATTATTTCAAATTTAAAATATCTACTTAAAAGTTTACAAAATACATGAAATAATGATTTTGGTGCACGGACCCTCATTTACATATTGTGGACCCTCAAATTTTTTTGTCACTGACATGGACCCTCTGAAAGTGGAAAATGACCTCTGGAGGTCGATATTGACTAATTTGTAATCCACTGGTCTAGACCACGATCTCCCACATATACATACATTCAGTCCTCATTTTATATTAAGGTAGCAAATTTTCAAATTTTAATGGACAAGCTTCATTCTTCTCCATCCTTCAACTCTTCAGCCACCCATATCATTGAAAATCTGATGGCGGAACACTCAAAGCCCTTGTTGATGACAATGTTATTGTCTTACCCATGTTGACTTTAAGTCACTCTGATCCCTCACATATAGGACTTAAATGTGTCCATTATAATTACATTAGGTTTCATAAAGATAATATATATTCAGCCAGTATTCTACTCATCCTTCTTCTGTGTGTTTAAATAGTCATATTAAGGTCCTATATGTGAAGGCTCAGAGTGACTTAAAGTCAATATGGGTATGACAATAATATGGTGTCAACAAGGGATTTGAGTGTTCCATCATCAGATTTTCAATGATATGGATGGCTGAAGAGTTGGAGGGTAGAGAAGATTGAAGCTTGTCCATTAAAATTTGAAGATTTGCTATCTTAATATAAACTGCACTGATGGTATGTATGTGTGGGAGATGGTGATCTGGACCAACTGATGAGTGCTGCTTCAGCATGCAATACTTATATTGAAGATTATTTATTTTTTTAACATGTATGTGGTTCATGAATATCAGTTGTATAAGATGAAGTATATAGCTGTAGGGAACTTGAAAGTCTGAGTTCAAATCATTTATAATTAAATTAATATCTGCTTCCAGACATAATCTATTTATGTTTTTGGAGAATATTTATTTTAAATATGTTATTCTAATTAATTAATAATGTTCTTAAATATTTTCTAATTATAATAAATTTATTTAAATATTTAGGGTAAGTATTTTGGCCATTTTTTACATGTTTGGCAATCTCTTCATAACCAGAAAGCTAGCACCAAGCAATACTGGAATTTGATGCGTGTACTGATTTTATATTACTCTTTTTAGAATTATATTATCGTTGCCTAGAAATTAAGAGATATAAAATGATATACAATTTTTAATATCCATGCCCTTTATTATTGTATATAATTACTAATTTTGCTGTTGTGTGTTATCATAAATTATTTTATTATTTATATCCATTTGAATATGCTTGTCTTTTTTTCATTTTATTATACATGATATGGTAACATCAGGCAGATCGAATCCTCTTTGGGCAGCATCACAAATATACTGCACATCTTTAAATATAATTGTACATCTCAAGGAATAGGAAAATTTCATTTAATAGTGACATATGTGGCAAGTATAAAGAGACATCTAAATTGATTGATAGATATTAAAGTAGGGTTGGTTGATGTTGTAACAAAACATTTTGTTACGCTTTTAAATTTTACGAGATTGCAACGTACGGTGGCCGTTCGAGGGCGCCACTAAGCATTTCTGCCTAGACCTTATTATAAATTTTCTATAATAATGGTTAATTTATTTACGAACGGCAATCACCAATTGCAAACCTTAGAATAATTTTCTTTAACGAACCAAAAGATTACAAAATGAAATATAAGAATTAATCATAATAATTAATTTTTACGGATTTTACCAAACCTTTTAGGTTACAAACTGATAGTAGTAGTGTAGGATTGGGAGCGGTACTGTTCCAAGAGAATGAAGAGAAGATACCTCAGGTTTTGTATTTTTTAAGTAGGACATTAAATCCGGCAGAAAGAAATTATACTACTACGGAAAGGGAGGCATTGGAAATTGTTTGGGCATTAAATAAACTTATGCATTTACTTTTAGGGTCTGAGATTATTATCATCACCAATTATAAAAGCTTAGAGTTTATAAATAGGTGTTACTTAACTAATGATAGTCTTATAAGATGGGCATTATATTTCCAGAAGTTTAATTACAGGGTAATTCATTGCTCCAGAAAAGAAAATATAGTACCGGATATATTAAGCAGAAATCCGCTTACGGATGACAGTCAAAATTTAACACTGGAGGGAGCTCGATTAATATCTCTTAAAGCAGATCCTGCGGTATCGATAGAGAAAGATTTGAAAAGACTCCATTTTTTACAAAACTCGGACACTACCTGCAGGAAGCTGATACAAGGCTGTAAAGAAGCAAATGTCAGACAACAAAAAAATTGCACACACAAAAAAAAACAAATTATATCGGTATAAAATAATAAATGGGTTGTTAATGTTTCAGGTTAGAAAGGGGGTAGATTGTTGGAGAGTATTTATACCGCAAAATCTAAGGGAAAGGCTAATAAAGTATGTGCATGGTATATATGGACATTATGGATGTCTTAAAACAAGCAAACTTATACAGAGATGGTATTATTGGCCAAGTTTGTATAGGTCAGTGGTTACTATGTTACAGAGGTGTCATGACTGTCGGCAAAGTAAACCAGCTAATAAAAATTATGCTGGGACACCAGCACCAATAATAGCTAAGAACCCAAACGAGCTTCTAGCCATAGATTTTTACGGTCCACTACCGTCATTTCATAGATACAAATATATATTGGTGGCCTTTGACTTTTTCTCAAAATTAGTACAGGCTTATCTCCTACAAAAGGCTGACGCCGGGTCTTCCATAACTGTGCTAAAAGAAAAACAATTTGTTCAAGTTGGTAAACCTTGGACGATTTTGAGTGATCATGGAACCCCTTTTATATCGAGAGAATGGAAGAATTGGCTTCAGCAAGAACAGATACATCACGTTTTCACCTCTATCCGTAACCCTCAATCTAACCCTTGCGAACGGGTTATGAAAGAATTGGGGAACTTATTTCGCGTACATTTGAAAGGTAACCATCAACAGTGGTTTAAAGTATTGCCACAGATGGTTAAAATAATTGATTATACATACCACGAATCTACAGGGTTAACTCCAGAACGCTTGCACTATGGTCGAGTTGAGCCTTCTCTCCTCAAGTGTCCCGTTCCTACTGTTACTGAAACGATAAATGTAATGGAAGATCGAAGCTTTGCTAGAAACCGATTAAAGAAGAAAGCTGAACAGAGAATAAAGAAGGGGAATGCTTGCCCAATACAATTTACGGTAGGTGACTGGGTTTATGTTAAAACTCAGCCAGTTAGCAAATTAAATGAGAAACAATATAAAAAGTTTTTCCCTCTATTCAAAGGCCCATACAGGATCATCCAAAAATGCGGACCTAATGCATTTATAATACAAGGTAAAAGAAATAAAAAGTGCACTTATAATGCACGAAGCCTAAAACCTTTTAAAGAAAAGGAAGAGAAAAGAAACACCACGGCGTGATTAAAGTTTTTTTTTTTGTTTGTTTGTTGGAAAAGGGTACAATGAGCTGGTATTTTTCTGCCAGCTCATAATCATACATATATATACATACATATTTTGTAAAAAAAAAATAAAAAAAATATATACATTGTAATAAACTTATTTTATTAGAAATAAATAAACACGTACGTTTCTATCAGCTCATCTATATATATACGCACATATATATTTTGTTAAAATATAAATATCGTTTTATAATACATAATTTTAAAAAAATAAATAAATTAACATTTAATTTTAAAATGGAGTTTTAAGAAGTTAAAATAAATTAGATCAAGATCTTGCTTTTTGATAAAAGTTTGTCTTTTGTTTAGTCTTTTAAAAAAATTCTTAAAGATAGAAAGGAAGAGAAAGCAATTAGTTCTATTGTTGGGACTTTGACAGTGAAGGTATTTTTATGCTATCTATTACGCTGATCAATTGGAATGTTTCTTTGGGATTTTAAAATATGAAATAAAAGAAGAGAATATTAAAGGTGTGAACTGAAACTTTAGAAAAAAAACTATAAATTACGGACTTTCCTTTCGTTCTAATTAATTGGATTTCTGCCGAGGTCAATATCTAATCTATAAGTTTCAATTCGGCTCAGACTTTTCAATATATAAAAAAAAAATCTGCAAAGCGGAGGAGAAAATGTTGAGTGGTTAGATGTAACAGAACTTTCCCTTCTGGGAACCTCTTCCTATTACCACCTGGAACTGCTTTGTAAATGCCGGACATAGAGAGGTAGCCGAGGAGAACGGACTGGAAGAAGACACGAACAAACCACGAAGAATATACAGTGAAATATTCCACCCACACAGGATCTACACTGATCGATCAGGGTAAATAGATTTTTTTTTGTTATAATTTCAAGAGACATTTGCGTAATAGATTTTAAAAAAAGAAAGAAAACCTTCACTTCAAATATCTCAAAGTTTCAGCAATAGAAAGTAGATGTATTTACTCATTCAAATTAATCCACATTATATTGTTTTTTTTTTATTATTTAAATTTTTTGGGACGTTCTATTAATTAGACTTACCTTTAGTTTCTATGATTGTTGTTCTTATAATGTACAGATAGGAATAAGAAATTGTATACTCGATCTAAGGACAAGTAAAAATTTAAGATAAAAAGATTTAACATTAGAAAGAGGAGGTTTGAGTGCGTTTGTTTTTAACAAACACACTCTTATAGTAAGTTGCCTGTGAGTTCACTCGAAGTTATATACCATGATATTTGATGAAATATTGTATAATTGGTAAAGTGACGGCGCATGTTCCTTCGAGAACGATACATGTTAATTCTTGATTAGAAAAGAAAAAGGATCGGGAGGGTTTGGTTCGACAAATCTGAGGGAAGGGAATAGTCAACAAATAGAATAAAGGTGTAATCAATCTTTTAACAATATTTAAGCGTCAATCTGTTTTCTTTTATTATTTATTATAATTAATTCTTATATTTCATTTTGTAGTCTTTTGGTTCGTTAAAGAAAATTATTTTAAGTTTTGCAATTGGTGTTTGCCGTTCGTAAATAAATTAACCATTATTATAGAAAATTTATAATACGGTCTAGGCAGAAATGCTTAGTGGCGCCCCCGAACGGCCATCGTACATTGCAATCTTGTAAAATTTAAGAGTGTAACAAAATGTTTTGTTACAGAGGGTAGGAGTGGGTAAAATTATAGAAAATGGCACTCCTACCCTCTGTAACAAAACATTTTGTTACGCTCTTAAATTTTACGAGATCGCAACATACGGTGGCCGTTCGAGGGCGCCACTAAGCATTTCTGCCTAGATCGTATTATAAATTTTCTATAATAACGGTTAATTTATTAAGAACGGCAATCACCAATTGCAAACCTTAAAATAATTTTCTTTAGCGAACCAAAATACTACAAAATGAAGATTGACGCTTGAATATTGTTGAAAGATTTATTACATCCTTATTCTATTTGTTGACTATTCTCTTCCCTCACATTAGTCGAACCAAACTCTCCCGATCCTTTTTCTTTTCTAATCAAGAATTAACATGTAGCGTTCTCGAAGGAACATGTGCCGTCACTTTACCACTTATACAATATTTCAGCAAATATCGTGGTATATAACTATGAGTGAACTCAAGGGCGACTTACTATAAGAGTGTGTTTGTTAAACCCAAACGCACTCAAACCTCCTCTTTCTAATGTTAATTCTTTTTATTTTAAATTTTTACTTGTCCTTAGATCGAGTATACAATTTCTTATTCCTATCTATACATTATAAGGACAACAATCATAGAAACTAAAGGTAAGTTTAATTAATAGAACGTCCCAAAAAATTAAATAATAAAAAAAAACAATATAATGTGGATTAATTTGAATGAGTAAATACATCTACTTAAAGATTACATATCCCTCCCTTTCTATTGCTGAAACTTTGAGATATTTGAAGTGAAGACTTTTCTTACTTTTTTAAAATCTATTATGTAATAAATATAGCTTTACTTCTCACTATATGTAAAATATATAATTGTTAATTAGAGAAGATATTAATTAGTATTAACGTTTATCGGCTTAACGTTTTCGAGGATCCATGCCTCATATTCATAGCCTTCATAAAATGTATAATAAAATATGCAAATACAAATATTCAAATAAGCTAGTATTACGTAGCCCATTTCTTCGAGATCTCGAAGCAAGTATCCTTTCTATTAATGGCATGGATGTTTCCATTGATGTAAAATGCCTCCTTTATTTTTCTTTTGTGATCATTTGATTCTATTATGCAAAGGTCTCTTGAGATTATAACAAAAAAAAATCTATTTACCCTGATTGATCAGTGTAGATCCTTTGTGGGTGGAATATTTCATTCTATATTCTTCGTGGTTTGTCCGTGTCTTCTTTCAGTCCGTTCTCCTTGGCTAACTCTCTATGTCCGGCATTTACAAAGCAGTTCCAGGTCGTAATAGGAAGAAGTTCCCAGCAGGGAAAGTTCTGTTAGATCTAGCCACTCAACATTTTCTCCTTGCACTTTGCAGATTTTTTTTATATATTGAAAAGTCTGAGCCAAATTGAAACTTATAGATTAGATATTGACCTCGGCAGAAATCCAATTAATTAGAACGAAAGGAAAGTCCGTAATTTATAGTTTTTTTTCTAAAGTTTCAGTTCACACCTTTAATATTCTCTTCCTTTATTTCATATTTTAAAATCCCAAAGAAACATTCCAATTGATCAGCATAATAGATAGTATAAAAATACCTTCACTGTCAAAGCCCCAACAATAGAATTAATTGCTTTCTTTTCCCTTCTATCTTTAAGAATTTTTTTTTAAAAAACTATACAAAATTCAAACTTTTATCAAAAATGTAAGATCTTGATCTAATTTATTTTAACTTCTTAAAACTCCCTTTTAAAATTATGTATTATAAAATGATATTTATATTTTAACAAATATATATATATGTGCGTATATATATATATATATGAGCTAATAGAAAATTACGTGTTTATTTATTTCTAATAAAATAAGTTCATTACAATGTCCATATTTTATTTTTACAAAATATGTGTGTATATATATGTAGATTATGAAAAGGCATTCGATTCTATAAACATTTCTTCAGTGATTAAAGCATTGGATCATCAAGATATAGATCCAGGATATTGTCATATTTTAAAGAATATTTATAAAAATGCAACAGCAACAATTAGATTACATAATGATACTGGAAAAATCAACATTGAGAAAGGTGTAAGACTCCATATCTCCAAAACTTTTTACAGAAGTGCTGCAAGAAGTATTTTGTGAATTAAAATGGGAAACTAAAGGAGTGAAAGTAAATGGAGATTATTTAAGTCATTTAGATTTCGCAGATGATGTAGTTGTTTTTGCAAATAATGCTTCAGAGCTGCAGGAAATGTTGCAGGAGTTATCAGATGATAGTAGGAAAGTAGGACTAAAGATAAATGTTAAAAAGACTAAAGTAATGTTTAATCGATTTGCTCAAAATATGAAAATAAAGATTGATTATGATGAATTAGAAGAAGTTAACAGTTACAAATACCTTGGTCAGATTATTAATGCAGATGGAAACATAATGGAGGAAATTAATCATAGAATTAAACTTGGTTGGAGTGCTTTTGGTAGAAATAACTTGATACTAAAAGGAAATATGCCTATGTGTTTGAAAAGGAAGGTTTTTAACAAATGTGTTTTACCAGTTCTTACTTATGGATCTGAGACTTGGACTCTCATTAGAAGAGCAATACAGAGACTTCAGACCACTCAAAGAAGTTTGGAGAGATGTATAAAACGCAATGTATGGGTAAGAGAACAAACAGGTGTTACTGACCTCATTGAAAAAATTAAAAGATTGAAGTGGAGTTGGGCTGGACATATTGCTAGAAGAGATGATAATAGATGGACAATCGAAATTTTAAACTGGATTCCAAGAGATTGTAAAAGACCCAGAAAGAGACCACATGTGAGATGGATGGATGAAATAAGAAAGTGTGCAGGGGTGATGTGGAGAAGAGAAGCTAAAGATCAAAGAAGATGGATTAAACTTGGAGAAACCTTCATCCTGCAGTGGATTGATAATGGTTGATAATGATGATGATGATGATAAATGTATAATTATGAGCTGGCAGAAAAATACCAGCTCATTGCACCCTTTTCCAACAAACAAAAAAAAAAACTTAAAAAAAAAAACTTTAATCACGCCGTGGTATTTTTTTTCCTCCTTTTCTTTAAAAGGTTTTAGGCTTCATGCATTATAAGTGCACTTTTTATTTCTTTTACCTTGTATTATAAATGCATTAGGTCTGCATTTTTGGATGATCCTGTATGGGCCTTCGAATAGAGGGAAAAACTTTATATTGTTTCTCACTTAATTTGCTAACTGGCTGAGTTTTAGCATAAACCCAGTCGCCTACTGTAAATTGTATTGGGCAAGCATTCCCCTTCTTTATTCTCTGTTCAGCTTTTTTCTTTAATCGGTCTCTAGCAAAGCTTCAATCTTCCATTACATTTATGGTTTCAGTAACAGTAGGAACGGGACACTTGAGGAGAGAAGGCTCAACTCGACCATAGTGCAAACGTTCTGGAGTTAACCCTGTAGATTTGTGGAATGTATAATTAATTATATTAACCATCTGTGGCAATACTTTAAACCACTGTTGATGGGTACCTTTCAAATATACGTGAAATAAGTTACCCAATTCTTTCATAACCCGTTCGCAAGGGTTAGATTGAGGGTTACGGATAAAGGTGAGAATGTGATGTATCTGTTTTTGCTGAAGCCAATTCTTCCATTCTCTCGATGTAAAAGGGGTTCCATGATCACTCAAAATCGTCCAAGGTTTGCCAACTTGAACAAATTGTTTTTCTTTTAGCACAGTTATGGAAGACCCGGCGTCAGCCTATTGTAGGGGATAAGCGTGTAGTAATTTCAAGAAATCGTCAAAGGCCACCAATATATATTTATATCTACGAAATGATGGTAGTGGACTGTAAAAATCTATGGCTAGAAGCTCATTCGGGTTCTTAGCTCTTATTGGTGCCGGTATCCCAGCGTAATTTTTATTAGCTGGTTTACTTTGCCGACACTCATGACACCTCTGTAGCGTAGTAACCACTGACCTATACAAACTTGGCCAATAATACCATCTCTGTATAAGTTTACTTGTTTTAAGAGATCCATAATGCCCATATACACCATGCACATACTTTATTAGCCTTTCCCTTAGATTTTGCGGTATAAATACTCTCCAACAATCTACTCCCTTTCTAACCTGAAACATTAACAACCCATTTATTATTTTATACCGATATAATTTGTTTTTGTTTTTTTTTGCGTGCAATTTTTTTGTTGTCTGACATTTGCTTCTTTACAGCCTTGTATCAGCTTCCTGCACGTAGTGTCCGAGGTTTGTAAAAAATGGAATCTTTTCAAATCTTTCTCTATCGATACCACAGGATCTGCTTTAAGAGATATTAATCGAGCTCCCTCCAGTGTTAAATTTTGACTGTGATCCGTAAGTGGATTTCTGCTTAATATATCCGGTACTATATTTTCTTTCCCGGAGCAATGAATTACCCTGTAATTAAACTTCTGTAAGTATAATGCCCATCTTATAAGCCTATCATTAGTTAAGTAACACCTATTTATAAACTCTTAAGCTTTTATGATCGGTGGTGATAATAATTTCAGCCACTAAAAGTAAATGCTTAAGTTTATTTAATGCCCAACCAATTGCCAATGCCTCCCTTTTCATAGTGGTATAATTTTTTCCGCCGGATTTAATGTCCTACTTAAAAAATACAAAACCTGAGGTATCTTCTCTTCATTCTCTTGGAACAGTACCGCTCCCAATCCTAGACTACTACTATCAGTTTGTAACCTAAAAGATTTGGTAAAATCCAGATAGGCGAGTGTTACAGTATCTACAAAAAATTTTTTTATCTGTTTAAACGCTTGCTCTTGTGTTTTCGTCCATTCCCACATGCTTTCTTTTCTCAGTAAATGCACAAGTATTTCCATATCTGTAGAAAAATCCTTGTAGAACCTTTGATAGAAATTGCATATACCAAGGAATGATTAATCTGTTTTCTATTCTTTGGTTGGGGGGAATTTAACAATCGCTTCTATCTTGTCCGGATGAGGTCTCACCCCTTTAGCACATATGAGATGACTGAGAAATATAATTTCTTTCTGAAATATATTACTTTTCTTCAGATTTATTGTAATATTCTTTTCATGACACTCACGAAGAAACACAACTAAATTTTCTAAATGTTCCTGAGGAGATCGTGATGCAATCACGACATCGTCCATATAATAAAGTATAAATTCTTTTACCCTCAGAGAAAGTACCTGGTCTAAACATCGTAATAGCCCTGATCCACTGTTAATTAGTCCAAACGGAACTCGTTGAAACATATATGTAAAGTCTTCATAACGGAATGCCGTGTATTTTTGATCCTCAGCGTGAAGCGCCATCTGCCAGTAACTTGATGTCAAATCGAATGACGAAAAATATTTTTTTCCTTAAATTCCAACAGCAAATCTGTAATTCGGTGTGGCACATCCCGATCAGGTATAGTAATAGTATTTAACTGACGAGCATCTAAGCATACTCTCATAGAGCTGTCTTTTTTTTTTTACAGTTACTAAAGGGTTTATATACAGTGACTGTTGGTTTTTTATAATGCCGCATTGTTCCATTTGTTGTAGTTGTTTATCAACTTTCTCTTTATATTTGACAGGAACTGGGTACGACCTACCCTGAAAATGAGTTTCTCTTTTCACCTTTATCCAATGAACATATCCCTTTATAATTCCGGATATAATGGCGAATACTTGTTCATTTTTCAAAAGTGCCTCTTTAAGTTGACTTTTCCACCCCCTATTATTATTGCCTAACTCACTTATTTTACATTCTATTTCTTGGTATATGTCATTAGCTACCATGTAAGCTACCTTGTTATCACTGTGTCTGCTATATCCACTAAATGGCGCCTTTTCATTTCCTCTCATTATATTCTTTTTGCTATAATTAATTTTCATTCCGGTTCAGTGCATAAAATCCGACCCCAATATAAGATCTTTTACCAAACCTGACATTGATAATAATGTAGGCTGTATTTTTTTTCCCAACTTGTACTTCCCCGTATATTTGTATAGGGTCTAACTTAACTCTTTTACCATTAGCCATAGTTAGTTCAGACTTTTTTAATGGTAACAACTGTATTTCCCTCTTCTGATCTCTGATTTGATCTAATATTTTATTTGAGATTATCGAGACTTGACTCCCCGTGTCTAGTAGAGCCTGTATCTCTATTCCCTGTATTTTTATCATTATCATAGGGCAAGTTTGTTCCGCCATTGTTTGTATTTTCTCTTTTTCCTCAATTACTACATTTAACAGCTTAGGGAGTTGTTCTTGTTTTTCTTCTTCCTGTACATTTTCTTCCTCTCTAAGAACTTCCAATATGTCTTCCACACCTTCGCACCTACAGACAGCTAATCTCTCTCGTATATTTTGCGGCAAATTTTTTTTTATAATACTTATAATTTGCCGTTCAGCAATAGGATATTCTATCATCCTTCTCAATTTTATCATTTGCTTTAAAAAGAACTGTCTATATCCTATCCCTTCTACTTTTTTATACCTTTCTAATTCTACCACTCTTCGTAACTTTTCTTGTCTCTTTACGTTCCAAAACGTATGTATTAATTTATTTTTGTACTGTTTGAAATCGTCTGGTCTTTTCTGTTTTGTTCTCCACCAATCTCTTGCCGTGCCCGCCAAATAATTACTTGCTATAATTATTTTTTCTTCTTCCCTTGCCTTATATATACAAAAACACTCTTCTAAACTTTCCAAGTGTTCGAATAGAGTCTCCTCTTTGTCTCCTTCGAACATTTTTATCTTAATTCTATCCTGCATTTTATCTACAGTATTTTAAATTTACTTCCGAAACTCAAAACACTCCCCTACTGGGACACTAACTCCTCGCTTTAACCACTCCAACCTGCCTTCCCCCACTTTTACCCTAATCTCAAGCCGTTTATTTAGTTAACGAGCCCTACACGTTGAGACACCATTTTCTTTAATTTTACTCGCTCCTACCCTCTGTAACAAAACATTTTGTTACGCTGTTAAATTTTATGAGAGTGCAACGTACGGTGGCCGTTCGAGGGTGCCACTAAGCATTTCTGCCTAGACCGTATTATAAATTTTCTATAATAACGGTTAATTTATTTACGAACGGCAATCATCAATTGCAAACCTTAAAATAATTTTCTTTAATGAACCAAAAGACTACAAAATGAAATATAAGAATTAATTATAATAAATAATAAAAAAAAAACAGATCGACGCTTAAATATTGTTGAAAGATTTATTACACCCTTATTCTATTTGTTGACTATTCCCTTCCCTCACATTTGTCGAACCAAACCCTCCCGATCCTTTTTCTTTTCTAATCAAGAATTAACATGTATTGTTCTCGAAGGAACATGCACTGTCACTTTACTACTTATACAATATTTCAGCAAATATCATGGTATATAACTATGAGTGAACTCAAGGGCAACTTACTATAAGAGTGTGTTTGTTAAACACAGATGCACTCAAACCTCCTCTTTCTAATGTCCTTAGATCGAGTATACAATTTCTTATTCCTATCTATACATTATAAGTACAACAATCATAGAAACTAAGGGTAAGTTTAATTGATAGAACATCCCAAAAAATTAAATAATGAGAAAAAACAATATAATGTGGATTAATTTGAATGAGTAAATACATCTACTTAAAGATTACATATCCCTCCCTTTCTATTGCTGAAACTGAGATATTTGAAGTGAAGGTTTTTCTTACTTTTTTAAAATCTATTACGCAAATGTCTCTTGAGATTATAACAAAAAAAAATCTATTTACCCTGATCGATCAATGTAGATCCTGTATGGGTGGAATATTTTATTCTATATTCTTCGTGGTGTCCGTGTCTTCTTCCAATCCGTTCTCCTCGGCTAGCTCTCTATGTCCGGGCATTTACAAAGCAGTTTCAGATGGTAATAGGAAGTGGTTCCCAGCAGGGAAAGTTCTGTTAGATCTAGCCACTCAACATTTTCTTGCGCTTTGCAGATTTTTTTTATATATTGAAAAGTCTGAGCCGAATTGAAACTTATAGATTAGATATTGACCTCGGCATAAATCCAATTAATTAGAACAAAAGGAAAGTCCGTAATTTATAGTTTTTTTTTCTAAAGTTTCAGTTCACACCTTTAATATTCTCTTCCTTTATTTCATATTTTAAAATCCCAAAGAAACATTCCAATTGATCAGCGTAATAGATAGTATAAAAATACCTTCACTGTCAAAGCCCCAATAATAGAATTAATTGCTTTCTTTTCCCTTCTATCTTTAAGAATTTTTTTTTAAAAACTAAACAAAAGACAAACTTTTATCAAAAATGTAAGATCTTGATCTAATTTATTTTAACTTCTTAAAACTCCCTTTTAAAATTAAAAGTACGTATTTATTTATTTCTAATAAAATAAGTTTATTACAATGTCTATATTTTATTTTTACAAAATATGTGTGTATATATATGTATAATTATGAGCTGGCAGAAAAATACCAGCTCAATGTACATATGGACAGTGTTCGTAACTGAGATAAAAGAAATGATTTAAGATTCCTGGAGATTGGATGGTTTCGATGCATGGGGTTTATAGCCATGCCTTTAGTTACTGGTGATATATGGAGAATTTTATCATCAGTATAGGGATGAAATTCTGGCATGCAATTCTAGTTTTTATTTCAGACATTGCACCAACCCATTCGCAAGTTTATGCATATATATGAGCCCCTAAAAGGACACAGAGATTCAACTTTGATTGGATTTTGCATATACCATCTTTAGTTTTAATGGACCTAAGTAAACATTAATGAATCTCTAATTTATGCTCATATGTTCTTAAAGGAGCAGCTAAACTCTTAATAGATCCACAACTTTTATAGACTTTATCAGAATTGGGTTTTACAGCTCAGATAATACTCATGAGCCAGGTTTGAGACTCTAATGATTTTTCTAGATATTCATATTTAGCCTATTCCTGATTATTCATGCATTGTATAGTGTGCATTTTATAGATCAGTAGTGGAATATTTTAAATATCTTGATTGCAGAACACTATGTATTCTGCTTATTTATTGGAATGCCACTTGGATCTTGGGGAAAAAGAAATGGAACACCACTTTGGTATATGAATTGCTCATATGTTTATATATAAAATATTATTGACAGAAGTGTGTTTCATTTTCTTTTTGTTTTACCATGACTCGTGCCCGCAACATAATGGATGAGTAACCTTAATGGTGTGTGTGTGCATATATCTAACATAAAGGAAGAAGAAAATTATATAGTACAAAAATTACTTAAATAAAAATTAAAGTAAATTATAAAGTAACTAAAATACTACTTAAATAGTTTATAATATTTTAAAATAAATGGTTTAATTTATGTTTGATTCTGACAAAAATAAAATAAAATTACACCTGGGTCTTGTTTTACGCGATAGATAGGTTCCTCAGAAAACACGCACAAACGAAATCACGCAAAAATAGACGTAACTTACATTGAAAAAGAGGGGATGCGGTCTGTGGTTTTTCAAAATTCGCGTAAAAGCAAAGCACCAACGTAAAATTACTTCAAAATTTGCGCGAAAAAAAAACTATTAGGAAATAAAATATGACTAATAAAAAATTTCAAATTTGAAAAAAATTGATACAAGACAAACTTTTTTTAACTAAATCAAATAATATATTTTTATGCATAATTTAGAGTACAGTAATTTACATTTTTTTATACTCGTTTTAATTATCATTGCTATTTGCCGAAAAACACGTTCGTTTGCAAACTGGTAATAAATCAAATTTTTCACAAGAGGAAATACAACTTCAAACTCATGTTGTGTCAATGGTTTTCTGGTGACAACGTAATTAGTAATTAATCTTTGAGACGATGATTTTATTAATTGTTTATGAAACTAACAACTAAAAATGAAATTCTTATTTTTGTCTTTAATTTTCAATTCCGTTTAAAAATCAAATTTCACATCACATTAATTTCAAGTCGCTATAAGTAATTTTTAAATTGTTAATTACAATTAAAAATCAGATTTTAATTTTTAATTGTCAAATTTAATTGTGCCCACTAAAATTACTCACCTATTAAAAATAAACTTGTGGACACTAAATGATTAATAATTGATTACGTTCTTTTTTAAAAAGCAGAAACAGAATGTGATTTAAAATGCAAAATTAACACGCACAATGTTTGAACAAATTTACATTATAATCTTGTAAAATTTAATGTGTGTATACATAAAATGTGGAAATCATGATTTTAATTTCATTATTGCATAAAATCTTTCTTTTATAAAGCACTGAAAATATTGAAATTACTAAGATGAAAGTCGAATTCCAATAATGTACTATTACTTTCAATATAACGTAAGTGCGTGAAATTTATTATTTAAAGTAATAGCGCATTATCGGAGTTCGACTTCCGATGAAACATGAATCGTGTAACTTCAAAATTGTGTTAAATAAGTCCGCGTAAAAAGAGACCCAGGTGTATTAAAAACAATCAAATAACTATTAATGCCAGAACTGGAATCGATTTGGGGACCTTATGCTCCAAAATTTGAGGACTCTACTACTGTACTAAGTCACACAGGGCTATTGAATTATTATTTTTATAAGAAAAGAAAATTAAAAAAATGACAAGTGTTTTTTTAAATTACTTTTTAGTAGATTTATGTGAATTAAAACATTTTATATATATATTTTAATTTTATAAAAAGTTTAAATACAATTTAATACCACCAGATGACAGTTCCATAAAGAGTACTGAATTCTATATAAAATTTAAAAAATACACTTTAAGCTTTTTTTTTTTTTTAATTATTAAAATTGTTTGTAAATTAAAAACAGAAATGTTTTGTCATGGGGAATGCATATGTTTGCAACATTTCAACTAAATTGAAAATCTGGAAATGAATGAAAGTTGAGGTACTAGATTTCTCAGCAACAGACAGGTAAAAAACAGAACAATTTAAATAAAAGCATATAAAAATACTACTTTGTAGAAAAGAAATTTAGAAGGTTTTAATTTACTGTACATGTACATCATAAAAGTTAATTTAAATAAATTTTGTTCTTAAATAGTAATTAAGAACAAAATTTTAATTAAGAAATTATGTAGCATTGCATCTTTATTTATACAAAAAAAAAACTTGTTGATTAATTTACATTTAGAAAATATAAGTGGAGTGTATTCAGTAATGTATTTATAACAGAATTATTTTATATTAGGTGATAAATGGAAGTCTAGATATGAAATAGTAATATATTTATATTTTCTATATGCAAGTTTAAAAAGAATTATATATTGTTAAAATAATTTTGCTTATAATTCAGATAAATTAATAATTAAATAATTGAAATATTTTTATATTATAAAATGCATATATAATATAAATACGGTGACAAACCCCCGGTAAAGTGCTTTTATGAAGTTACATGCACTCATCCGTGAACATTAGTTTAAAAAGTATAAGTGAACCATTTGTGCTTAGAGCTTATTGTTATATAAGCTAACTTTTGCTCATACTGAAATTAAAGCTTTAAGCTATTGTGTACCTGAATTATAATTTAATAAATGAATTATACAAACTTATTCATTCTGTATCAAGAGAGACAGAATCTCATTTTTAACTATTACAATAAATAGCTTGTTTATATAATCCTGATTACATATGTAATATAAATAAGATGACAAACTTCCAGTTAAACTCTAACCATAAGTGGTTTACTTATTAATGGCCTAGGTGAGTGCACATAAATTTTTAAAAGCATATGACCGGAAGTTTGTCACCTTATTTATATTACATATGTAGTCAGTACTGTATAAATAGACTATTTATTATAGTAAAAATTCAAATTGCATATATGTATATCAGCATGTTTATATGTTGACCAGTTTTATTATTTATACATATGTAAACTATATGAACATATAATTTGAACAATATATTACTATCTATATTATTTTGTTTTCCATCTATTTTATAAATTAAAATCTATTTGCTATTTAAGAATAAGATGAAATTAGATACATAATAATCTATGTGAGCTATTGTAGAATATTTATTTTAGACTTGCCATTTTTATTATTGTTGATAGTATTATTGATACTGCTACTACTATTATGTCTATTTCCTTTTTTCTCCACCATTTTTATTAAAAAGTTATTAATCGTTTTTTATTTATAATAAATTTATATGTATAAAATCATCAAAACATCATATATCACTATTTCATATGCTTACACAGGCTGTTAATAACAATTGCAAACTATTACACCAAGCACAAGCCTTTGTAATCAATGGATTTAGGACGGTTTGTGCATTAGATAGGGATTTTATGCACAACCTTTTCTGCATTCATTGATTACAAAGACTTGCACTTGGTGGCAGTACTGTATGAGAGTTTGTTAAATTTATATGTATATATTAAGTAATCTTGTACTATCCAGGAAACAAGCATTACTCAGTAATAGAATTAGGTATGTGTGAATTCTATATAATTTTCTTCATAGTTATGTGAATGGCACCTGGGAATTAAGAATTGTATTATAAAATGATGTCTTTGTAGTATTATTAAGAACCACTCTTAAAGCCCCCACACTTTATTAATATATATGACAGTATTATTGGCCTTAAATAAGCATGTACATGGTCTTAAGGTGCGGGTCAGCTACTTAACAGATAATATACTTACACGTGAATGCCTTCAATTATTATGCCTATATTATGTTTAGCAACAAGTGATCGCCCAATATGAGTCATGCTGCTGCAAATCGTCAGATTTATTATTTAAATAAAATAGAAAATCATATAAAATTAAAATACTTGTTAAAAAACAAATTTATATTAAAATTCTCTCATGAGCATGATTTCATTTCTTAATAAATAGATCTTTTCAAGTGCAATTCAACTAGATACAAACATATATCTGTAACCCAGTGCTTTTGGCAATTGGTTTTCATTTAGTATTATGCATGTTCAAAATTGAAGCTATTCTTAAAAAAAAAATAGAAATAATTATATTTAATTAATCAAAGTGCATGTAAATACTTTGGTTTCTTTTTCTTTTTTTCCATTGTTCTAATATTTAAAGAAAATTGATACAAATTTCAGTCAATTGATGTTTAAAATAATATTATTTTAATACTTCTGATAAATCAATTCATTCAATAAAAATATAATGGTATCTTAATTATAATTTACAAATGATTAGTGTTGGTAATTTTTGTTTATTATTTATAATTTTGATTTATTAAACTGGTATATATTATATTTCAAATAACCTTGATGACCACGTGATTCATGTGGCTGAAAAAAAAATAGCGGATTGATTCTGTTTTTGTCAGTCATCGATCGTCTGCTTTTTTTTAAAAAAAAAACTCAAGGGAATCAGAAGTTAACAGTACTAAATTTTTTATAACGATATTTTTTTAAATAAACAGTAATAAACTGATTATATTCTATTAGTTATAACTACAAGGATAGGGTAGATATATTTTTAAGACATTCTGTTTCTGTCTTTTTCTACAGTTAAGAATTGTTCTAGTTATAAGTCCAGCATTAGAGAGAATTTAAAATATTTCATTTTAAAACTTAAAATGGCAAAGTTAAAGCAGTTGATAATTGAACCTAGTAATTTATCTCAACCCAAAAAGATGAACATTTTTAATGTCAAAACAAATTGTTTACGTAATCAATGAGGATTGCCAATTCTTCAACAAATTTTGTGATAAATGCTTAGCCAGAGTCAGCACTTAAAATATCTCTGTCATGACCCCCTCCCCCAAAACCTCTGACCATGGTTTCGTGCTTCGGCAATCCTCAGAGAGGTGCTAGGGTAGGTTCAGACACTAGATCTAAAAAAATACCAACCCAAAGCCAGCATTTATCTAGAAGTTATCTATTGAGAGGAAAATCTGAAATTTTCAGACACCTACATGTCTTCAAACCAGCTATCCAACTCAAATAGCTATATGGGGCTGAAAGATCTTCAGCCATACCATATATTAGTAGTCTTTGCAATATAACATTGCATAAGACTTAAGGCAGAAACTATAAATTGATTATATTTTGCCAGCTTAAGAGAATTGGGTCATGTGATCTATGACTCTTATTTTGACAAATTGTTTACGTCTTTGTTTTTATTTAATAATATTTCTTGTGTATAAAAAGAAGGTAAAATTCTAGTATAAACTGATAATTTAGAAGGACTCTCCAAGATTTTGCTCTGTCATTTACCTTTTTATCTATTCTGATCACAGAGGGCACCGCCAGATCACTACGTATTTGGAAAAATTTATTTACTGTGATCAGAATGGATGATGATGATGGTTTGCGCCGACTAGACTCAGGGAGAAACAAGAAATCTTAAATATTGTT
This sequence comes from Epiperipatus broadwayi, assembly GCA_028023455.1. Classification (NCBI taxonomy): domain Eukaryota; kingdom Metazoa; phylum Onychophora; class Udeonychophora; order Euonychophora; family Peripatidae; genus Epiperipatus; species Epiperipatus broadwayi. The sequence goes on from JAQFVV010000213.1 coordinate 1,177,892, forward strand.
TAGACAATTGAGAAATAAAAGCACTAAGACAAATAGCCAAATTAAGTGTAAACAAATTTTAAAAATTTATTAAGAGAAGACTTATAAGAAAATTTTCTAAGTTAACGAATAGGATTAGCTTAGGCGTGTACCAGAAAGATTAAACGCAATGCTCTGGCAGACCTACTGATCTTCTAATAACAAATTATAAAGGGAGAAAGCAAATTTCATTCAGCAGAGGATTCACCCAAACATTGGTATTTCCATTCACAGATACTTGAAATAAATCAACGAAACCAGTGCCAGCGAGCTTTTCTAGGCCCGAAAAATGTGTCGGGACCAAGAATGTCATATGCCGGTAGAAGCTGCATCTAATACTATGTTTAAAGTAAAGATGATTGATTTACCTCAAGAACAACCGAAAAATATGATTTAAAATGAAAGGAAAACAAACAATTAAAACTGGCGCATCCAATCAAATGATTGGCAAAAACTAATCTAAGAATAATAATTAAAGGCCTCAATAAGAGACAAGCAAATAATTAGAAAAGCAGTTATGTCTGCCCAAGCATTTCAAGGAAAATAAACTTACAAAACAAATTCTGAGTACACGCTCTGATAAATTTAAAGCCATACAAAATAAATCTATCGGAGAGTGCAAAATGAGTACGAAAATATTAAAGCTTTAAATACTTTAGCAGAACGAAAGTCTCTCTCACCTGTAATCTGCAAAGGGATAAATATTATCTTCCTGCTAGCGACTTATAAAATTACAAAGAGAAACAATTCCAGTTTCCGCTTTCAGAGATATAAGAAAGAAGAAACGAAATCTCTACTTGCAGAAAACTAGAACAATAAATTCGCCAGCCAAAAGATTTTGTGTTTTGTTAAAGTGCAAACATAGTATTTAAAATCAATTATTGGATATTAAAATAATTACAGGTAAGCATTTAAAATATACACGGCTGCTAAAGCATTTATAAAAAGTTAGACATAAAAATATAAAAACTCACTCGTCACTCTCCAATAAACAAAAATTAAAGCAAATTTGGAATCTTAAAACTAAGATTCCAAGACACACTACAAAATATAAGAAAAAAACACACAACAAATATTACATATGAGATTAAATATTGCTTATGAATACATATTTATAATTAGATTGAGCGGAGATTTAATTAAAAGAAATTTACCCTGGCTAGAATAAAAGAAAATATTTACCTTACGGTAAAACAATGTTCACATAGAAGGCACACTTTTGTATTAGTTCATTTTTCAGGTCCTTTGACAGTGGCAAGGTAGAGGTATAGAGGTTCCAGTCTTCTAGAGGTTTATGGCATGACTGATGGAGATTTGGTAGTTAGGGTTCATCCTTTGTTTAAGTTAGCAACACGTCCTGATGGTGGCAAAACTCAGAGCGGTAGATTTTGACATCTTGTACAGCAATGAAGTCTGTTAATAATTGCAAGTTTTTAGCAGGAATTAAATGTCCGAACTGCTACCCAAAATGATATAACTCTCAGCAGGCGATAATCCAAGTGTATACGGAATACTGAATCTCCCACTTTGAAACAGCTTGTTGGTCAAGAATTAAAGCAAAAACTAACTATTGTGCCAAATTTTGCAGGGTCATTTATACCTGGCTACATTTTCCCCGAAAACCTTTCCTGTTGTCCAATTCTACGCCTAAGGCAGGGCAAATATTAATATCCAGCTCAATGTAATCTAAGAATTCTACCCAGGGTTTATTAAAAAAACAAACCACAACAACACAATTAAATCTCCACTTTTAGAATGAACTTTAAAATGATTAATATAAAAGCTACAGGAATGTAATTAGCCAGCTTGCCTGTTTTTAATCAAATTGATTAAAAACAAGCGGTGAAAGTAAACTATTTTAAAATAAATCTATCAACATTAAAATGATCCGTTTTAAATATAAACGTGTGTGTATTTTAATACACGTATTTTTTTTTAAATAATAAAAAAATTTAAACATTTAATGAAAATTAAAAGTTTAATTTTTTTTTAATTTTTTTTTTTTTTTTTTTATAATACCATTGAATTGGATATCCATCCGGTTCAATATCTTTCAAGCTTAAGAGAATTGGGTTATGTGATCTATGACTTATTTTGACACATTGTTTACCTCTTTGACTTTATTTAATAATATTCCTTGTGTATAAAAAAGATGATAAAATTCTAGTATAAACTAATTGATAATTTAGAGGAACTCTCCGAGATTTTGCTCTGTCATTTACCTTTTTTTTTAATATAAAAGTTGTTATATCATCTGCATCTGTTTATAAGGGAACTATTATATAGTTCAGGGGTGGCCAACTTTTGTGTTCTTAAGATCTACGTTTTATTTTTAAAATGTGTTGTGATCGACTTGTTGTCATAGGCGATCGACTTGTTGTAATAGGCATACACTATGTGGAGGGAGGTGCGAAATACATACTATTTTTAAATATCTACCTAGTAAAAAATAATTATTTAACAGGTCAACAAACTCATATCCGGGGGGGAGGGGGAATTAAAACAACATGAGTAATTAATTATTAACAATATTTATTAATTCAAATTATCTACATTAAATCAAGATTAAAAATATTATTTTCAATAATGATACGGCTTAATAGACTTCACCTATCTAGAATTGAAAAAAAATTTAGAACAGAAACAACAAAAAAAACTTGAAAATCTTGACGTAATTTGTTTTACTCATTACCCGACAGCTCTTGCCAGATTGGCCTCGCGATCGACCAAAAATGGCTTTGCGATCGACCGGTGGATCACGATCGACTTGTTGGACACCCTGATATAGTTCATTCATCAATTCAATTACTTTATAATCGTTTAAGAAAAAGTTGATGCCACATGCATTTAAAGAGATGTTTTAAAAAAAAAACTATTTGAAGTTAAAAGCTAAAACTGTTCTATACAGCAGTGTTTCCCAACCTGTGGTATGTGTACCACTGGTGGTACGCGAGTTGTTGGTAGGTGGTACACGAAAAATAATCAATAATGGCGGACATAAAAAAAAATTAAATCATAAAAATATCATAGAAATGTTTTTTTCTTATAATTCATAACAATTATTTTAATTCATAATATTATGCAATAAAGTTGTTAATATGTGCAGTCGATAACGATCTTTAATGTTAATGATAAAATTGAAAGTATGATTAAGAAATTAGATTTTTGGAAACAGTAATATATATAAGTATCGAAAACAATCAACAGTAATATATATAAGTATCGAAAACAATCAACTGGAAGTATTTGAAACTCTACATATTTTTTGTTTGAAAATAAGGTTAGTCTGTCTCAAGATATACGAGAAAATATAATAGCACATTTAACAGGATTAAAATTGTCTTTCATGAAATATTTTCTAAAACCCGAAATCACAAATGATAATTGGATTTCAAACCCCTTCTATGCAGAGAATTTAGAAAAAGCTACATCATTATCAATAAAGGATTAAGAAAAGTTAATAGAATTATCATGTGACAGAACTTTACAAGTAGAATTCAAACGACACAATCTAATTAATTTTTGGTTAAACATTAAAGAATATGAACAACTTTCCGAGAAAGCTCTTAAATTATTATTACCGTTTACAAGTATGGAATTAGTAGGAAGAGCTTTTTCTTCATATATTATTTTAAAAAAGAAGTATCGAAACAGATTTAACGCAGCTGTAGACTTAAGGGTATACCTCGCATCTTTCGAACCAAATTTCAAAAAATTATGTTGTTCGAAATAAGCACAAAGATCTCATTAAATTTATTTTATAAAAATATTTGATTATGATAAGAAAATATATTAATTTGGTTTTTTATAATTTTGTGTTTTATTAAAACCATTTATTAGTAAATGAAATATGACAAAATAGTAGATAAATAATGAGTCAGATCAAGGCAAATCAATCTAAATTATTTAATTTGAAAGAATGTATCAGAAAAGAATCATACCCAGAAATTAGACTCTCATTAATTCTTGATCATCTATTGTGGATTACTAGATGTAAGCTAGTATTTAATCATCAAAATTTTAATCCTATTAACTTCATGCTGAACAATATAAAGAAAACAAGAACAAGAGCTAGCCTGATAACCCCTGAGGTTATTTTTACCATGACTTGGGACATGCTGGATTTATCCTCTCCATGGTCCAACTAATAACAAGATGCTCCGAAAAAGAGAAAATAGACTTAAATTCGTGAAAACCAAATGAAGGAATTAGAAAACACTTTGAACAAAATATATACCAAATAACCTTTAATGTAATAATATAATCTTTAATAAATTATTTTGGGAAAAATATGAAACTTTGAACAAACACATACATATAAATATGTTACAGTGAGTTTATAATTTCAGTCAGTTTATAATCTGGCATGACGTTTAGGCATGTTTCAATGTAATTTGTCTTATTATGAGATGTGAATACATACATGGTCACCCTATAATATTTATAATGCAAATAAAATAACACACTCGCAATAACAAATTTCACGAAATACAATCATTTTTACGAAGTGGTACAATTTAGCGTGATGTACTACCAAGTGGTACGCAAGCCAAAAAAGGTTGGGAAACGCTGCTATACAGTATTAATTTTGTCATTAAGTTAATTTACAATCATTTGTAAAAAGGATTGATATGCTATGTATTTGAAAGGAAACTGAACTATTTAAAATTAATATGCTAAAGTTATGGAAACCATTTAATAATTTTTCTCAGCATCCTGAACATAAAGTTTAATCTTTGAAAAGTGTGTGCTCTTAAAGAAATTATAATGGAATTTTGTATTTACTCATCTTAAATATATTCGCGGTTTAATATTAAAATTTCCGGAAAACATACAAATCTTCTTCAATGTGCTAGCTAGCTGATATCATATGTATACTTTTATAATATTCATATTTATCGTCTTATTATGATATTTGTCTTTAGTCCCAAATCTTCGTTATCATAATTAAATTGTGAATTAAGCTTCACTTCCACTGTAGTTTTTTTTTTTTTGTATATTTTATGCTACAATTGCTATAAAAAAAACATCTTCACTTAAATATATATGTTTCTTATTTCAATGTCTTATATTTTTGGGGGACTATGAGTAAAGAAGAACTTTACCTGATCAGATGGCTCAGCAAAGGAGGCGTTCAGCCAAAGAACTAAGGTTTTTTTTTTTTTTTAAAAAAAAGATGCTTGGTAAACTTTATTTATTTTTTTTAATTTTATAATGTAATACATAGAGGTTTTGAAATTTACTATGTAATATTTTAAAGGTTTTATGGTAAATAGGTAGACTTTACTACCATTTTTTTTAGTAAATTTATTTTCAATATGAAGTTATACTGATAAAATATATCTAGTTTATGTTACGTGCAACCAGAGATATTAATCTGGCATGTTACGTATTTAAAATCTATGTTACATCTTTAACTGGTAAAAGTATTTTTTTTTAATTTATCAGAAGTAACTATTTTTATATCATATGCTGTAATAGCATATAAGGTTTCAATAGAAATTTATTTTAGTAATTAATTATTTATTAACAATGATTCTTTATTAATACGTCCACTTTATTTTAGTATAAGCTTTTATGCTATACATTGCTGTTTAATATTCCTTGTTTAAAGTTCACATTTGATACTAATATATTTGTGTTTTAGTAATTGGTTTCAGATATTGATTGGTATACAAATTGATTATTCAGATTTATTATTAGTGTATTTTGCTATCTTGCTTAAGTTGGAGAAATGGTAGATGCTTAATACCAGTATATTTTGATGTTTATTGTGCATTCCACTTGTGGAATGGATGTGTTCTTCTCATAGTGCCTTATATTTTTCCATGAGTGGATCATTTTGATATAGTAGCATAGTTTGTAGCCAGTGTGATCAAGTCCCATGGAGAGGACTATATTGAATTTATATGATATTTGATATATCTAATTTAATTAATCCTATAAGAGGATTATATATTTGGTGGGTGTTCCTTTTCCTTAGGTGATAAGACAAAGTCCTTACCTACATTTTGAGCCTGAGAGATAGGCTGGAAACCATCAATCATTTTAATGAAGTATTTTTCCTGGAGAGGTTATTCAGTATTTCTATCCCTTATATGAAGTTAGGATATATTTTCCACCATAGAAGATGTAGATTATAGTGTTCTATTTAAAGTTATGGCAAGATAGAAATTAGATTTGACATATTAGTTCCTCAGGATGCACTTTATCTTTGTTGTGCTTTAGTGTTTTGGGATCAATATCTGTATTGTGCTACTTAGCCTTGCTAATAGTTCACAAGCAAAACAAATAAAGAGAATTAATTTCAAAATTGCATATTTTTAAAACGCTTAGTTATTTAGGGAATACTATAGTAACATGTTTTATTTTTCATCAGTAGCTGAGAATTTCCTTCACAGGAATTGTAAGTCATTTATGGTTAAATTATTAAAAATTTTATGTGGACATTAAGTTAAATATTAATTTATGTGTGTGACTTCTGATGAATGAGCCATACCCATTCATAGTTTATTTCTGATATCAAACCAGATTTAGTTAACTCATTAGCAGTAGAGTTTAACATTTAGATGAGAGTAGTATTTGAATCCAGATCATGATAGTTTAATAAATAGCATTTAGATTTTATTGGTGTACTTCTTATCATAATAAAAATAGCCAACTAAGAATTTAAATAAGGGATGTATTTTGTAGATGGTTTATAAGACTTAAATAGATACTGTTACGATTTTTGTCTATTTCACATTAAGCATTTGCTTAATGCAGCTTCTAAAATTTTAAATCAGTTATAGTGTACTAGCTGTACATTTCAGCTAGTTTCCTTAAATTAATAGTTTAATTCTGAGCATATAAGAAAATATTCTTATGTTCTGGTAAAGAACAGCTGTAGCTAAAATATGTGTCATATATTTTTTATTTTATTTATTTTTATTCTGTGTTGTTAATAAACTTCTAGTATGTTAGTCAATTTTGTGCCGATTTATTTCCTTGATGCAAACCATGTGCTGATTATATTTATGTGTTTGAAAAATATTTGCAAAGTGTTTTCCTTGAGTCTTCAATTGTTTAAATTTGAGAAATCTTAATATACCAAATAAACAAATTTATGCAGATCCTGACATTTCATTTTGATGATAATTATTTTATGAGAATTGCAAATTTCAGTTTAAACATTTATTTGATATTGAGACGAATCTTATTTCTAGTTTTAATTCTGACTGCATGTTATTTCATTCATGTTCTTAGTCTAATTGTTGAAATAATTAGTTTTAATTATTTTATTGGGTTGTTATGGATGATGGAAGGATACAAAAGATACCCTTGTCTTTCTATTATTCTGGCTGATATCCTGGGTAAAAGGCTGAAATATTTTAAATTTTATGCAATTATTTTATTTCATTATTGATCATATTTATCACTCCTTTAAGTAATTATAGTAGTTGTTATGATATATTAGGACACATTAGCTTTTAAGTGAACGTTTCCTATAGTCTACCAGAATGCCAGTCATGTGTGACAACACAATATTGTAGAGTATTTTCCTGAGATAAACAAAAGAACCCTGAGATTATCATCATCATTATTCCTTATTTAAGAAGTTATTAATTATTGTTACTATTATAGTTATGTTGTGATATAAAAGAACTTCATTTTCAATTGTACCATAAGAAAGGTATTTTTCATTTCCTCTTACTCTGCAAGAGTAAAGTTCATTTCAGATCATATTGGCAAATAATTTACACAGTATTTTTTTTTTTTTTTTGAAAGACATTAAAAAAAACATGAAAGATCTCATTATTATTTAAAAGTGCAAATGCTTATAGCTTAGAGAATGTGTTTTTGATAAAGGGAGAATGTTATTTTTATTCTAAATTTTTAATTAGGGAATGATTGCAGTTTCTCTCTCTTCCCAAGTTATTTATTTTACTGATGATAATTTATTTTATGATCTTAATTTCTTACTTTGTCTTAACTGCATATCTCTGCAGCTGAATTTTTTATAACTAACCGACCACTGAGCATAGTCCACGTTTTTGTATTACAGATTTATAGTTATTTTGATAAGAGTCTCAAAATAATATTTATTGATGTTTATTTTACTAAGTTAGAAATAATGCCTCAACTTAGGGAATGACATATATATTTTATGAAATTGATCGCTATATTTTGGTAAGGTTAGCATATATATACTATAAAATAGAAGTAGCCTCGGATTCAGAAAGATTTATCATCAGTTTCGTTGACTCATGACTTAAAACAAAAGTGTCAATTTTCTATTTTATTTTATTTTATTTATTTATCATTACTAGTCTAGCATTAGGCAGTTGTTAACTTTTCATTTATTATTTGTATTCTTTTACATGGTCTTGCCTTTTTATTCTATTACAATATATATTGAAATGTCAGTGCACTATATAGATTTAATCTTTTAATGCCTCTAATAAGTGAAGATGTTTGCAAATGATATGATTTTTTTATGTTGGTGGGTAGTTGCAATATAATGCAGTTTAACACAAAGGGATATACTGTTAAAAATTTTAAAAAGAAAAAAATTGTAATTATATTTATATAAATAGTACTAAATAATGCTGAAAACAATACTGATTTAATGTAAATTAAGTCTACATATAGCAGTGTGACATTCTTTTTTCATGATAAAACCAAACCATATAATCAATGATTAACTCAATGGATAATAGATGCCAATTTAACTAGACTCCTATGATTAATTTTTTGTATAATTTTAGTAAGCACTTTAAAGATAGCTAATAACTTCATTACTCATCATAAGAATGATTGCACTACCATCTATTGTCCATTAATTTAGTCAGTACTAATTTTGGTTCTATATTGATGAGAGAAGTGTCTATACTTCATTGCCTAAAATGGCATAAAAATTGTGTAGAATGTATGCATATTTTTATTCTTTACACAGATGATCTTCGAATACCTTCTGTATGGAAGTCTCCAATTTTAAGAAGTGAAAATCCTTACCCTGTTGTAGTTTTTTCTCATGGGCTTGGCGGGTGTAGGACAGCTTATTCCACAATATGCTGTGAATTGGCATCTTATGGATATGTTGTCGCAGCTGTAGAACACAGGTTAGTTACCAAGTTAAAATAATGTGATATTGTTACTATAAAATTTTGGGAGTTTATTTTTAAAATAATTTTGACTTCTTTTTAAAATCTAATGATTTTATGATATTGTTTATCAAACTGATTAGTTATGTAGAGAAAACAATGTTTTTGCCTATTGACAAAGGTGATTCCATTCAAAGGATAATGAATCCCCAAAAAATTAAATAAAGAAAAAAAAGCTTTATTCCTTTTTTTTTTAAATAAATTAGATAATATTATTTTAAAAGGTTGAATATTATAAGAAAAAATTACATAATAAAGTAACACAAAAGGGAGAAAGCATAAAGAAAATCAAGCAGTGTGATCTTTATTGAGGTTAAGAGTATGGAGATTTTCATAAAGAAAATAAGTGTAAGTCTTTCTAAAAAAACAGTTGAAGGACGAAACTAAATTCATGATCATGATAACATTTATTAACAGCTACCAGAATAGAGATATTAAAAGAACTGAAGAGAATTAAGAAATAAATGACTGATATCTGTCTATACTAATTTTGTGTAGAATCCAATAAATAAAAAGTAGACTGAAAGCCTTCACTCTAAATATGGAACAATATTCAATAAAAAATTGACTTTTGGCTTTAAAGAAGTTTTGGGGAAATTATTATGGCCCATTGTTGAGGGAAGTAGACTAAAGAAGTAATGTTCCTGGATCTATTGATTGATGAAAGTGATTAAAGTGGTATCATCTTGATCAGTTGAGTATATCTGAGTTGTTTCCAATCATCAGCTGGTATGCCCATAGATTCATGTGATTTCCAAAACATATGACTATAGGATATAGTGAAATAATAATTTCCCTTGTAATTAGAAAAATATTTTTTTTAAAAAGTAACATTTTAAAGGAATTATCATGCCAAAAAAAATTATTGAAAAGATAGAATGAGTAAAGAAAGATAAATTGGAGAACTGTTGAAGAATTTTAGATTTAAAGAACCATGGTTAAGCTAATTAGAAATAAGGTTATTATTATTGTTGTTAGGTTCTATGACAGAAACATCGAATCCTGATAATCATTCAAATGGCATTTGCTTACTTCAGTTTTTATATTGAGACTATTGAATTTTAAAAAAGTTAAACTCAAGCGAATTATCTCTGATCACTGTTAGAAAAGGAACAATGATGCCTTAAAGTTAAGTTCAATTATAAAATATATCATCATTAATAAAACTGTAAATTAAATTATATTTCATTTAAAGTCATTTCTGTGGAGAAGAAACTAAAGTAGGATAAATCCTTGATGACTCCTAAACTGAAAAAAGTATTGAATAAAATGTCATCTAATTTAAAGTTGAATGGAGTAGTTTGAATAAAAATGAAATGTCTATTTGTAAAATTCAAGAAAATGTAAATTGTAATTGATACCTTTGACTTAGGGTTAAGTCAACTTTTTTTTATTCTTTGGATTTATTATTTTGATAGCTATTAACTTCTAATTCATTATTACCAATCTTTATTTTCTCTTTACAAGAAAAACCATTGAACATTATTTCAGCTTTATAGTATTTCTCTTTAGTTCTATTTTTATGCCTTCATTTGATAATTCTTATAATATTTTCTCAAGTCCTGAACTATTATTTGCAAAAATAACCACAAAACATTTCCTGTAAAAGGGCTGTAATAAGTTTTGGAGACGTGAAATCATTCTATCATCCAAGCTTACCAATGTTGATGCCCTGTATTGTTTAATGCAATAATAGAATGTCAGACTGTGGAACATTAAAAGCCCCTAGATCAAACCCAGTTCTGGCATTGCAGTGTCAATCTCATTATGATCTGAGTAATAAAGCCATTCAATTATAATTATTTCCAATATTAATATCATCCTGTAATTTAATCTATACTGTTCATTTTGATCAATATTTATTAGAAGTTAACAATATCCTGGGTGTATAGCCTGATGTTCTAAAACTTTAGTCACTGTAAAAATGTTTATAGAATTAAATGCCTTTTCATTATCTACAGATTAAAAATGTAATGGCAACTTATATTCATTGATTCTTTCTGTACTTAATAATTGTATGTATTCTTTTATGCTAAAATCTCTTAAATCTAGCTTGTTCTCTATGTTGTTGTTAATCCAAAATTCTTTGTAGGTCAATTTTCATGATCAAACTAAAAGATCTTATATTGATAGAAGAATGATAGATCTGTAATATTTAATACCTTCTTTTTCATTATTATATCATTTAGATATCAGATATATAGTTATGCTAACAATTTCTCTATTTTTTCATTTGCTTTTTTAAGATATCACTAATAATTCCATTATTTTTTGAAGTTTATTCATTCTCCATGGATTTAAGTGCATGTCTCATCTCTTCTGTTAAAATAGTTGGCATTGTAGAAGCTTCTTTATTTATAGTTTTTTTATTTTTATATAGTTCTTTATAGAATTTTTTCATATACCTCATATTATCATCTCTCCTTTAGTGATAATCCCATTTTTATTACTGAAACAATTTTTTTTTTTAATACTAAGATTTTAAGTTATATTCTTAAGATTTATTCTTTTTAGTAGCTTTTTTAGTTAATTAAATTGGATTTTTATATAATTTTACAGCATTCTGATATTCAATTCTATTAAGTGGATCATGTTTCAATCTTTTCATTAGCTTTCTTATTTTCATAAATTGCTTTGACTCATTTGAAAATATATTGGTAAATTGCTACTTTTGTGTACCAGCTATATTTGTGTTTGATCTTTCTTATTGAAATTATCTAAATCTGAACATTCATCACAGTCTTTAGTATTTTAAAATAATTTGTACAAATTTCATTGGAATATATTTGAAGATTAGGAATATTAATTGTTGGTACTGCTTTTTTTAATAACTTTTGTCTCTTTCGCTTTGCATTAACACATATATTATATTCCACTAGAAAATGCTCACTTCCTGTGCTGCTGATTCTTTATTTGGATACTTCCATGTCCATATCTGCTTTGCATTTTACTTAAAAAAAATTATTTGCAGATTTTGGGATTTTTTTTTACCAATTCCTCATTTTTGTCTAAATTTTACCCACAATACTTTCATGTTATTCCAGCATTAAAATTTTCCATGATAAATTTTAAAATGTCATTTGATTGATTGAAAGCATTCTGTTCATCTACATAAAAATTGTCTACTTCATCATAATGAGAACTTGTTAGGTGCATAATCCTCATTATTTTTATTTGGTATCTTCCATTAATTTGACAAACTATTTTTGCCATTCTGTCTGATATAATGCCAATCTAGAGAATATTAATCTTCCATTTTGTATTTATAATGAATCCCATTCCATTTCTGCTTTTAATATTATCTTTGTAATACAATATGTTCACATTTTAAGTCAGTTATTTCTATTTTTCTTTTAACTTCACAAAGTACAATCCAAACTTTTTTACTTGAAAATGTGATCTACAGTTAAAGACTGCAAAATAAAAGATCATTATTAAATGGCAGTCTAGGTTCTAAGTTTAAGAACATATGCATATTTCTCTTTAATACCACATGATTTCAGTCAAAAGGATTCCATCCAAATTTAATTCACTGATATTATCCTATATATTTTTTTTGAGAAAAATGTTAAAAGGAAATGGACATGGAAGCATCCAAATGAAGGTACAGCAGAATTGGATTATATTTTGACGAAAAGGAAATACATATTTCAAGATTGTAATGTTCTTAATCAATTTAACACAGGAAGTGATCATTGATTAGTAAGGTGTAAGTTACGTGTTAATGTAAAACTAGAGAGACAAAAATTATTAAGAAAAACAATATTTACAGTTGATATTCCTAATCTTCAGAAACATTCTAATGAATTTAAATTAGAACTTACAAATAGGTTTCAAGTGTTAGGAGATTTTGAACATGATTCAGATTTGAATGAAATTAATATGAAAATAACTGATACACTTTTAAAAACTGCAACAAAGATAGCTGGTAGAAAAAAGCAGCAATTGATTAATAAAATTTCTACTGAGACTAGAGAATTTATGAAGAAAAGAAGGAATATGAAGATATACAAAAATGATGTATTAAAAAGAATTGAATATCTCGAATTTTGTAAAATGGTACAGAAAAGAGTTGAAAATGATATAAGAAAGTATAACTGTGAAATAGCAAGGAAAGCTGTAGAAGAAAATAAAAGTCTCAAGAATGTTAAACAACATTTTGGTATTGGTAGGAAATTTATATCTGCAATAAGAAAAAAAGATGGAATTATTACTAAAAAGAGAGATGACATCATGAAATTGGTAGAAGATTTTTATCAAGAATTATATAGTAATAAAGAACAAGTACCTTTTATATCTATTATGTCTTCCGAATTGCCCAGAATTTTAAATGAAGAAGTGAGACATGCAATTAAATGTATGAAGAAAGGAAAGGCTCTAGGAAATGATGGAATTATAATTGATATATTAAAAGAAGCAGGTGAAGAAATAGAAACACTTTTAGAAAAGTTATATATCAAATGTCTAAATGATAAAGATGTACCGGAAGAATGCAGTAATAATATTAATATTTAAAAAAGGTGATATTAGAAATTACAGACCTATCAGCCTTTTATCAGTTTTATATAAAATTTTTACCAAGATAATTACAACTCGTCTACAGAGAACTTTGGATTTCCACCAACCAAGAGAACAAGCTGGATTTAAAAGTGGTTTTAGTACAATAGATCATATCCAGGTATTGAGAGAAGTCATAGAAAGGACAAATGAATATGAGTTGTCATTATGTTTTGGATTTGTAGATTATGAAAAGGCATTCGATTCTATGCACATTTCTTCAGTGATTAAAGCATTGGATCATCAAGGTATAGATCCAGGATATTGTCATATTTTAAAGAATATTTATAAAAATGCAACAGCAACAATTAGATTACATAATGATACTGAAAAAGATCAACATTGAGAAAGGTGACTCCATATCTCCAAAACTTTTTACAGCAGTGCTGCAAGAAGTATTTTGTGGATTAAAATGGGAAACTAAAGGAATGAAAGTAAATGGAGAGTATTTAAGTCATTTAGATTTTGCAGATGATGTAGTTGTTTTTGCAAATAATGCTTCAGAGCTGCAGGAAATGTTGCAGGAGTTAGCAGATGAAAGTAGAAAAGTAGGACTAAAGATAAATGTTAAAAAGACTAAAGTAATGTTTAATCGATTTGCTCAAAATATGAAAATAAAGATTGATTATGAAGAATTAGAAGAAGTTAACAGTTACAAATACCTTAGTCAGATTATTAATACAGATGGAAACATAATGGAGGAAATTAATCATAGAATTAAACTTGGTTGGAGTGCTTTTGGTAGAAATAACTTGATACTAAAAGGAAATATGCCTATGTGTTTGAAAAGAATGGTTTTTAACAAATGTGTTTTACCAGTTCTTACTTAGGATCTGAGACTTGGACGCTTAATAGAAGAGCAATACAGAGACTTCAGACCACTCAAAGGAG